>OY804588.1:86604328-87100041 GCA_963680875.1 Bathymodiolus brooksi | reverse complement strand
CCCATTTCTTGGAGAACTATTTTGCGGAGGTAAAAATTAAAAAGTTAAAAACGATCAGAAATCATTTTTAAGAGAGAATTGATTTGAAATGAGTGATTTATTTTCATCTTTATTGATATTTACAATAATTAAAACAATTTTAAGTACATTTTTTTACTGTTTCTAAATTTTACAAAAATCTTGTAAAATGGACGTTGACAGAGATGGAGTGTTGCGTAGCAGGAACGACAACTCTGGATAGAGAATGGCCGTCAACAAGTCAATCGGCAAACCTCGGGTGAATCCTCTTCTCTCCCTCAATACCTCGGCTGTAATACGGTATTTGATATGCGTCTACGCGTCACATTTCTTCGCCGGAAGACCGTATCACTTCAATCAAACATTGCGCACCGCGAATAAGTTCTTAAATGGCGACAATAGATGAGTTTGCTTTGAAAATTATTGGTCTTTGATGAAGGTACGGAATCAGCCGACATTATTTTAATACCTCCTTCATTGAAGATTTCCGAAAGTAGTTCCAATGGGAGCTATCGTAATACGGACGAGGTATGATGAAGGTACGGAATCAGCCGAAGTTGCGACGAGTGGTCAACAAGTACGACGATGTTTTGATCATGTGATTGAAAACGGTAATGATGGTCATGTGATTTTGGGACTATTTTTCAAGCGTTGACAGAGGTGTGGTGGAGCTTAGCGGGAACAACAACTCTGGATAGAGAATGCATATAATACATGTTTATGGATTAAGACATCAATGATCATTGTTGGTCTTTTTGTCCTTTCTCGTTTGACCATTGAGTTGTCTGTTCTTAGAATTGCGGTTTCAGATTACTCCTGTCCTTCGAATTGTGATTTCTGATTAACCCTTTGCTATCTTCAAACTTTCCTTATAGACAAGAAAGGATTGCGATATTTTGAACATTATAATATTTAATAGCGACGTTAGCCGCCAAATCGTAGCTACATTGCAAAAACGTTCAGGACTGGATTGTACATGATAGTGTAAACCTTAATTCCATGTTTTGATGTCCGTCACGATTTCCGCATGGATACGATGTTCGGTTCGTCTTTACCTCCAGATGTTTGTCTTGTTTACGTTATTTGAGTTGTTCAACACAGTCACATTGTGTTGTGTTTTATTTTGTTTTTCTTCATCTTTTGTACCTTATGTTGCAAGTTTACCTGGATTGTCAATTTTTGATTGCCCCTTCGGTATTCTCTAACGTTTATTTATTAAATTTAAGTGTCAATTAAAACTTATTTGATACTTAAAATTACTTAAAAATGTACATAAATTTAATTTACACTTAAGGTTTAATTGAGACCTTAGTTTAATTTGGGTCTGTGCAACCCAGTCTAGAGCTCCGATTCTTCGAAGTTATAGGAAAGAATTACAATGCTTGGTAAAGACATTTAAGCAGACAAGTAAACTACAAGAAAGGCATTCTCGATTCTTTAAATCGTCGTGAGAAACTATCCTCCGCGTTTCTTCTCTGCTTATTAAATCTTGATCTTGTTTTCTTGTATTTCAAACGTCTTCGCGCATGCCCTGTTTTCATTGTTTATAGAGGACGTCGTGGTCATGATCGTATGGTAGTTTGATTTACAACTACCTGTGCAATCAGTGCCTATCACCAATAAAGTTGTGATCGAGTTGGAACCCCGTTCATGGCGAGGTGTACTTAATACAGCATAATGTGATAAAGTTTGTCAGTGACTTGCGACAGGTCGGTTATTTTCTCCGGGTACGCCGGTTTCCTTCACCAATAAAACTGGCCGCCACGATATAACTGAAATATTGTTGAAAGTGGCGTTAAACACCATAAACCAAACCAAACCAAACCAATGTTTATAATATTACATTTGTATCATTATTATTTGTTTTTTACCGCCATCTTTGACCATATCTTGCTAAGCAGACGATACAGCATACCTTTTGTGAATAGTTAATAATAATGCTTACTGTTGGCCACGTGATGTTGAGAGGCAGACGATATCGTCTGTGCTTAAATGTGTCATGGATGAGTAGAGTTCAAAACGCGTATTTGTGTGATGCTGGCACGTGGAGTGCTGGTAAAGTCTCCATACACAAGATTATTGTTTTACAGATTGTATTTTCAATATTAAGTATGATGGCCATTGACAGGAACAATATTTAACGGAACCAGAAATATCCAGGGAGTGTTTGTTGTTCCTTGTCAAAACAAAAATAAAGGACACGCGTTTTTATATGTATGTATGGTATAGACGTCTGCATATAGCACTGCAGAAATGTACTTTTAGGGGGGTGGGGTGGGGGGGGGGCTCATGCAAATTTTGAAGATGAATAGATTTTAGACTATAATCGTGGGAAACAGGGGGATGAATGTACGTCATAACTGGAAACCATTTTGTGCCGCTTGAAGGTACGTTTTTGCTTATAGCATTAGTTATTGTAAGGATAACATTAAATGTGAAGGTGCGTGAAATGACCTAAATGTCCGCTAAACAATGGTGTGTCCATCGTTCAAAAACTTGTTATCAAACTCTCAAACACTTCCACAAGTTTTCGCACCAGGTGGAAATCACATTGTTGAAGTGTTTGAGAGTTTGAAAACGATGGACACATCGTTGTTTAGCGGACATTTAGCGGCATTTGAAGCACTATCACATTTAATGTTATCCTTACAATAACTAATGTTATAAGTAAAAACGTACCTTCAAGCGGCACAAAATTGCTTCCAATTATGACATACATTGATTCATCCCCCTGGGATAAAAGAAAAAGAAGTGCGTGTAATCCCCTCGCACTGCAAGGGATTATGATCAAATTATAAAAGGAGAGTCAACAATTCCGCTAGTATCAACATCACCAACAGTATCACCTTTCTCACCATCTCATTGAACATTCAAAAGACCACCACAAATCACGTTGGGACAGGCACAAAAGTGTTGTGGCGTTAACCCGGTTACTGAGATGCAAACTCTCCCATCTCCAACGGTAATATATATACAAATGAATAAATAAACAATAAAAAAAAGTTCGTTCAAGTGCAGTTAGCTTTTATTAAGATAAGATTCTCAACACATTATCGCTATTTGACTTTTAATTGATTTTTATCTTTTATTTGTCTTTTAGTATAATTTTATTATTTTGACATTTTAATATTTTAAATTTTATTACCACTAATGAGACTATATTAGTATTAACGCCCACCTGTGGCTTTGTAATGTATGGATATTCGTTTCATAATGTAGTACAGAGTTCTGCAAACCTCGGCGTAAAGAAATAGGAAGGGAAGTAAATGTGTTCCTTGTATGTGGAGAATTTTACACTATTTGCACTGAACAGTCAACTTGCAGCATCTCCTAAGAAGAGTTTGAAGATACCAAAGGGGTAATCATAATCCGTATATCGAAGAGCAGACAACACAATGGCCAAAAGAAAAAGGACAAACAACGATCTACAAAACATACACATAAAACCAAAGATCGAGTAACACGAACCTCACTAAAAATCGGGGGTGAACTCAGGTGCTCCGGAAGGGTAAGCAGTTCTTGTCCCACTAGTGGCACCCGTCGTGTTAATTTAGTTACAAACCCGGAGATAAGTCATGAATGAGGAAAGGACCGGAAAGTGTTTATGACAAGTGGAACATATCCGTGGTCATTTTTAAGCTGAATAATTTCCCCCCAAAAAACATCAACAAATATTACTGATTTTTGTCAAAAATAGTGCACTTGCAAAATTTTATTAAAGTGCATTTATTTAAAAAAAAACACAAAAAAACACAAAAAAAAACCACACAAAACAGACAAACAATCTGGTAAATATTGATTTGATAATCATTTCCAGCATTGTCATTAATTATCACTTGTCTTTGGTGAATGTTTTAACCCGTTTGATGTAAACTTATTCCAACCATTTGTTAACGATCCGCGTTCGCCATAACGATGACTTGCAAAATATGTATCCATTTTCTCTGGTGCTACATAATTAACAGAAAATCTGTTGTCATGTTTTAAAGATATTTCCAGTAAATTTGCCACGATACCAATATATGCATCGTCTATACGAACATGCTTAACATATGGAAATGCTATATTCATTTTCTTTATGACATCGATGTTTGTTAAAATTGCGCCCCCTACTAAATATGGCGGCCAGTATAAGTTGCTATATTCGTCATTGGGAACATACCACCTTGATTCTTGAGTACGGAAAGGTCGTCTCCATGTAATCCTATAGCCGTACATCACATCCTTGCTTATCGAATAACCTTCCGCTCCAATATAATTCATTATGTTATTAACGTTGACAAAATAATCGTCGTCAGTTAAAAACACGTGATCAACGTTACTACACAACTGGACTATCCATTGGTAAGTTGCCATGGTTTTGAATATATTGTTATTATATATATCCTTGAACGATCCTTGCACTATATCTTGATAAAGTTCATCCTCGTGTTGTAATAACGGTTGTGTATAACCTTGACAACCTACAACAAATATGACTTGGATTCGCCTGTCGGCCGTTTTACCCCACGTTTGTCTTATTACGAGTCTCTGCTCAAAATTGCCTACATATGATTTAACAGCTATTAATAGTTTTGATTGGTTTGACTTCGGCAACCATTTGCATTTATTAGTTGTTTTAAGAAATGAAATAGTTCCTGGTTTTGAGTTGATAATCGTGCTCTCTGAAGATCCCTTCATTTCAATCTCTCGGACTATTTGTTGAACATGTTGTAAAGGGTGCGTGAATATAATTATGTTGTAAATAGCCTTCCCATATATTAATATTAAAAACAGTGAAACAATTATGATTAATAAACTTAAGTATTTCCGTCTGATGAGGGGTCTAGCCATTGTATTCCCAATCTTCTAAGCTTTCTGCAAATAAGAACATAACCCTCTTATGATTTAAAAAAAAAAAAAAATTAAACAAATAAATAAATAATTAAATAAATAAATAAATAAATAAAATAATCTTAAAGAATAATAATAATGTTATTTTATAGCTTAAATTAGTCTTACTTTCCTCATGTAGTGAAGTTAAAACACCAATCAATCAATCAATCAATCAAATGCAGTGATTTGTTTAATCATTCGCATACACATTTACAATCGGCGAAATAGTTGCGAAAATAATGTTTAAACAGTGATTGTCAATGATATATTGTTGAGAGTGGCGTTAAACACCATAACCATAAACTAGTGATGGTCAACAACTCGACAAATATTAACAAAACGAACAATAACCTCTCACCTTATCTCACTGAACAATAACCTCTGACCTTATCTCACTGAACAATAACCTCTGACCTTATCTCACTGAACAATAACCTCTCACCTTATCTCACTGAACAATAATCTCTCACCTTATCTCACTGAACAATAACCTCTCACCTTATCTCACTGAACAATAATCTCTCACCTTATCTCACTGAACAATAACCTCTCACCATATCTCACTGAACAATAATATCTCACCTTATCTCACTGAACAATAATCTCTCACCTTATCTCACTGAACAATAATCTCTCACCTTATCTCACTGAACAATAATCTCTCACCTTATCTCACTGAACAATAACCTCTCACCTTATCTCACTGAACAATAACCTCTCACCTTATCTCACTGAACAATAACCTCTCACCTTATCTCACTGAACAATAATCTCTCACCTTATCTCACTAAACAATAATCTCTCACCTTATCTCACTGAACAATAACCTCTCACCTTATATCACTGAACAATAACCTCTCACCTTATCTCACTGAACAATAATCTCTCACCTTATCTCACTGAACAATAATCTCTCACCTTATTTCAATGAACAATAACCTCTGACCTTATCTCACTGACAAATAACCTCTCACCTTATCTCACTGAACAATAACCTCTCACCTTATCTCACTGAACAATAACCTCTCACCTTATCTCACTGAACAATAACCTCTCATCTTATCTCACTGAACAATAATCTCTCACCTTATCTCACTGAACAATAACCTCTCACCTTATCTCACTGAACAATAATCTCTCACCTTATCTTACTGAACAATAACCTCTCACCTTATCTCACTGAACAATAATCTCTCACCTTATTTCAATGAACAATAACCTCTGACCTTATCTCACTGAACAATAACCTCTCACCTTATCTCACTGAACAATAACCTCTCACCTTATCTCACTGAACAATAACCTCTCACCTTATCTCACTGAACAATAATCTCTCACCTTATCTCACTGAACAATAATCTCTCACCTTATCTCACTGAACAATAATCTCTCACCTTATCTCACTGAACAATAACCTCTCACCTTATCTCACTGAACAATAACCTCTCACCTTATATCACTGAACAATAACCTCTCACCTTATCTCACTGAACAATAACCTCTCACCTTATCTCACTGAACAATAACCTCTCACCTTATCTCACTGAACAATAATCTCTCACCTTATCTCACTGAACAATAACCTCTCACCTTATCTCACTGAACAATAACCTCTCACCTTATCTTACTGAACAATAATCTCTCACCTTATCTCACTGAACAATAATCTCTCACCTTATCTCACTGAACAATAATCTCTCATCTTATCTCACTGAACAATAATCTCTCACCTTATCTCACTGAACAATAACCTCTCACCTTATCTCACTGAACAATAATCTCTCACCTTATCTCACTGAACAATAATCTCTCACCTTATCTCACTGAACAATAACCTCTCACCTTATCTCACTGAACAATAACCTCTCACCTTATCTCACTGAACAATAACCTCTCACCTTATCTCACTGAACAATAATCTCTGACCTTATCTCACTGAACAATAATCTCTCACCTTATCTCACTGAACAATAATCTCTCACCTTATCTCACTGAACAATAATCTCTCACCTTATCTCACTGAACAATAATCTCTGACCTTATCTCACTGAACAATAATATCTCACCTTATCTCACTGAACAATAATCTCTCACCTTATCTCACTGAACAATAATCTCTCACCTTATCTCACTGAACAATAATCTCTCACCTTATCTCACTGAACAATAACCTTCCACCTTATCTCACTGAACAATAATCTCTCACCTTATCTCACTGAACAATAACCTCCCACCTTATCTCACTGAACAATAATCTCTCACCTTATCTCACTGAACAATAACCTCCCACCTTATCTCACTGAACAATAACCTCTCACCTTATCTCACTGAACAATAACCTCTCGCCTTATCTCACTGAACAATAACCTCTCACCTTATCTCACTGAACAATAACCTCTCACCTTATCTCACTGAACAATAACCTCTCACCTTATCTCACTGAACAATAATCTCTCACCATATCTCACTGAACAATAATCTCTCACCTTATCTCACTGAACAATAACCTCTGACCTTATCTCACTGAACAATAATCTCTCACCTTATCTCACTAAACAATAATCTCTCACCTTATCTCACTGAACAATAACCTCTCACCTTATATCACTGAACAATAATCGCTCACCTTATCTCACTGAACAATAATCTCTCACCTTATTTCAATGAACAATAACCTCTGACCTTATCTCACTGAAAAATAACCTCTCACCTTATCTCACTGAACAATAACCTCTCACCTTATCTCACTGAACAATAACCTCTCACCTTATCTCACTGAACAATAACCTCTCACCTTATCTCACTGAACAATAATCTCTCACCTTATCTCACTGAACAATAACCTCTCACCTTATCTCACTGAACAATAATCTCTCACCTTATCTCACTGAACAATAACCTCTCACCTTATCTCACTGAACAATAATCTCTCACCTTATTTCAATGAACAATAACCTCTGACCTTATCTCACTGAACAATAACCTCTCACCTTATCTCACTGAACAATAACCTCTCACCTTATCTCACTGAACAATAACCTCTCACCGTATCTCACTGAACAATAACCTCTCACCTTATCTCACTGAACAATAATCTCTCACCTTATCTCACTGAACAATAATCTCTCACCTTATCTCGCTGAACAATAATCTCTCACCTTATCTCACTGAACAATAACCTCTCACCTTATCTCACTGAACAATAACCTCTCACCTTATATCACTGAACAATAACCTCTCACCTTATCTCACTGAACAATAACCTCTCACCTTATCTCACTGAACAATAACCTCTCACCTTATCTCACTGAACAATAATCTCTCACCTTATCTCACTGAACAATAACCTCTCACCTTATCTCACTGAACAATAACCTCTCACCTTATCTCACTGAACAATAACCTCTCACCTTATCTTACTGAACAATAATCTCTCACCTTATCTCACTGAACAATAATCTCTCACCTTATCTCACTGAACAATAATCTCTCATCTTATCTCACTGAACAATAATCTCTCACCTTATCTCACTGAACAATAACCTCTGACCTTATCTCACTGAACAATAACCTCTCACCTTATCTCACTGAACAATAATCTCTCACCTTATCTCACTGAACAATAATCTCTCACCTTATCTCACTGAACAATAACCTCTCACCTTATCTCACTGAACAATAACCTCTCACCTTATCTCACTGAACAATAACCTCTGACCTTATCTCACTGAACAATAATCTCTGACCTTATCTCACTTAACAATAATCTCTCACCTTATCTCACTGAACAATAATCTCTCACCTTATCTCACTGAACAATAATCTCTCACCTTATCTCACTGAACAATAATCTCTGACCTTATCTCACTGAACAATAATATCTCACCTTATCTCACTGAACAATAATCTCTCACCTTATCTCACTGAACAATAATCTCTCACCTTATCTCACTGAACAATAATCTCTCACCTTATCTCACTGAACAATAACCTCCCACCTTATCTCACTGAACAATAATCTCTCACCTTATCTCACTGAACAATAACCTCCCACCTTATCTCACTGAACAATAATCTCTCACCTTATCTCACTGAACAATAACCTCCCACCTTATCTCACTGAACAATAATCTCTCACCTTATCTCACTGAACAATAACCTCCCACCTTATCTCACTGAACAATAACCTCTCACCTTATCTCACTGAACAATAACCTCTCACCTTATCTCACTGAACAATAACCTCTCACCTTATCTCACTGAACAATAACCTCTCACCTTATCTCACTGAACAATAACCTCTCACCTTATCTCACTGAACAATAATCTCTCACCATATCTCACTGAACAATAATCTCTCACCTTATCTCACTGAACAATAATCTCTCACCTTATCTCACTGAACAATAATCTCTCACCTTATCTCACTGAACAATAACCTCTCACCTTATCTCACTGAACAATAATCTCTCACCTTATCTCACTGAACAATAATCTCTTACCTTATCTCACTGAACAATAATCTCTCACCTTATCTCACTGAACAATAATCTCTCACCTTATCTCACTGAACAATAACCTCTCACCTTATCTCACTGAACAATAATCTCTGACCTTATCTCACTGAACAATAACCTCTGACCTTATCTCACTGAACAATAACCTCTGACCTTATCTCACTGAACAATAATCTCTCACCTTATCTCACTGAACAATAATCTCTCACCTTATCTCACTGAACAATAACCTCTGACCTTATCTCACTGAACAATAATCTCTCACCTTATCTCACTGAACAATAATCTCTCACCTTATCTCACTGAACAATAACCTCCCACCGTATCTCACTGAACAATAACCTCTGACCTTATATCACTGAACAATAATCTCTCACCTTATCTCACTGAACAATAACCTCTCACCTTATCTCACTGAACAATAATCTCTCACCTTATCTCACTGAACAATAACCTCTGACCTTATCTCACTGAACAATAACCTCTGACCTTATCTCACTGAACACAAAAAAAGGGGAACACGACATATGACGTTGGAAATCCATTTTACAAAAACTTTCTGTCCGTTGAAAATCTTTCAGCATTTCATGTAATCAGCTGATTCATGTATTATTTCTGGGGTTGCACGGGAGATATTAGCGATGGCTCAGTCGAGTAGCTAAAAACAATTAAATGACGATCATCAAACGACACAAAACAATATGACACTATTTGGGTTCATGGATCACGCTTGATTAATGCCACTTTTGACAATATTTAAAAAATATCGTAGCACCGAGTCAGTTTTATTGGTGGAGAAAACTAACGACCCGCTGCATTTCACTGACAAACTTTGTTGTTTAAAGTTGTATAGAGAACACCTCGCTAAGGACGGAAATTTACATCTTTCACTGGCCAAAGATTAGCCCTTGGTAAGCGAGTGAGTGAGTTACTGAGCGAGTGATTGTTGATTCAGGTCAAATGGATAATTTTTCAGCTATAATAAGTTGCATTTCAATCAGATGATGATGATGTTCGCTTTGTACTAGATCAACACGCTTAGTTTGATTTTCATAGTGCTAGCTGACTGAAACAATAATCTTCTGGGTAGACATGTTGTTCCTTTCGGGAACATTATCCCGATTCTGAACCAACCAGTCTTTGCTCTTACTCCTTAATGCTGCATAGAAAATGTAGTTGATATGCATGTTTATATTGAATATGCAAAACAAAGAAAAATATATACCAAGTACGTTTATTGGAACTAGTCCTAGACGTCCAGCAAAAACCAATATACATATATCATAGCTAATTATGTGTAAAAGTGTACCTTGTTCTCTACAACCGGGTACTTGTATACTAAAACTTAAGACAGTAACTCCAATGTATGTATTGAGAAGACTTAATATAGAGTTGTATGTATAACTTCTAGGTGAGAGGTAGTATGCCGTTTGTTTTGTTAACATTGGTGGAGTTTTCTTTATAACTTAAGCCAGGAAGTATCTTTTCCAACATACATTTTATTCAAACCATCTGTTTTTACATTAACCTAAGCAGTCCTTGGTACCTTAATCTTAGGAGCCACTATTAGTTACAAAAGCTCGTGTCCAGGGAAAAAAACAAATGAGACACAAAATACTCAGAGGCCAGAATGTGTTTTATATATATGTGTATAGAATTTGCTGTTTGTGGCTCCCCCCATCCCCCCAACCCACACAATCGGTAACAAAAGCATGAAAAGTTGGTAGTTCTTTAAAATTACCCAAAATGTTTTGTGAATACTGTAAGATCAGAATATCTATTTTTTTGCATCTTTCAGATCAAGATACTCTTTCCCTATAAAAGTTGGCAACAGAAAATAAATAATTCTTAGTATGAAATAAATACAAAATATGGTTTAGTATTTACCTTGTCGTAATCCGCATTCTCAACTGTTTAATTATAACTCTGAATTGATGAAAACCTTTTTCTGAAGCTGTAGCCGTCTAATTTTCACGTTATTTAATATGAAAGCTAAATAATTTGACAAAAATGGATTTTAACTATTTAAATTTAACGCTAAAATTTGATCTGCTTGTTTCAATTACAAACGAATTAACACTTCCTTAACAATTGCTATTAATTTCTTTATATCCTGTATGTTAAAATGGACAGCTAAGTGATACATTGTAGATATGATCTTTAAAAGACAAGATAAGCCTTATTCAACATACACCTATACAAACGTAGTTAACATATTTTATTGTCCAAAAACATGACAATAGGATCAGATAAAAGTTTTTCAACTCAATAAACAATATACACACAGTTGAACATAAATACACAAAAGCTATAATCTTCATTAATAATAAAATACGAGTGCTAAACAATATGCTATTTGCCAAATGACAAATCGAACACACCTTTACTATAAAAAAACGTTGATATAGAAAGTCAACCAATTTAATGATCTAGGGGTAATTTTGACGTCACTAATAAGCTTCTTGCTGACAAACCGCTTGAGGCAATGTACAAAGTTCTTAAAATTGTAAGATTATACACATTATCCGTGAAAATTCAGCTAGATCTCTTTGATAAAATGATTAAACCTCTTCTCTTGAGTTGTATGGTTGCGAGGTCTGGGGTTTTGTCAAAAATGGTGAAAAAAAACTAAAATGAGTTCACTTGAAATTCTGCAAAGTACTTTTAAATTTGGTCTTCTACTCTGAACTATATGGCTTATGGTGAGATAGGCAGGTATCCAATTTAAGGACAATTACATACTGGGCAAGACTTCTAAGTGGTAAACAGGCAACATTTTCGATTGTAACTCTAAACCTGTTATTATTTAGTAGTTTGTTCACCAGATAATACTTAATTGTTCAATACACAATGTATATTTTTTGTTTATGCTTATCCAACCTTAAATAATTTTACTCAGAACACAGGACAAATTTTTGTGTGTAAAATATTTTTTTTTATTGATGTCGTTTGTTTTTGCAAACAACATTAGAAGACCAGATAATTACTGCTTCATTGTACAGGCTATACAATGTACTTTTCCACTTTCAATTGTGTTGAACTTTTGATGCCTCTATAAATTCTTCTAGTCATATTTTGGTCAATACTAATAAAAGTTTCATTCATGAAAGACAAATTGCAGTTCCTCATAATTCCACTTGGACACATTATTCTGATTCCTAGCCAACCAGTCTTTGCTTTCTCCTTAATGCCGCCTTCTTAGCAGAGAAGCAACAAATAGACTAAGGTTTGACCCCGTCCCGAGTGGGAACCCAGATCTACCTCACTGGAGGCGAGCAGCTAACCATTACACTACCGATGCTGTATAATTATATAGTAGTTTATCACGTTTTTTAAGATTTATGTTTAACTAATGATTTTTAAAAAAAAATCTTAAATCAGACAATTATATGAAGATCATGCTGAAAAACTTCATAGTAATTTGTTTCATGGTCAGTAATCCAGAGCTGATCACCCTAGGATTTCTCTCATCACCCGTGCTAGTTGACCCATGGGCCACGAGTATAGAGTAATCAAAAGCATGACCAATGTTTGCTCTTGTGATCAAAAATTGGTGAAGAAATTACCTCTGTATAATTTGTTGAAAAGTTGTAGTTTTAAATGAATGAATGTTACAGGGGGAAATCAGAGATGATAAACAATTATGTCCACTTACAATCTTAGTTGAATACCAACAACTTTATGTGCATTGTGTAATTCATAGAATACTCCAACTGGGCATATTTAGTTGCCACCGTGATCGCATGGTAGTTGGATTTACAACTACCTATGCAATCAGTGCCTATTACCACTGATGTTGTGAGTTCGAATCCCAGTCAGGGCGAGGTGTATAACATTATGTGATAAACTTTGTCAGCGACTTACGAAAAGTCAGTGGTTTTCTCCGGGTCCTCTGGTTTCATCCACCATATAACTGAAATATTGTTGAAAGTGGTGTTAAACACCATAAAACCAAACCATGACTTAACTGTTACAGAATATGTATCACAAAAGACCACAGATATGTTCCGCTTATCGTAATCACAATTCAGTCCTATCCTAATTCATAACCCATCACTGGGTTTGTTACACGACAGGTACTACCAGTGGAACAGAAGGTTTACCCATATGGAGCCCCCGAGTTTATCAACAGTTTTTAGTAGGGTTTGTGTTGCTCAATCTTTTGTTTCCTGTGTAGATCATTGTTTGTTCTTTTTCTTTTGGTCATAGTTTCTTCTTTGATTTATGCCTTTTTATTACCCCATTGGCATCTTCAAACTATTCTTAGAAAACAAAGAACAGCAACGCCAATGTCTCACATGACAAGATGGAAGGATTTGGGATACATTTTGAAGTTAACAATTTGTTCCAACATCTTTTTGTTAACTTGGGCAAGACATTCCACACCCTGGGATGATTCTGGTTAAAAAATAAAATAACTGAAACCATCTACAACCCTTTCAAAAGGGTCATTTCAGAACTGTTCCGACTGTATCCTGCAACTTTCAAAATTTTTGTTTCAGAGGAAAATAGCTGAAATCAGTTAAAATAACTGAACAAAAATGATCCCTGCACACTAAAAGTGACACATTTTTCTTTAGGTAGGACAGATTTTATTTATATTAGTCTCTAATCATCGCTTTGATTCTTTTTTATAAATGCAGCTTTTTTCTGTTTAACTCTATCCTTTCTTTGAGCTGATGCTAGTTTAGCTCGGTTCCATCTGTAAAGAGAATAAGATATTTATATTAATGATTCTCTTTAAGGATCAAAATTAACACTACTTTCAATGATATTTCAACTATATTCCTAGTCAGTGCCAAATTTAGATGAAGTGGGACCCTAGGCTATTTCACTTTTGAGGCCACTCCTAACCACACCCTCATGACTAGAGGAAGAGTGTTTTAAACAAAATGAACTTAGAGATTAGGATTACAGTGTGTTATGACAGCATATGGAAGAAAGACCTACGACTATCAAAATTATTATACACCTTGGTTGGATGAGGCACTATACTTCAGCCTAGAGGTAAATCCGGCACTGGCGACAGTTCATTTTATTTGTGGAAAGAAATCACTGTACAGAACAAAACCCATCAATCTGCCACAATTGACAAATTTTTACATGAAGGTCTATCATGCCACGATATAGCTGAAATACTGCTTAAGTTGGCATTAAACATCAATCAATCAATCTATCTATCTATCTATCTTTCTATCAAGTACACCTTGCCATAGTCAGGAATGACTTGCAAACTTAAATAATAATCCCAGAATGTTATAAAAATGTTTTGAAGTACATTATTTTTTCAACAAAAAGATATAAAAATGAACAATTTCAGTATGAACTGCTTCCATACAAAATAGGAAAATGTGGTCAATAGGATTTTTCACTTGTGTATTTATTAAATTATTTCCTAGTGAGTAGGAAAGAAAATATATTCTTCAAAATTGAAAATGGAATGTTTTCAGATTATTTCTTTACCATGCACGATTAAAATTTGTGGTATTCTAAACTATATCATAGTTTGAACAGTAGTGGTGGTCCGATCATCGATTATTATTTGAATTTCAACGACAATAGATTATAATGTTTCAAAATTTTCGGAGGTTAGCACGAGGGAAGACAATCACGACTCCAAAACTCTTGTGACCAGTAAACTTCTTTTACAAAAAACACATTCCAATTTTAATCGAAAATCAAATCGGTGACAGGCATCCTATTAACCCCGATTACTTTTTTCTAGTCGATTCCCAACACTACTGAACAGAATACCATCCAGTCAATGTTATTTCTGTTATGATAAATTCTGTTTTTTTTTATTTCCATATTCCAGCAAGTAAATATGAATTATTTGAGTTTTTTACAGAGGTTGATGTGAGATCAAGGAAAGACAACTCTGGTAGTGATTGACTGATGATATACTGACCTCTTCTTTGTAACCTCCTTTGCTGGTTTAGATTTTGCTTCTGGATCGGCTCTTATTGCAGCATGGGCTTTTTTGTACATGGCTTCAATCTGTCAACAACAACAAATCAATGAGTAAACAATTAAGCTCGTCGTTAAATAAATTTCTAGTGAATCGCAGGAATGATTCCACATGGTTTGAAATGGGACTCTTTCAAGTATAAAATTGGGAATTTTTTAAAACCAAACCAATTGAAGTCGGCGACTTTTTCCTCCTGGTTTCATATAAGTCGCCCAGTCAGTATTTTTTCACCAATAATCTCACTTTTTCTGTAATATTCAATATCTTATATTCCAAATTCGTTGATTGCATCCTTTTTAAGATTGTTGTGCAGCATGTTTGTGAAATGTAGGGGGACATGCAGTAGCGCGGAAAGAAACGCAAAAATATTGCTAACTTTTCGGAAGTCTCAGAGAGAGGTCACCCTGTTTTTACTAAATGTGGCGAGTCCTGCAAATTGGGATTTTTTTTTTTTTTTTTTTAGAACATATTGGGAAATTTATCACACTAATAATCTATCTGTAATCATAAACACAATAAATCAATTCATTATTGAAAGGTATCATAGCAGCCTAGAATTTCAGGATGATATTGTTAGGGTCCCTGATTTTATGACACAGGCTAGAATTTCAGGATGATATTGTTAGGGTCCCTGATTTTATGACACAGGCTAGAATTTCAGGATGGTATTGTTAGGGTCCCTGATTTTATGAGATACAAACTGACTTGGAAGTCTTTAAAATTGGTGGAGGAAACCGGAGTACCAGGGGAAAACCAGTATTTTAGAAGAGATCATTTGAGTTTATTTGAAATGACACAGGAGACAAACCAGTAAGAAATTATGTATTAGGCAATCATTGAAATACGATCTAATAGTTTAGACCTGCTCATGTAATAAAAGCATTCTGATTACAAACTTCTTGAGAATTTTTTTGTTGCAAAAACTGATAGCACTCATTTCTGGAATTATCGATTTGAGAGATTCTTTTTTGAAGTACAATACACAAGATTTCATCATGGACCAGGGTTCGTGAAATTGCATATGGGTTTGGTGTCAGTCCTCATTAATTTTCTATTGCAAAATACCAATCTTGTGTCAGTCTTTGGCAAAATCTGCCCAAGTTTTGCTGGTCATGTCTGGCAGGACCAACACATTTCGCGAACTCTGATGGACATAGATATAACTGATACTTACGGATTCAGAGGTTACTCCATTTTTAATAAACTGTGAGAATTGTTTTTTGAAACCATCATCGTCATCCTCTTGAAGTGTTGTCATGTATTTGGCAACATGTTGACCAAAGATGTGTTCTCTGTGAACATCAGCAGTGAATTCACCACTCTCACCATCAAATCCAGGGAATCGCTTGTTGCTAAAATATTCAAATTAAATCATATAAATAATTCTTTCCCACAATATTTACTAACAATTTCCATTTACAAAATATGTTATTCCTCTTGAGAAATGTGTTCATGTGTTGCATCGAGTTCACCTCGCCTGAGCGGGATTGAACTGATATACGTGGTGATAGGCACCGATTGCACAGGTAGTTATAAATCCAACTAGGCCAAAAAAAAATATATGTGTTTACTGTTACATGTAAAAAAAATCTAGGGTCGGTCGGTTGGGATTAATTTTTTTTTTTAATTATCGGCAAAACCGGAAATAGTCGTTCCCGGTTCCGGAATCCGATATTTCATTTTCAAAATTTCCACTAAAATGAGGAATTATGCAGTTTTTCTACCTTCTTTGCTCTCAATTTCGACAAAAAGCTAGCAGTTGAATAAATAAAACATTGCTGCTGGTTAAACAACAAAAATGGTTATCCGAATTCTGTGTAAAAATTCATAGGGTCGCTATCAAAAATTAGGGTAGGTCGGGTGACCGTAAACACACATTTTTTTTTTACCTACCATACGATCACCACCACCTGTAAAAAGGTAAATAATTGTTTGACATTTATCTGGTATTCAATAATTTGTCCAATATTTATTTTCACATTTTCTAAATTTGTTTACCTACTTTGCTTGTGAAACAAGTGTGTAATCAATCTTATTTTACAATATTTACATTACCAAAGAGTGAGAGAGTGAGTGAGTGAGTGATTGCTGTTTAATGCCAAATAGAGCAATTTTTCAGCTATATCATGGCGAGAACAAGTTACATTTCAACGAGATGATGATCCCTTTCTACTAGATAAACATGCTATATTGCTTGCTCACTGATACAAGTCTGCAGACATGTCGCTCCATTCGGACTCAAACCGATGATCTACTGCACTCGAGGTGAGTACGCTAACCATTACACCGCCGATGCTGTCGACTCATTTCGATAAAGAAGTTTTAACTATGCAGAATAATACGTGTTATTACTTTTACCTATGTGGAATGTCAAGACCTCCATCCACAGCTCCCTTCATGGCTCCAAAGACACGTGCACCAGTTGTTGTTCTAAACAGACCAACATCCAAGTAACATCTGAATGCACCTGGTTCACCATCAACATCCTCGTTACTGAACTCATCACCATCGACCTCTGGTTGACCTTGATAAACTTTATCAAGCTTCAGTTGCCTCAAAAGCTACAAGAAGAAGAAACATGTTATTATCAACTATTATTATGTGCTAGGGAAGAATCATCTTTAATAAAAGTAACACAGTCCTTGAAGCGAAATTTTGAATTTATTATATATAGTTCTCCCAAAAAAAAAAAAAAAAAAACTGAAAAATTTACTAGTTCGAATAAAGTTTTTTTTTTCCTCAACTGCAAAATACATCAATACAGAATAGAGTACAATAATAAAATAACATATAAAACATCATACAATCTATATAGTAAAGTACAATTAAATCTTCTTACAATCTTTTCCAATATACAATCATATGTATATTGCAGTGGAGTTTTTTTTTTTTTTTTTTTTTGAATATAAAAGATGAGAAAAGAGGTATTTCGCAGAGTTTAAAATTGTTTACTATTGATATATGTGATAAATATTTTTTTTTTGTATAATTAGGAAAAAAAAGTAGTTAAAGTAGATAAGAATAAAGTTTTACTGGTCTTTGGTCAGAGGACCGGTGTTCATCGTGAGGACTGTAATCATCTTTGAAGTTGCTCAAAATTAGCAGTTTCACAGAATAATAATTACATGTACTTCACAGAAATAATAATCAGTCCTCACGATGAGCACCGGTACTCCAACCCAAGACCAGTAAATTTTCCAGTTATCATTTAGAACTATAAAAAAATTAATTCAATAATTTGATTCGGACCAGTTAATTCAAATTTTCATTTCGAGGACTGTAATAACACTTCAATACAATGTAAAAGTAGAACAACTGCTTTATTTCAATCAGTACTACTTTTGACTGCTACATGAATATGGTTCTGATCAGCACTCAGTATTTTAACTTGTGTAAATAATGTTGATTTCTATCATATCTGTTTTCAATTTAGAATTATTAGAATTGCAAAGACTAGACGCTCCCACAGGGCTGTAATTACTCATCTAGTTTTCAATGTTGAATTTATGCTAAACTTCAAATTTCAGCAGATTCTTTTTCGACACTTAATCAGAGCTCCAGATAATTTTCAAGTCCAAAGGGTAATTACCCCCTACTTTTGAAAATGATGGGTATTTGCATATTTCCTTTGCACTGTTGTACTCTCTACTTCAGAAAAGATTGCTTACATGTACACTTTAAAAATTATGTTTGACACAAGTGTTATTCAATAAACGCAGGATGCAAGTGAAATGTATATCTCTGTTTAATTTGACACTATTGTGTCATGTTTATTAATAAAATGTTGTAAATATTTTGTTTTTTTTGCTCGTCGACTTCGACAGTTTTCACAGCCGTTTTGATGTCATCAATGATTCCTTTAACTATACTGTCACTAGACACAGATGAAACTGTCAGGAACTTAAGAATAGAATTTTCCGTAGCGCGCTTATTCATGTTCTTGCACTCATTTTCGGTAATCCCTCATTTTCAACAAACGTGTTCCCAAATTTACTTTCGTTTTAGTTCTTACTTATTACGTAAACCGCATTTATTTGTAATATTGACCGCATTTGGATGATTTATTGTAAACATCCAATCAGATCTCTTTTGACATCGATGCTTAGAAAGGCAAACATTAGCTACCCCTCGGATGTATACGCTCTCGAAAAGTATAAAGGGAAGTAATTATGGGGAATTTCTCAAAGACAAAAATGTATTGTTATGTACACGACTGTACAAGTACGCTCAGAATTTGGAAAGTTTGCTTACACAGCAATATGTATGCATAATGTGTACACTCTGATCTGATAATACATGCATTTTTACTCGTTTTCATAGCGTAAAAAACGCAAATACGCAGCTTATCTGGAGCTCTGCTTAATGAAATTTCTTCTTTCAGTTTATGGCAGCCATCTTGGACATGTGTTGGATGGAAAAAAATGGATAAACCTAAGATCATCTTAACTCTGGTTTCTGATAAGATTTTATTGCGATTTTAAAAAAAAATCAAAATATGCATCCTCGCTATAAATTGGCTGGAAGAAAAATTCTACATGAAAACGGGTTAACCCACAGGAATTGTCGAACTACTCAATGTCATGCAGCTGCACTTTTATTTTCAGTTAGCTTAGGTATCAACAATTACCATGAACATAAATAGAAATTCTCATTTTACTAATTCATTCCGATTTTGTTTTTAAATACCTTGCAATGACAATAATAGTTTTTCTTTTTAAAACCACTCAAAGGTCTTCAGATTAAATCAAATTCTTACATAACAACTTCAAGGCTAACTTACTCTTCTGGCCAGTAAAAGTCCTGTACAATAAGCCGCTGCATAATTAGTTAGCCCGACCTTGACGCCATACCGAGGAAGTTCGTGAGAATATGCTGCACATATAATGTGATCTCCCTCTATTCTGGCGTACGCTATCTGAAAAGTACAACAGATTAAATTTGACAATTGATGTACAAGTAAATAATTGGATGTTTGTTTTTTTGGTGGTTGTTTTATGGTGCTTAACGCCATTTTCAACAATATTTCAGTTATATGGTGGCGGTCAGTTTTATTGGTGGAGGAAACCAGAGTATCCAGAGAAAACCACTGACCTATCGCAAGTAACTGATAAACTTTATCACATAATGTTGTATCGAGTACACCTCGCCATGACAGGGTTCGAACCCACAACTTTAGTGGTTATAGGCATTGATTGCAGAGGTAGTTGTAAATCCAATTGCCATACAATCACAACCAAGACGATCCCTTATATAATTGAAAGAAAATGAACACTAGTCAATATCCAAATAAAAAAAAAGGGATATAAAATAATTTGCCACAAGGACCGGGGAGAAATAAATTTCACAAAATTTAAGTGATATTTTTTTTTAAAATCTAAATTGCACATTTTTGGGAGAGTGAATATATGTTTTCAAGAATGGGTACGTCCTTCATGTACGATCGAGCCTGAAGATTAAAAAATTCCTGCTAAATTCGTCCAAGTATGTTGACAATATTACATATGAAGCTTTTTTTTTATTATTATTAAACCCTGAAGATTCCAGATTGGAAAGGTGTTTCTACAAATAGGATCATATATCAGTCTTTGCCTTCATTTTTTTCTCCCATTTGCCCGAAAGCCAAATTTAGAAAAAAATATCTATTTATTCAAACAAATTCTTCCATAATTTTTACTTGTCTGAATCCAGTTTTACTTGTCAAGGTTTTAGGGCAAGTGGCTTAGCTTGAAGACTGATATACAAGTATTTGCATCAATATATAAAGAAAACAGTATCAAGGATATGACAAACTTGCTGTCTACAGTTGATGAAAGACAAATCCATAACAAAAGATGGTCAATAACTTACCTGACAGACGATATCTTTGTTTGTAAAACGTACAATCATCCTGTACTTGGGGGTGTTGTACTTATTTTTCTCTTGAATAGTGAGGCGTTTTCTGGCATAATAATCTGTCCTACCCTCTGAAATAAAAAAACAAACAAAATTGTACTCATTCAATAAAAATCAAACCATTTTGAAAGATTGATATATAATAAATAATTCCAATATATGTTATATGCATATTGAAATGGAAAAAAACATATTTTTTTCCCCTAGTTTTCACAAAATTCCAAAAACTTTTTTTTTCAAACAAAACACTGAAAACTTTATTTTTAAAAGTAATTCTTATTTAAAGCAAAACATGCTAATACAATTTCTAGAAAATATAAGATATTCCAGGAACCACAAACAATCCCTAGCTTTAGACAAGACACATGAATAAAGTAGTTGAACATGCCAAATTTATCTTTCCAGTTGTGTACTTTCCACTTCAAATAAGACAAAAGTGTCTTTCATACATGTACAATGTATTCAAAAGAAAATCTCCATCATGTTATGACAACTCAACAATTTTTTTTTAATTATACAAACCTCGCCTCCTTCTAAATTTAACTTCAAATCTCTTGAAATATGCTTTGTTTTTCACAATTTTTACAAACCCCTGAAAAAAAAATTAAAGGTTACTTTTTAAACAATAACAAATGTTTCTCCCCCACCTCCATTCTATTTTGAGATCTCCCACTTAAAGAGGCATCAGCTACGATTTTGACCAAAAAAATTATATATGTTTTGGAAATTGGTAAATAGCTTTAAAATGATGAAATAAAGGTAAATATTTCACATTAAACAGCTTATCGTACCACTTTTCGCCTTTTGAGAACGAAAATTACCATCGATTTATTATTTCCTTGCAAGAAAATAATTTGACCTCACTTTCTCCATATGCAACTGACCTTACTAGTGACAGGTAAAAACGAATGATTTGTATTTTGTCACTTATTAACTGCAAACTTGCATGGTTCTTTGTCTGTAATTAACGCCGACTAAATAAAGATTCACAGAAAATAAGAAATAAGTGCATTGTTGTACTGATTTAATGACGATTCGGAAAACTCTGTAAACAATGCCGATAATCAATAAGATGGCATCCATTTCTGAATCGATCTCAAAAAACGAGCAGTTGCACCTTTCCCCCCCCCGATGAACCCGGAATATTGTTCAGGTCATTTCCATTTTTGGAATAGTTTTATTGTCTACTTTATTTGCTGCCGAACCGGAAGTTATGGGCACATTGGCTAAATAAAACTTGCTTCATTACTTGTCTTTTATATATATTATACAGATTTTTCTCTATTATTTCGCTAGATAAAACGTCAAGATATTGTGGTCCAACGCAATCACTGCCAATCAGTGCTTTATAAGATATGGACCAGTGGGACCGACTTTCAATTTCTATAATAAATATATAAACAGCATAGTGGCAAGATGTAGTGAAGGATACAAAGCCCAAAGGCAAAATAGCACACAGAGACAAATCTCAACAATATATTTAAATTTAATCTCGTTGAGATTAGGATTCCGAAGAAATTTTCTGTCAGTTCTTCATCCTAATCTCGTTTCAAGCCCTATCAAGGGTATTCTGGAAATTTTTAATTTGACCCCCCGGTGCATTCTGATGGATATTTTGGCATGGACGGATTGTGTCAGATCAAGTGCAGGTAAGATTTCATAAATAGACATATTTTCTAGTTCAAATCTGCAAAAATATTGATATTTCCTTACCTTTTACAGCGTATATCCGACAAAATAATCCAAAATCTACTTTAAGTTGACTGCCATTTTACTGAACTCATGAACTACACCACGTGATCAAAATCGTCACGAATTTTGTTACAGCATGTTTCTAAATGAAAGGTCGATGTCAATTATTTATTGTGTATATGCAAGCATATCTTTTATGGGCTGTTGATTGGGTGTTAATAAAATATTTATAACAAAATTACAAAATTTCAAGTAGTGTATATGGGATTTTTAAATTATAATCAATATTTGACATCGACATCTCGAACTACGAAACAGACTATACCAAAATACGTCATGATTTTTGATCACGTAGTGTAGTTCTAGAGTTCAGTAAAATGGCGGTCACCTTAAAGTAGATTTTGGATTATTTTGTCGGATATACGCTGTAAAAGGTAAGGAAATATCAATATTTTTGCAGATTTGAACTAGAAAATATGTCTATTTATGAAATCTTACCTGCACTTGATCCGACACAATCCGTCCATGCTAGTTCTAATAATAAAACCCTAAATGCTCACTTACTCGCAAGGGTTATAACGGGATGCCATTACACGTAATGGAGCAGCCGCCGAGATTTTCTGCGCTCGCTTACAGAGCTTCTGACGCCTGCATTTATCAATAATAAGACATAACCTTTCCTTTTGTCCATTATTATAACAAGTTTTTATCACCTACCAGTATTTTAGAATGTAATTCCCACAAAATAAAAATCTCCTCTTTGAAAATTTTGAATTTCGTCATTTCCGGCCTCACTATTTGGATGTAGATACCATATTTGGCGATTTAGGTGTGAATGTTTACCAATCGTAACTACTCGGCCATTCTCGCTACCCTGCAAATAACAGGGTAGCGAGAATGGCCGAGTAGTTACGATTGGAATGTTTACATCAGCTTGTAATAAGAAATACCATATTCAGGGTTTTCAAAGTGGGCCGGTACCCGGTACTTTTACCCGCCTGAGATCGTGTATAGTACCGGCAGAAATTACTGAACCCCCCAAAATTAGCGGTGGTCAAAACCACAAGTACGATGGTCGATAGGCTTGTGGAATATTTTTCATAAAAAATCAATGATCACGCCAATTGCTGAATTCTCGCATTCAAATCGAACAACTGCGTCACGACCAAGTTGATGGGATATTCCGTTTTAAAAATAACTTTACCTTAAAATCGTAAATAGCAGTTTGCGCATACGGTAAATAGTTATGTTTTCGCCCCAATATCTTTTCATCCTTGTGTAGAACTTGGACCGGAACAAAGCTGACATCATTTCAAAATAAAAAAATGACCGATTACAAATTATGTTCAAACACAAGTTAGTATAATCTCCAGTAATATAAGTATGATCATTATGTATTATGAATACATGACTACACAATATTTCGTGCGATTTTTTTTATCCATTTAAAACCTAGGGTCGAATCATTCTGGGGCGTACTGTCTTGTTGCTTAACTCCGTCCATATTGTTTAACTTCCGGTATAAAAAAATAAAAACCTATGGCTCACATTTTGACGGGGCCCTACCGCGGTTGTTCACAGAAATGAAAGTGTGCTGAAAAACATTTTTAAAAGGGGGTACGAGGAGATAAGGGATAGAAAATTACTAGAAATCTTGAAAAAGGACCGGACATGGCTTAAATACGAATTACATTGTAATGTCAAAACGCCGGGCCCCCCTTTTCCCCAAAATAATTTAATAAATGTCTTCCTGCGAATCGTTTTTCTTCGAACATAAGTCGTGAAAGTAACAATATATATTGTTTTTGTTTAATTATATTTGTATTGATCTATTAAAAAATAATAAATTTTTATTAAAGATTGATGATTGCAAATTAAATTTATATGTTTCATCAAGGAGTATTCTATATACGTCCATGGTTTCATTAATTATGACACTTAAATGTCTTGATCCTGCCAATGGTCTTTGATGAGTTTAATTACTGGTAATAAAGTAAAAAAAAACACACAAGCCAAGGTATTGTGAAAAAGAAAAGGACAAAGCCAACAAAAGAATTTTGAGAAGTTTATGCTTTGATAAAAATGGCTTGGTCAAGCCTAGCTGCGGAACCGTAGCTCTTTATGGTCCTTTTGGTTTTTTTTAAGATATGGCAGACTATCTATGAATAATCTTGGCTGAAGTCTGTAAACTGAAATATTCAATAAAGAAATTGGGGGGGGGAAATCCAGACATTATGCATGGTCTTCACTCTTGGTGAAATCTGAACTCTAAAGTTAATGGGATTTTTCTTTCAAAAACACTTAATGTTTTGCAGTCTCTGAAGTACATTTTTTGGTCCACAAAATGCTAGATTTCAGGAGCTTCCGCCCCCTGGACCCCTTACGGCCCTCAGCCTAATTTTTTAGGTACCTCCTAAAATTTAAGAAGTACCTCCCATTGTAAAAAACTTTGAAACCCCTGCACATTTAGAAAAGCTCCGCCTTTCGTAGTTTCCGGTTATGGAAAACGATCGATAAATTTGAACAAGGTTGTTGCTAACTTTGAAAAGCATACATTTCTCAGCCAAACCGATTTAACAAGGACTGGGATCATCAGTAATTGTTATAATGAAATGTTTGAAGCGTAAATAGTGAGTTTTTATGTTTCAACTGCAACTTTTTTTTTGCTCCATTGTGACGAATGGGACCGCATTGTAGCTCTGCCGAGACACAAATTTGTCACAGGAGCTACATTATTGCAGCTAGTCCATGCCAAAATATCCATCGGAATGCACCGGGGGTGAAATTTAAAATTTCAAGAATACCCTTGATAGGGCTTGAAACGAGATTAGGATGAAGAACAGACAGAAAATTTCTTCGGAATCCTAATCTCAACGAGATTAATTTAAATTATGCATGTCAAACTCCAATGCATTAGAAAGTTCAGACAGCGTCTCTTTAAATGTACCAGGGAGGTGAGGCCTATTGCATTTTATTTTGATATGCAGAGATAATTGTTTTTAACAAAATTGTGGTCTTGAACACTCCCCCCTTTTTTTTACAACTTTTAGTCGAAAATGCAACGGGGCCACCCGATAGAAAGTCTGATTTCGCTTCTAAAGTAGGATTAAAGTTTACATTAACATAGCGAAGCTGTCAACAATGTTTCCCGTCAAATTATGATACTGCAGAGTTGTATTTTGATCAAAACACACGTGGAACTGGAAAAGAGGAAAACCAGACAACCAATTTCAATCAACAACTATCTGGGTAATAAATCGCCATCGGTTGCTAACTTTTGTATATTTGAAACATGGATATTTCAAATTTATTAATTAAATTTCAGAAGAGGAACAAGTCTCACCATGGTTTGAGATTTATGGAATTATTTCCCGTAATTCCAGATAGCTTCGGTTTAAGGGCCTTTTAACAGGCGGAAAAGGAAGTTGCTCGGGAGTTTTGCGTGAAGAAAAAGAGAGGAAATGATCTAACAAGAAACCCAAAATATTAATTAGCAATATAATGTGCAAAGGGTCCAAAGTAAAAGTAACGCAAAATTCGATATTTGGTTGCAGAATAAAACTACACAAAATAACATACCGTGCATACGACTATTTCTGAATCGGAACATTAAAATTTCAATGATGTCTAAAGTTTTTCATTTTTCAAAATATTCAAATAATTTTCACCAGTTAAGCAAGGAATTGTATAGTAGAACTACTATACAAATCCTTGAGTTAAGTGAAACAAAGCTGCATGCTTGTTCAGCATTTATTTGATCAAGGACGTCCTTGATTTGACTATATATATATTTCTCCATAATTCGCATTTCAGTACACTGTCCAATAGTCTTCCATTCAAGATTTCTGCGTCAGAAATCGTGTACGCTTTTGTAAGTTACCATTTTACTTATTATGAATTTACAAGTAAATATGAGCGCACTTTGCGAGATATTTATACAAAAGACGTCTAGGGTTGTCGGGAATGGGTATTGCCAACGGTGGAGCCAGATATAGAAAACGCGTAGCATATTTCATTTTTAGCACTGTCTAACACTGAGCATAGTAGCGTAGATGATGACTGAAAAGATGCATGAATTCGGAGTTTAATGTACCGAAATAACATATGGATAAAACTATGTTCATTCGATAGAAAAATGTCTATATTTTCAAATTAAGTGGGTCGTAAAAAAATCGTAAGACAACTTTTCTTGGAAATTTTGGTTTTCCGAAGGTACCCAACTGATACATAGTTGACCAGGTGAAACTAACATTTCATATCTATAACACGTGATCGTTTATCGATAAAAAAATATATATTACACAATTAAACAGACATTTAATTGTATCAATAGATGAAAAAGAACAGTTAATTCTCGTATGATTTAATATAACTAGCCTCTCAAAATACCCCCTATTTTGGTGGAAAATAAGACAAGTTTTCTCTTTTAGCAAATTTATTTTGTGTTTTCCGTACATTTTTAGTATTGCCAAATTTCATATCATAGATACTTGCAGATACGCAGAAAAATGCTATTTTTTGTTTGTTTCCTCTCTCATTTAATGCCTTTTATACGCGGAAATTTGATACCCCGTTTCCGATTCTATAAATATAGTTCGACTGATCTTCGAGTCATTAAATAGCACGTTGTCTTCTTTGAATGAAATGGCTTAGTTTCTGATTTATTTCATTAAGTGTTCGGCTTTTCGCACACTGAGGTTTTTAGACTTCATTTGGCGTTGTTTTTGTCGTTTGTTTGTCGATAATCAGTGTATTTTGTTGATTAGTAATTAGGTTATTGTAGTACCAGAATTTAACCGGACAGACACGTTCATATTCCGTATGATGGCATTTTTCGGTAGTCCTTTAAACTTTCTCCTTCTAGTCCAAAAAGGAGAAAAGAAACGTTGAACTGGGAGCAATACATTATATGTCAATGTTCCAATGCAGAACCTGTGATTTGTATGCGAGATGTAGGCAAAGATAGTTTTGTAAGATCGATGGAAATTAGAAGAGATGAGGTGTATTCTCGTATTTTGCAGGAAATGTCCACAATGGACAATTTTATATCACGTAAAATTAAAGTTGTTTACCACCGTAATTGCTATTGAAAATATACAAGTAAACAAAACTGCAGTGTTTTCAAAACAGATCAGATACATTTTTACAAGTACTGAACAAGTTTCAACTATGTCACAAACAAGTGTCGTAACACGCTTCCAGTACGAGCCCATTCAGTGGGATTTTTGTTTCATTTGTTAAAATAAAACATTCAAGAAAGATTTTAAAGTACATACAATTGCATTCGGTGAGCGTGTGAACAAGTTGATGGAGTGTGCATTGAGTCAAAATGATGATAGACTGGTTCGCGTGTTGAATTGTTCAACGATTTTGTTCTGAAAGGAGTTTATCACAACGGGTGCATGACTAAATATTTGTTAAAGAGTTCCCCGAAAAACGAACAGAAACAGGATTCTGATCTTTCTAGTAACGAAATCGCCTTCCAGAATTTAATTAATGAAATCAACGATGATTTAGTCGTTCACAAAAAGGTTTTTCGGACGACACAATTACCTGAAAAATACAAAACATATCTACCCGCAGACACAGGTACCTACTCATCTGCCAAGTTACAAGACAGGCTAGTTAAACATTATGCTGGTTCTATAGTTATACATACTCAGCGGGGCCATGGAATGTCAAATCTTGTCTTTAGTGTCAAGCTTTCATTAGGCGATGCTATTGCCGCGGCAAGTAAATACAAGTCCAAATTTAAACGGCCTCTGAGTTGGAAAATAATTTTCAAGTTGATGTTGAAGGTATTTCTGATGAACAAATTTTACACTCTGCTGTATGTATCTTAAGACGTGATATTGAGAAGCTGAAAATCTCAGTTGAAGACTATCCAAAAAGTCAATCTACGAGCAGATTACTCTAATCTCAATAAATTCAGAGTTCGACTTGCAACAAAAAAAGAAGCAAGCCTGGCCAAGTTACCACCATGCGAAGCGACATTCCATCAGCATGTACTAAGAGGATATTTGCAGACCTATATCTGGAAATCCTCACAAAAAGCGCAGTCCCCTGTTAGGTCTCCTTTAATATTCGGATGGGAAGACAAGGGTGGTCTGGTACCTGTCTTTCTCCGGGGACAAATGTCATCAGACTTTCTGCAGGATCTCGTGTGCAGTTGCAAAGGCAAATCAAATTGTTCCAGTAGCTGTGTTTGTTTTGAACTGATTCTGTCGTGCACAGATCTTTGTCCCTGTTATGGTAGCGACATATGTAAAAATGCCATAACAAAGAATGTTACCTTACTGTATGACGATGGTCATGATGTCTGAAATTTAGTAGATTTTTACAAGGCTTTGTTGTTGTGGACAAAATTATCTGCCATGTAATGTCGTGACAAATCCACAAGTCATTTTGTAGTTAGATAGCGATGTTGTTCTGTCATTTGATTTGAACCAGGATAGTCCTATTTATACTAACTAATATAAATGTGTTGCTATCGACTTATATGTTTATTTTGGTGCTTTATGACCTCTTTAGGTTATACAGCATTCGTTGTAACGAACGCGGAGCAAAAACATTGATTAAGAATACCACACAGTCATATCAGTGACAGGAACAAGAACAATGATGTTTATGTACTAGTGAAGGACGCCCACCCCCCTTTTTCTATACGTCAGAGAATTTTTAATTTGTGAAATAGAAGTTAAATTTTGTTGTAAAAAATAGTATCAATGTTATCATCAACTAATTAAAGCACATTCAGGTCCAGACGTTTCCATACAAAGGTCAAGGTCAGGTCCCTATTGGCGACATTAAAAATGTGAAGGAAACTGACTATGTCATCAAAACCTACAAAAATACACATTTTTTTCACAACTAAATTTTAAAGTCTATATGAAAGATTTAATAGTGTATACCAAATTTTGCAAAAACGATAATTTCATCCCTTTGTGGGAACTGAATTCAAGGGGAGCAACCCAAAAGTTATAACTCATATATTTTCTTAAAATTTTGGGTAGAACGATTATCTCCCTTTTTAAGGAAATGCAACCAGTTCCCGTTTTTACGACCCGACTATCTGGATAGAGTATGAATTCTTCTTTCCAATGATATATAATTTAGGTATATGTTTGGTGGGTACATTAAAGTAAAAAATTTCGTTCCCCGTCTACCACACTAGCATACAAAATATCGAATTTGAAAACACAAAGCAAAAATCGGATTTTTTTTTCTTTTCATCTTGTACAATAGGTGTCCGATGGTGACGATAATATACCTCTCGTCTCTACAATTGACGGTCTCGTGCTCTCTCGTATACGCTCTCGTTTAAAGGGAAATCATTAAAATTGATATATGCCTCATCTCCAATTAGCACATACGGAATTAATTAAACCCCCCTCATGGAGGGTGTGCCGGGGGTAGAATAGGCACCAAGTTTCTCCGCCCTAGAGGCACTAGTCCTCTAAAAGGGGGTCAACCCCGTGGGAACCCCGGGGTAAAGAAATGGGACAGAGAGCTTCTTCGGCTTGAAGGGGCGTCCGTCGGTTGTGGGGGGTGTAAAAATTCACAACCAACCCGTCCTGCGGATGAGACGTAAATAAAACCGAGGTCCCGTGTTGAGAGATTGCCACCCTCTCCGCACGTTAAAGAACCCAGTGTAACAGCTCATTATGAGCAATATGCTCATGATGAGTGGTCCATAAGAGACCTGTTGCACTGGCAAAATTATCCGTCCCTACCCATCATCTTTCCTTGTTTCGAGTCCCGTGGCGTTTAAATTTTTAAATGTTCTCGTCCTGAATATAGCTGAAAAATTGCTCGCTGGACGTTAAACAACAATCAATCAATCAATCAATCAATCATAGAATGAAAGAGAAAATTCAAAACATGTGTAAAATAAAAACATGGAATACATGCGATGCTTAATTACTACTTTCAATTTGCTCAGTTTTATACTGGTTAAAATATCAGTAAATTCGAAATGATTAACATAAATTAGCAAATATTATGTGTTCTAACAAACAGACAGTAAATTAGTTCATCCGATCCAGAGGGTCATGTATGCTATTGCAATCATTTTGTGTCCGTTGTCTGTCAGTCTTTGTCAGCATAAATTTACATTTCACGTTTTGATTCTATATTCTCTTCTCTACAACTTCTAACAACATTGTGACATTTGGAACCAACCTTTGCGGGAATGATGTCAGTGATGTCATATATATGGGGGAAAAAAACTCAATTCATCTTGATCGGACAAAAACATGGCCACTATGGGTAATTCTAAAATATCTTCTCTAAAACTAGTGGGCCCATTGCAACCACACTTTGCAGGAATGATGATTGCGCTGTCCTTTATGACAATTCTTCATTTCATCATCTTCATCCAACAAAAAAACATGGTAGAAACTGGAAATTATTTTCGATTGGTGGAAACTTTGTGGAAGCCATCTTGAATTTTTTCTGAACCAAAAAACACAGAATTGACAGAGGACCATTTGCAAAACATTCCCATCATGTAACAGTTCATAGCCAGAAATGATGGGTACTTTGCTCATTTGCATATCTAAGATGGCGACGCCAGGACGTCTGCAATTTTCATATGATCTATATAGACGATATCATTCATAATTGCATGTGTGTCATTTTCTGAACTTGAAAATGATACATTGAACCAAGCTGAATTAAATGAAATAAAAATTAATGAAAACAATTAAATATTCGAGGTTCCTGGACTAAATGAAAATCCGAGGCGACGAACCTTTATTTGGCTTTAAGAGTCTATGTAAAAATGTCTGAAATACATGAAACTGGTGGCGTGTGACACAAAATTTAGCAATGAATGACATTTGGCGACATATTTTCTGAAATTAATTTAGATTCCTCAATAATATATGTAATTATATTGACTAACCTTATATTTCCCGCTTCTAAACTCGGGGTTCCCACATTAAATATAATATGATCATTTTTGCATGATCGCGATATCAAAGACATGTCTAAAATCGTTACAAACCAAACATATTTGAATTTTGACAGAAGAAAAACTTTGCGGAAATAAACAATAACTTTTAATTTTCGAATCATTGACGGATACATTGAATTTCCGTACTGTATGCTATTTTTTGACAAATCTAATAAACGATCCATCAAGCTTGAAACTGCAGTCATGTGATCAATATCTAATTTAAATATGGTGAATATTTATGATGAAAGTACCATCAATTTCTGGATATGTCGTTCTGCCATGTGAGTCTAGAGAAAACGATCTTTGAGATTAAAAAAAAATCTCAAGAAACATGGATTGACAATTCTAGACAAATTATGCTCCAATTGATTAAGTGATTTTCAGAGAAGAAGCCGGATTGACATGTAAAAAGCTTACACCAAAGAATCGGACGATGACGACGGATGTCAAGTGATAGCAGTAGCTCACATGGCTTTTAGCAGAAAAAAACTGTAGTAAAGTTAGTCGCTTTATCAAATTAGAACGACAAATGGATACAGTTATATTTTATAATACAATCTTCGATGAAGGTGATGATTAACGTTTCAAAGCGTTAGGGAAATCCCATGGGGCAATCAAGAATGGGATCTAGAGACACAGGCAGCACCGGGGGCCAAAAAAACCAAATGCAAAACAAACAAAGCAAAAACTACAACACATTAAAAAATAAAAAGATGAGTAATACAGTCCCACCAAAAAAACTGGCGGTGAATCCAGGTGCTAGCGAAGGGTAAGCAGTTCCTGTTTCATATAATAAGACACCCGCCCAGTTACTCATGTAGTCAAGTACGGTAAAGGTCTTGTCGGTATTTGAGGAGAGACAAAAAAAATACATAAAAGGCCAAAGATCCATTGTCATTCGAGAAATTGATATTTCGTAGCGATCCGCTACTTCGTGATGACGACTGTATACTTTTTGTACCGATGACTTCACTGAGCTAGGAGCAACGTCGTAGCCATGTTTGAATAGCTGAGCTCTATCTAGAAAATCCCTGTATTAAGCTCAAGCCTTTGAATACCGCACGAGTTTTGAAATGTTTACCCCATACGCAGCTGATGCTGCTGGAATATTGTTACTGGTGAATGCCGGGGAAGTTAACTGTTTGAAAAGTAAAGTCATCACGTTTGTCGTAGTTTTTTCTTCTTCTTTCGAATTCAAAGCAAAGGACAAAGTAGCCGAAACAGACTTTTGAGTGTCGGTAGTCATCTACTTCAAGCTCATTTGGGTAGATGAGATACATCATCTATATTTGTATATTGAAATTTAAGGTGTGGGCTAATTTCTATCTTTATTTTTGAGAACCCCCTGAATGAAGCCTAACTCATAAGCGGGTAGAAACAAATCAGCATATAGCGGAGAACAATTTGTACCCATTGGATTACCGATCGTCAGTAAAAACATTAGTCCACTAATCAGGACAAATATGGTGTCGATCAACACCCAACCTAGAGTAAACTCCAGACGGGAAGAAGAAGAAAATAAATTGATCCAACATTTGGATGATCTCAAAATGTCGTAAAATTATAAACATGGTAAGATTATTAAAATTTTATTTCATTGATAAATAAAGCAAAAAACGTAATCGTAGATTTTAATGATGTGTTTGTATATTTACGGCGTTAGCGAAGATTTTTCTTCTTAGAATAGAAAACTTCTCTTCAAAATTTGAGATCGTTACTAGTCATACTCTACATTTTCGAGTTTTTCGTTAATAGATATATTATTTACATGCTACTTTAGTGCTTGACTGCACAATGCAAAATCCTTATCAAATAAAACACCCCGGTGATTCCAAAATATTCTTGATTTGTTGCTGTCTCCAATCGTAGTAAAACGCGGCTGTCAGAAAAATTTGAATTGTTCTTGCGTTTTGCAACAGTTTACAGTATCCCGAAACAATTTCAAAATATCCCAACACTGTTTTCTCCTAAATTCTGATCTTTAGATATTGCTATCAAATGCTGTTTAATTTATACGTCAGTTACAAATGTCAATAATCACACTATTTTCATGTTGCAGCCTGTTTTAAAAATGTCAACAGAACGCATGTCTGCCTTTTATAAACAATTTCCCTTTAATCAAGATGCCGAATAAATTTATAGGATCGACTAAAGATGGAAGATTTTGAACCACAAGCTCTGCTAATGCACAATGTACACGATCTTAGGAGACGATTGCTTGAAACTGAGAAAAACTTGAAAAAACTGTCCAAGATTGAAAATAGAGAGCAAAATAGATTTGTGTAAGTGTGTACAAAGGCATACATTAACTGAATAGATGTGCCTTGTGAAGTTGTTCACAGATCTGAGGTTTTAACTTGACATTTCACACTTGCATAAATAAAGACCTTTGTGAATCATAGAAAATACAAAAAGGCCTAAAGGGTGCGTCATATTACCTCTAAAAAGACTAAATACTACAGAACCCCTTATAAACAACACCGAACACATTAAGAAATACAATGAGCATCTCGAAGCATATTTTAAGATATCTATTAGTCTATTTCCATCAATTATTTTACTGCAATTCGATGAGTGAGTGAGTGATTGTTGTTTAACGCCAATTCAGCAATTTTTCAGCTATATCATGGCGAGAACAAGTTAATTTTCAATGAGATGATGATGAGGTCCTCTTTATTCTAGACCAAAACGTTGAGTTGGATTTTTTTTATAGTGCTAGCTGACTGAAACAACAGTCCACAGGTAGACATGTCGCTCCACTAAGACACATTATTCTGATTCCAAGCCAACCAGTCTTTGCTCTTTCTCCTTAATGCTGTGTGCTTAGCGGAGAAGCAACAAATACCAATTTTATAGTCTTTGGTTTGACCTGACCGGGGCTCGAACCTATGATCTACCGCACTCATGACGAGCGCGCTAACCAAATTACGCCACCAATGCGATTGTAATACGATGATAGAATAAGAAATATTTATTTCAATAATAGTAGATGTATATATAGAAAAACGCCAAATACCTTAAGCACTAATATAATTTAGGGGGCCGTCGTGATCGTATGGTAATTGGATTTACAACCCTGCCTGTGCAATACCGTGCCTATCACCACTAAAGTTGTGAGTTTGAACCCTGTTCAAGGTGAGGTGTACTCGATACACACAACATTATGTGATAAAGTTTGTCAGTGACTTGCGACAGGTTGATGGTTTTCTCAGGGTACTCCGGTTTCCTCCACCAATAAAACACGCCGTCATGGTATAGCTGAAATATTATTGAAAGTGGTGTTTAACACCATAAACCTAAACCAAATCAATGTAGTATAGCCAAAATATAGACACCCAGTATGACCATACAATCAAAGAAGAATATTTTGATAACTAAATGAATCAAGTTACAGTATACATGTATCGATCATCAAGAAAACAAGTAATAATCCTAGATACTGTTTGTTTACATCTAGTTTTTCTTTGACATTTTGAGGGGCGGAGTAACAAGTACAGCATATGTTCTCATTATTATTCAAGAAGACATAATTGAACAGAAACCTGAACAACTGTACAATGTAGTACCATCCATTTTATTCAAAATTATGTTAATAGTGTTTAATTATTTCAATTGTTCACCTTGTTTCAAACATTTCAAAGATATTATTTAAGAGTTACTGCAAGTTGTCTTTCACGTGCAAGTCCTGTGGCATTCTCTATATACAAGGCACTTACTACTTCCCATCCCAAGGGCGAGTTGTGTATTTGAATTATCCCACACATTTAGGGGGTGTCCCTTTCAGAGTAGTTGTACCCTGCAGCATAGAAATTATGTCTTAATTCTATAACATTTAACTTGTATCTAGATAATAGATAAAATTGAATAATGTGTAGTATGTTGCTAATGAGTTATACTTATACATGAACTTATACAAAAGCCTGAATTTATCTATGTTTTTTTTTTGTGCTGTTCATCCATTTTTAACCTACACTTAAACCTGTTTAAATTGAACCCTGAATAAATAAAATCATGTACAAAGCGAAATTTAGGTAAAGTCCCAATATAGAAAATCTTTGTTTGTTTTATACCTGTATAAGCCGAATAGATGTCTATTCTGCAAACAAAAGCTGATCCAAGGGAGATTCAGTTTAGACAGTGTTCACTATTTGTATTTAAGGAATACATTCAGATATTGGACTACTTATCTTCTTTAATTTTTTCAGTCAAGATGACGACGTTGAAAGTATAAGTACAGTAGCGAGTCATCCAGATAAACTGTTCCCTCTAACAATGGACGAGCTGATGGAGAATCCTGATATTGTTGATGACAGGGACAGTCTAGCTTCAGGATTAGCCACGCTTCCTGAATCATCTTATGCTGGGTTTGAACGAGTAAATCCTGTATCAAGTACTCCTAGTAAACCAAGGGTTTGTCATTTATTTATTAAACCACTACTGTAAAAAAAATAATGTGTGTGTTTCAGGTTTTATGTAAAAAAAATAAATATGGTAGGAAGGTCTGGAATTTAAAAAAACAACTTTTTTTCATAAAACAACATTATGGTCAAGTAAAGAATAGGTTTCATTGTGGCCTGTATTAATGGTTCCTTAATTACAAAATCCTAGTAGCATTTTATGGTAAAAACATATAAAAACGATGACATTAAAAAATAAAGATGTTTATCAAGATAAGTATTTACATCATTTTATTAAAAAATACATTTATATCATATAAAAATCCTGTTCTGGGTAAATTTCTGCGGCTGATATATGGCCGTTTACGGTATTGTAAGAAATACACAAACATCATTACATAAGCAGAAGTCGATTTGAGTTCTTACGAATATAATTTAATGTTTTCATTAGTTTTCTGGAAAAGATGACAGACACTCGCATAGCTACAGTATGCTGGAAGGTCACCGTAAGAATGACAATGAGCCAACAGAATATCTAAAAGAGGCTAACAGGAAGTTGTTGTTACAGAATCAGAAACTCTTAGTAGAGACTGAAAGGTGTAGCCGTGAATTACTTGGTGCTAAATCAAAGGTAAATATTTCATTCAAAAAGAGTATGCATAGAAAAAAGTGAATGATTGTTGTTTAATGCCAAATGAGCAATTTTTCAGCTATATCATGATCAAAATAAGTTACATTTGATGAGATGATGTTGGTGTTCGATTTGTTATAGGCGAACACACTTAGTTGGATTTTTATAGGCCAACACGCTTAGTTGGATTTTTATAGCGCAACCTAACTGAAACAACAGTTCACAAGTAGATGGATCGCTCCGCTCATTTTCTCATTTTCCTGATTCCAAGCCAACCCGTTTTTGATCTTTCTCCTTTAATGCTGCATGGAGAAGCAGTAAAGACCAATTTTATGGTTTTTGGATATTTTCAGTATTCCATAGAAAAATTGTAATAGGTGGAGTTTGAGCAGGTCTGATTAACGAAGTGATTACCGCCATATTGGAAATTTGTTGATGAAGTTGAAAGTGTATGAAAAAAAATCAGATTTATTGAAAATATATAGAGAATGCATAACAGTTTGCGCCAAAAACCAGTAGCCCTATGCCCCAGTCTAGTATAAATTGGTTCGGGCTTGTAAAAATTACATAAAATTTGCTTAATCAAATAGAAAAAATTCTTCTAAAATGTGGTTTGGGCTAGTTTGTCAAAATGTTTTTGGCACCAACTGCATAATCTTATTTAGCAATGAATATTTACATTTAAATCAATTATATGTACGATTATTGATCTATTAAGCTGTTTTCAGATATTTTGTGTGATATACATTTTGTGTTAATACATTTCAAATAGTGTCATCTCTAAAAATTCAATATTGGTTATTTTGATTTTTTTTAACCGTAGTGCATAATTAATATTTTTATTTAATGAGAAAAATTAACATCCATTTTGATTCCTTTGTTCTGTATAAGTTTTTTTTCTATAATAACTTATTCATGTACTGGTATTTCATCTTGATATTTTAGGTAAATGAGCTTAGTAAAGAACTGGATGACTTTAGGGATGTAGTTCCTGATTTAGAAGATAAAATTGTTGGTTTACAGGCTGAAACAGATTCACAAGATTCAGCATTGAGGTATGTTGCAGTCCTCACAAAGAGCAACGGTCCTCCGGCCCAAGACCAGTAAAACTTTGTTCGGACCAATAAATTTTTCAGTTTTTATTTAGAACTAAAAATAAAAATAAATGCAAGAATTTGATTTGGACCTGTAAATTCAAATTTTCATTTCGAGAGCTGAATTGTTGCAGATTCGTGTTCTAGTTATGTCTCCCCTTCGAACGAAGGGAAACATTGTTTTAGTCTTGATTTTTTCTTCCGCTTCTGCTTCTTCTCAGCGAAGCTTGTCCGGACCATAACTTTTTTGTCTTTCCAGATAGGTCAATTATATTTGGTATGTGGGTGCATGACCATAAGGCGGTGTGTCGCATACCATAATGACCTCTGTGGGACCTTGACCTTTGACCTCAAGGTCAAATAATGTTTTTTTAAATAGTATTTTCTTGTCCGGGCCATAACATTTTTGTCTTTCGAGATAGGTCAATGATATTTGGTATGTGGGTGCATGACCATAAGACAGTGTGTCGCGTGCCATAATGACCTTCATGGGACCTTGACCTTTGACCTCAAGGTCAAATAATTGTTTCTTTCGAGATAGGTCAATGATATTTGGTATGTGGGTGCATGACCATAAGGCTGTGTGTCGCATACCGTAATGACCTTCGTTGTACCTTGACCTTTGACCTCAAGGTCAAATAATTGTTTTTTAAATAGTATTTTTTTGTCCAGGCCATAACATTTTTGTCTTTCGAGATAGGTCAATGATATTTGGTATGTGGGTGCATGACCATAAGGCGGTGTGTCGCGTACCGTATTGACCTTCGTGGGACCTTGACCTTTGACCTCAAGGTAAAATAATGTTTTTTAAATAGTATTTTCTTGTCTGTGCCATAACATTTTTGTCTTTCGAGATAGGTCAATGATATTTGGTATGTGGGTGCATGCACATAAGGTGGTGTGTCGCATGCCATAGCGACCTTTGTTGGACCTGGACCTTTGACCTCAAGGTCAAATAATTGTTTCTTTAGAGATAGGTCAATGATATTTGGTATGTGGGTGCATGACCATAAGGCAGTGTGTCACATACCGTAATGACCTTCGTTGAACCTTGACCATTGATCTCAAGGTCAAATAATTGTTTTTTAAATAGTATTTTCTTGTCCGGGCCATAACATTTTTGTCTTTCGAGATAGGTCAATGATATTTGGTATGTGGGTGCATGACCATAAGGCGGTGTGTCGAGTACCGTAATGACCTTCATGGGACCTTTGACCTCAAGGTCAAATAATGGCTTTTTAAATAATATTTTCTTCTCCGGGCCATAACATTTTTGTCTTTCGAGATAGGTTGTTGTACAGATGGCTGCATTAAGGGGAGACATAAGTTTTAGGTATCTAAAACAGTTATGAGTTCTTCCTAGTTGGTCTTGTATTTAATCATGTGACCCATTGCAACAACAATAATCAATCAAGAAGTTGTTTGTAATACATGCAGGTTCACACCAAACTCAAGAAGTTGTATGTAATACATGCAGGTTCACCCCAACCTCAAGAAGTTGTTTGTAATACATGCAGGTTCACACCAACCTCATGAAGTTGTATGTAATACATGCAGGTTCACCCCAACCTCAAGAAGTTGTTTGTAATACATGCAGGTTCACACCAAACTCAAGAAGTTGTATGTAATACATGCAGGTTCACACCAACCTCAAGAAGTTGTATGTAATACATGCAGGTTCACACCAAACTCAAGAAGTTGTATGTAATACATGCAGGTTCACACCAACCTCAAGAAGTTGTATGTAATACATGCAGGTTCACACCAACCTCAAGAAGTTGTATGTAATACATGCAGGTTCACACCAACCTCAAGAAGTTGTATGTAATACATGCAGGTTCACACCAACCTCAAGAAGTTGTATGTAATACATGCAGGTTCACACCAACCTCATGAAGTTGTATGTAATACATGCAGGTTCACACCAACCTCAAGAAGTTGTATGTAATACATGCAGATTCACACCAACCTCAAGAAGTTGTATGTAATACATGCAGGTTCACACCAACCTCAAGAAGTTGTATGTAATACATGCAGGTTCACACCAACCTCAAGAAGTTGTCTGTAATACATGCAGGTTCACACCAACCTCAAGAAGTTGTATGTAATACATGCAGGTTCACACCAACCTCAAGAAGTTGTATGTAATACATGCAGGTTCACACCAACCTCAAGAAGTTGTATGTAATACATGCAGGTTCACACCAACCTCAAGAAGTTGTATGTAATACATGCAGGTTCACACCAACCTCAAGAAGTTGTATGTAATACATGCAGGTTCACACCAACCTCAAGAAGTTGTATGTAATACATGCAGGTTCACACCAACCTCAAGAAGTTGTATGTAATACATGCAGGTTCACACCAACCTCAAGAAGTTGTCTGTAATACATGCAGGTTCACACCAACCTCAAGAAGTTGTTTGTAATACATGCAGGTTCACACCAAACTCAAGAAGTTGTATGTAATACATGCAGGTTCACCCCAACCTCAAGAAGTTGTTTGTAATACATGCAGGTTCACACCAACTTCATGAAGTTGTATGTAATACATGCAGGTTCACCCCAACCTCAAGAAGTTGTTTATAATACATGCAGGTTCACACCAACCTCATGAAGTTGTATGTAATACATGCAGGTTCACACCAAACTCAAGAAGTTGTATGTAATACATGCAGGTTCACACCAACCTCAAGAAGTTGTATGTAATACATGCAGGTTCACACCAACCTCAAGAAGTTGTATGTAATACATGCAGGTTCACACCAACCTCAAGAAGTTGTATGTAATACATGCAGGTTCACACCAACCTCAAGAAGTTGTATGTAATACATGCAGGTTCACACCAACCTCAAGAAGTTGTATGTAATACATGCAGGTTCACACCAACCTCAAGAAGTTGTATGTAATACATGCAGGTTCACACCAACCTCAAGAAGTTGTATGTAATACATGCAGGTTCACACCAACCTCAAGAAGTTGTCTGTAATACATGCAGGTTCACACCAACCTCAAGAAGTTGTTTGTAATACATGCAGGTTCACACCAAACTCAAGAAGTTGTATGTAATACATGCAGGTTCACCCCAACCTCAAGAAGTTGTTTGTAATACATGCAGGTTCACACCAACTTCATGAAGTTGTATGTAATACATGCAGGTTCACCCCAACCTCAAGAAGTTGTTTATAATACATGCAGGTTCACACCAACCTCATGAAGTTGTATGTAATACATGCAGGTTCACACCAAACTCAAGAAGTTGTATGTAATACATGCAGGTTCACACCAACCTCAAGAAGTTGTATGTAATACATGCAGGTTCACACCAACCTCAAGAAGTTGTATGTAATACATGCAGGTTCACACCAACCTCAAGAAGTTGTATGTAATACATGCAGGTTCACACCAAACTCAAGAAGTTGTATGTAATACATGCAGGTTCACACCAAACTCAAGAAGTTGTATGTAATACATGCAGGTTCACCCCAACCTCAAGAAGTTGTATGTAATACATGCAGGTTCACACCAACCTCATGAAGTTGTATGTAATACATGCAGGTTCACACCAAACTCAAGAAGTTGTATGTAATACATGCAGGTTCACACCAACCTCAAGAAGTTGTATGTAATACATGCAGGTTCACACCAACCTCAAGAAGTTGTATGTAATACATGCAGGTTCACACCAACCTCAAGAAGTTGTATGTAATACATGCAGGTTCACACCAACCTCAAGAAGTTGTATGTAATACATGCAGGTTCACACCAACCTCAAGAAGTTGTATGTAATACATGCAGGTTCACACCAACCTCAAGAAGTTGTATGTAATACATGCAGGTTCACACCAACCTCAAGAAGTTGTATGTAATACATGCAGGTTCACACCAACCTCAAGAAGTTGTCTGTAATACATGCAGGTTCACACCAACCTCAAGAAGTTGTATGTAATACATGCAGGTTCACACCAAACTCAAGAAGTTGTATGTAATACATGCAGGTTCACCCCAACCTCAAGAAGTTGTTTGTAATACATGCAGGTTCACACCAACTTCATGAAGTTGTATGTAATACATGCAGGTTCACCCCAACCTCAAGAAGTTGTTTATAATACATGCAGGTTCACACCAACCTCATGAAGTTGTATGTAATACATGCAGGTTCACACCAAACTCAAGAAGTTGTATGTAATACATGCAGGTTCACACCAACCTCAAGAAGTTGTATGTAATACATGCAGGTTCACACCAACCTCAAGAAGTTGTATGTAATACATGCAGGTTCACACCAACCTCAAGAAGTTGTATGTAATACATGCAGGTTCACACCAAACTCAAGAAGTTGTATGTAATACATGCAGGTTCACACCAAACTCAAGAAGTTGTATGTAATACATGCAGGTTCACACCAACCTCAAGAAGTTGTATGTAATACATGCAGGTTCACACCAACCTCAAGAAGTTGTATGTAATACATGCAGGTTCACACCAACCTCAAGAAGTTGTATGTAATACATGCAGGTTCACACCAACCTCAAGAAGTTGTTTGTAATACATGCAGGTTCACACCAACCTCAAGAAGTTGTATGTAATACATGCAGGTTCACACCAACCTCAAGAAGTTGTTTGTAATACATGCAGGTTCACACCAACCTCAAGAAGTTGTATGTAATACATGCAGGTTCACACCAACCTCATGAAGTTGTATGTAATACATGCAGGTTCATGCCAACCTCAAGAAGTTGTTTGTAATACATGCAGGTTCACACCAACCTCAAGAAGTTGTATGTAATACATGCAGGTTCACACCAACCTCAAGAAGTTGTATGTAATACATGCAGGTTCACACCAACCTCAAGAAGTTGTATGTAATACATGCAGGTTCACACCAACCTCAAGAAGTTGTATGTAATACATGCAGGTTCACACCAACCTCAAGAAGTTGTATGTAATACATGCAGGTTCACACCAACCTCAAGAAGTTGTATGTAATACATGCAGGTTCACACCAACCTCAAGAAGTTGTATGTAATACATGCAGGTTCACACCAACCTCAAGAAGTTGTTTGTAATACATGCAGGTTCACACCAACCTCAAGAAGTTGTATGTAATACATGCAGGTTCACCCCAACCTCAAGAAGTTGTTTGTAATACATGCAGGTTCACACCAACTTCATGAAGTTGTATGTAATACATGCAGGTTCACCCCAACCTCAAGAAGTTGTTTATAATACATGCAGGTTCACACCAACCTCATGAAGTTGTATGTAATACATGCAGGTTCACACCAAACTCAAGAAGTTGTATGTAATACATGCAGGTTCACACCAACCTCAAGAAGTTGTATGTAATACATGCAGGTTCACACCAACCTCAAGAAGTTGTATGTAATACATGCAGGTTCACACCAACCTCAAGAAGTTGTATGTAATACATGCAGGTTCACACCAAACTCAAGAAGTTGTATGTGATACATGCAGGTTCACACCAAACTCAAGAAGTTGTATGTAATACATGCAGGTTCACCCCAACATCAAGAAGTTGTTTGTAATACATGCAGGTTCACACCAAACTCAAGAAGTTGTATGTAATACATGCAGGTTCACACCAACCTCAAGAAGTTGTATGTAATACATGCAGGTTCACACCAACCTCAAGAAGTTGTATGTAATACATGCAGGTTCACACCAACCTCAAGAAGTTGTCTGTAATACATGCAGGTTCACACCAACCTCAAGAAGTTGTCTGTAATACATGCAGGTTCACACCAACCTCAAGAAGTTGTATGTAATACATGCAGGTTCACACCAACCTCAAGAAGTTGTATGTAATACATGCAGGTTCACACCAACCTCAAGAAGTTGTATGTAATACATGCAGGTTCACACCAACCTCAAGAAGTTGTTTGTAATACATGCAGGCTCACACCAACCTCAAGAAGTTGTATGTAATACATGCAGGTTCACACCAACCTCAAGAAGTTGTTTGTAATACATGCAGGTTCACACCAACCTCAAGAAGTTGTATGTAATACATGCAGGTTCACACCAACCTCATGAAGTTGTATGTAATACATGCAGGTTCACGCCAACCTCAAGAAGTTGTTTGTAATACATGCAGGTTCACACCAACCTCAAGAAGTTGTATGTAATACATGCAGGTTCACACCAACCTCAAGAAGTTGTATGTAATACATGCAGGTTCACACCAACCTCAAGAAGTTGTTTGTAATACATGCAGGTTCACACCAAACTCAAGAAGTTGTATGTAATACATGCAGGTTCACCCCAACCTCAAGAAGTTGTTTGTAATACATGCAGGTTCACACCAACTTCATGAAGTTGTATGTAATACATGCAGGTTCACCCCAACCTCAAGAAGTTGTTTATAATACATGCAGGTTCACACCAACCTCATGAAGTTGTATGTAATACATGCAGGTTCACACCAAACTCAAGAAGTTGTATGTAATACATGCAGGTTCACACCAACCTCAAGAAGTTGTATGTAATACATGCAGGTTCACACCAACCTCAAGAAGTTGTATGTAATACATGCAGGTTCACACCAACCTCAAGAAGTTGTATGTAATACATGCAGGTTCACACCAAACTCAAGAAGTTGTATGTGATACATGCAGGTTCACACCAAACTCAAGAAGTTGTATGTAATACATGCAGGTTCACCCCAACATCAAGAAGTTGTATGTAATACATGCAGGTTCACACCAACCTCAAGAAGTTGTCTGTAATACATGCAGGTTCACACCAACCTCAAGAAGTTGTCTGTAATACATGCAGGTTCACACCAACCTCAAGAAGTTGTATGTAATACATGCAGGTTCACACCAACCTCAAGAAGTTGTATGTAATACATGCAGGTTCACACCAACCTCAAGAAGTTGTATGTAATACATGCAGGTTCACACCAACCTCAAGAAGTTGTTTGTAATACATGCAGGCTCACACCAACCTCAAGAAGTTGTATGTAATACATGCAGGTTCACACCAACCTCAAGAAGTTGTTTGTAATACATGCAGGTTCACACCAACCTCAAGAAGTTGTATGTAATACATGCAGGTTCACACCAACCTCATGAAGTTGTATGTAATACATGCAGGTTCACGCCAACCTCAAGAAGTTGTTTGTAATACATGCAGGTTCACACCAACCTCAAGAAGTTGTATGTAATACATGCAGGTTCACACCAACCTCAAGAAGTTGTATGTAATACATGCAGGTTCACACCAACCTCAAGAAGTTGTATGTAATACATGCAGGTTCACACCAACCTCAAGAGGTTGTATGTAATACATGCAGGTTCACACCAAACTCAAGAAGTTGTCGGTAATACATGCAGGTTCACACCAACCTCAAGAAGTTGTATGTAATACATGCAGGTTCACACCAACCTCATGAAGTTGTATGTAATACATGCAGGTTCACGCCAACCTCAAGAAGTTGAATGTTAGACATACCTTTAATGAGAAAGTTTTCTGAGTACTTTAGGTGGTACCATACACTACAGGGAGATAACTCTTTAAAATCAGTTGAACGTTTTGATCATATGATGTTTGTATGCAGATTTCAAGCATCTCTGTGATAAAAACCAGAGAGAAAAGCTGCTATGTGGCTAGTGAATTTATAGCTCTGAGTCAGTTGGTTGGAATTTGTTAAAATTTTGATATTTATTACAGTGGATATATTCAAACACACTGCCAAAAAAATAAGAAAATTAAACGAGCAGATCAAATTTGACCTGAAGTGTATGGTACCACCTTAACTGTTGAATGTGGTTTTTCTCTGACTTCCTTAACCACTAAGCTTGGTTGTCATGGGCACATGTGTGAATGCTAACTTGTCTTCAGTGATTTTCTTCAGATACTCTGGTTTCCTCCACTAATAAAACTGACCGTCATGATATAGCTAAAATATTGTTGAAAGTGGCTTTAAACACCTTAAACCTAACCCTATATATTATCTTGTCATTTTAATAACCATTGTATTAATTCAAATTATGTACTCATGTATGTACTTTGGGGAAAACCGCTCGTAGCCATCAGCTGTCAACCATTCTCATTAAATAAATAATTAATTAAATTCAATCAATCTATTGATTTGTTTATTCACAGAGATGCTGAAGAAAGATATGAAAAGAGCCAAAGACAACTTGATGAAAATAAACAAAATATTAAAGACCTTGAAAATCAAATTGATGAATTGAAGTCTGATGTTTCTGATGAAAGAAAGAAGAGAAAAGGGTAAGTGTTATACATATAGAACCATAGATTCTTTCGGGAAAAATCACCGGCTACTTTTCGTTTATGGTGCCACACTACTTTATTATGAGGACCATATTTTCATATAAAAAAATTCAACCACTTCTAGATGATAGCAAATAGGTTACCACGGTTACAGAAAACAAAATATAAAACATAATATGAAATATAACGCATAATTTATAAAAATTTTGTCTTTAAAATATACATCTTACCTTTTACAATTAAGAGAATAAATAGCTCCTTATGTTTTTAGGATTTATATGATGTCATCAAACATCTATATATATGATTTCAGGGCTGACAGTCAGAGAGACGAGGCATTACAGAATTTGTTAGAATCTCAGGAGACGTTAGAAGATTATCAGAAGAAAACCCAGGAAAGGATTAGAAAAGTAAGAACTAAAGTTAATGAATACTTGCACATGAAATAGACTAATATGGTAGACCCCCCCCCACCCTCTTATCAGGCCAGATTTCAGATGCAATGAAATAATGAAATACTCCTAAAATTGACCACTCTAATGAGAGGCCACCCCTCTTATAAGACCACTCCCACCAAAGACAACCTCTCCTGTCGAGCAAGATGTCAAATGCACTGAGATGGGAAATACTACTAAAATTGTCCCCTCTAATGAGAGGCCACCCCTCTTATAAGACCACTCCCACCAAAGACAACCTCTCCTGTCGAGCAAGATGTCAAATGCAGTGAGATGGGAAATACTACTAAAATTGTCCCCTCAAGAAAGTGAAAATGTGCTGTAGAGCTTGTTCTACTGTGTATTGAGTTATGATCAATTTGTATTCTATCTGATGACTAACTGATTAATGTTACAGGTTACGTACAATTTGTCTATAATTTTGCAAAATTAATTTAGAGGTCAGAGTAATAAAGTTATGAAATTAAGTAATTATTAATTTGGAATCCTTTCTTTTCCATTTTAGATGGAGGAAATGAAGATTATCTTCGAGACAGTAAATAAAATGTTATAAATTTAAATTCTTATTTACCCCACCATTGGCGTAATGGTTAGTGTGCTCGCCTCGAGTGCGGTAGATCATGGGTTCGAGTCCAGGTCGGGTCAAACCAAAGACTATAAAATTGGTATTTGTTGCTTCTCCGCGAAGCACACAGCATTAAGGTGAAAGAGCTAAGACTGGTTGGCTCGGAAACAGAATATGTCTGAGTTGAGCGACATGTTTACCCGCAGACTGTTGTTTCAGTGAGCTAGCACTATAAATATCCAACTTGATCTAGTACAAAGCGGACCTCATCATCATCTCATTAAAAATTAACTTGTTCTCGCCATGATATAGCTGAAAAATTGCTGAATTGGCGTTAAACAACAATCACTCACTCACTCACTCACTCACTAAATTCTTATTAATTTGAGATCCTTTGTTTTCCATTTTAGATGGAGGAAAATGAAGATTATCTGCGGGACAGTCTTTCCCATGGTAACAGAGAACGAGAAGAACTGTTAGAGAAGCTGTCTATTTTACAGTCAAAGATGAAGAATCAACAAGCAGACATCAGGTTATTGTTTTATACCTGTATATAGCAAAAATAAAACACAATTTTTATATAGCAAAAATAAAACACAATTTTTATATAGCAAAAATAAAACAAAATTTTTATATAGCAAAAATAAAACAAAATTTTTATATAGCAAAAATAAAACACAATTTTTATATAGCAAAAATAAAACACAGTTTTTATATAGCAAAAATAAAACACAATTTTTATATAGCAAAAATAGAACATAATTTTTATATAGCAAAAATAAAACACAATTTTTACATAGCAAAAATAAAACACAATTTTTATATAGCAAAAATAAAATATGAGCAATGTATAAAGAAATTCTAAAACAATGCTAAATGTAAATTTGTTGGAAAAGATACAGTCAATAAATGATGTACATGTATGAGTTGATAAAGGGGTGAAAATGTACATGTATGAGTTAATAAAGGGTGATGGTTTTCTCAGGTACTCCGATTTCCTCCACCAATAAAGCTGACCGCACTATATATAATATGAAATAGTGTTGAAAGTGACGTTAAACACCTAATGAAGGCGTGAAATTGAAGAAGGCATGTAATATTCTCTTTCTAGTAAAAAATCAGATGTGCATCGTATTACCAAGTTGGTGCGTATTATATATCAATGGGTATAATGCGCTACAAAATACGGTATCTGTTTTAATTGTAAGTTGGTTTGCATAATCTTAAGACTGTCAAGGTATTATTTAAATCCTAGCATTTTTGCTGCAGTTTCCAGATTGTCTCCCTTATAAAAACAATTTTAGTAACCCAGCAAATATTCTTGGGGTCCAGTAACTGATGTTGCACATGAAAAATTCAAAATTTCTGCAGCCAGCTGGGCTACAGTCTGAAAATTTTCATTGGTCCATGCCAAATTTTGTTGATTTTCGGCTACTGGACCCCTGTTAAGTTTTATACCTGTTTGTGATACTAGAAATTTGAAAACATTTTATCTTTTTTTTTTCCAGACAATATCAGTCAGAAGAGAGAGTAGAAATGCACGAGAAGAATCACCGAGAACAACAAAACATAGATCTGAAATCACATCTGTCTAACATTACAGCAAAGCTTAGTATGTTTTCTGTGTAATGAAATCAGACTTGTTTAACATTACATCTAAGAAGAGTTTGAAGATACCAAAGGAGTAATCAGAATCCGTAAATAGAAGGATAGACAACACAATGGCAAAATGAAAAAGGACATTGGACAAACAACGATCTACAAAACAATACACAGAAAACTAAAGATCGAGTAACACGAACTCCACTAAAAACTGGACGTGAACTCAGGTGCTCTGTCGTGTTAATCTAAACTTAGTATTGGGAACAACATTATTAAGGACAAGCAGAGTGTATTATGTGTTTCATTGTTGTTCGTTTATCTTATTTTTGCTATCATGTGGAACTTGTGCAATCCGAAACCTGAGTTTTCCGACATCCTGTGAGATCTGACAAAAAATTATTGCCCCAAAGTATTTCTGTTAACTAAATAAAACCTGAGTATGCTGGCATCCTGTACAATCCAATACATTTCCCTGGCCCCTTGGTGTGTCCAATTAGACAGGCTCCACTGTATTTCAGTTATATCTTGTATAGATGTGGAGAGTTCAAAGACAAATTAATGGTTAGTGTGCTTGGCTTAAGTAAGGTAGATTGTGAGTTCAAGCCCTGGTAAGGTCAAGCCAAAGAGTATAACATTTGTTTTTGCTGCTTCTACTCTGAGCACACAGCTTTAAGGAATAAGAGCAAAGACACTACTACGAACAAAATGCTTACTTTGAGGCCAAAATTAAAAATAAGTTTGTTTCCCTTACCCGACCGACCCTGTCAAAATTGGCCGACTGAAAAATTTTTATTGGAAATTTGCAGTCACTTTTTTTTTCGTTTCGCTCAAAATTCGTTTTGCTGAAAATTCCATATTTTAGATTCGTTTCGCCAAAAGATCGAAATTTTCGCATTACCGAGCACATCTTTGTCGTCAAAAAAAGAAAAAGCCTACCTACCTACCTACCCACTTCCAAAATTGTGAGTTGGGTAAGGGGAAACAGAAATATTTTTAATTGTGGTCTGGGCTTTCGAAGGAAACAACTTATCCATGTCTATGTTGACAAGGTTCAACTGTATGGGTTTGATTTATGGTGTTTAATGCCACTTTCAGCGATGCATTTTTTTTGTATTTCAGTTATATCGTGGCGATCAGTTTTATTGGTGGAGGAAACCGGAGTACCCAGAGAAAACCACCGACCTATGGCAAGTCACTGACAAGCTTTATCACATAATGTTGTATCGAGTACACCTCATCTGAGCGGGATTCACACTCACAATGTTAGTGGTGCTAGGCACTGATTGCATATGTAGTTATAAATCTGACTACCATAGATCACGACCACGACAGCCCCTTCTACTGGATTAATGAGCATTTTCATGACATGTTTGTTTTTTTAATCGTTACCAATTTTCACAGATAAATCTGAGAATGATTTAATGATGATGGATAGTGTAAAAAAAGAAAACGCACGTCTAAGATCACAGGTCAAGAGACAACAGGAACAGCTAAATACCTGTCAACAAGAAATAGAAGAGAGCAGGACCATGTTGGTTCAATTAGAACAGTTGGCTTCTCAAGTTCAGCAGGATCAGAGCCGAGTGGAACATAGTGTTAGTACATACTTAGTATATTACAGGAAGTATCTATGGAAGGTTCTCTATAAGATTTCCTCATTTCATCCTGATTGTACAAAAAACATTGTCACCATGCAAAATTCTTGTTTCTGAATGACTGAAATTTAAAAAGTCTTCAATAAACTAGGAGGCACAATGAATTGTTACTTTGTAGGAATGATGTATTGGAGATCCCCGTTCAAAATTACCATATTTCGTGCCAATCATACAACTAATATGGCTGCCATAGGCAGTTCTTGGTTGTGATTGGCCAAATAAAAAAAATCTTCTCTAAAACTATTTTGCCAAATTTTGAAATTTGGTAGGAAGCACATGTGGAAGGTTCTGTATAAAGTTTCCTCAAAACAAAATGGCAGGTGAGTGACACAGGCTCAGCCGACTGAGTCTCTAGTTTATTGCAAAAGGGGTGACCTTAATGAAGGGAACTATTGTATTGAAATCTGTTGTGTCAAAACTGCAAATTGTAATCATAAATACTGCTTAATTCTTGTCAAGGTCGTCTTCTGGACAAAATTGAGAATTTTTTTTTTTTATCCCTTTTTGAATAAAACAGAAGATTATTATATACATATACTATCTGTGAGTTGTTTTATATGAATGGATTTCACAAAGAAATATTGCATCCAATTTTGAGTAAAACATCAACGACAGTATGTTTATCAAGGATTTATTCATCTGATGTTAGTGACGTCAATATAATATAGGGCTGTCGTGATCATATGATAATTGGATTTACAACTACCTGTGCAATCAGTGCCTATCACCACTAATGTTGTGAGTTTGAACCCCATTCATGTCGATGGTGAGTTATACTCGATACAACAGTATGTGATAAAGTTTGTCAGTACTTTGCGGCAAGTCGATCATTTTCTCTGTTTTCCTCCACTAATAAAACTGACCACCACGATTAAACTGAAATATTGTTGAAAGTGGTGTTAAACATCATAACACTAAACTTCTGTGAATTGAACATTTGAATTTTATAAAATTTAGAAAGTGACTGCCTTGAATAGTTTTAGAATGTATTTTCTAATTGATACAAAATTTTCTTATTACATATAGAGAGTAGCAAGTTTCAATGATAGTGGTGTCTGCAGTGGTCGACAAGATCAAGGAGCTTCAGGAGGTTTCTTCAAATCTACTCAGAGTGACTATGATACATTGTATACAGATAATACATCTCCCAGAGGTGGAGCAAGAGCTATACTTCAGGACCTTAGGTTAGTGGACAATTAATTACCCAAGTATGGTACATGAGCTATTGGTACATATTTGGACCTTTATGCATGTATAGTCAAACTTCGTAAGCTTGAACATCGGATGGCTCAAACACCATGGATCGCTCGAACTTTTTAAAAAAACAATTTTGCTGTTATTTCCTTGTCAAATAAACCCTGATTTCTGGAACATCAATTTCTCGAACAGTCAAACTATTTTTATGGTCCCGTAATAATAAATCAGTACAAATTATCATTTCAAAAGCAAACTCAAATTCATCCGAAGTGTCAAACATTTAATTAGGCCTAATTACTATATCCAGATAAAAGAAAAATACCTGTACTGCATGACTGTTTACATAACAATTAAAGGTGGCATGATTTTTAATGGTTAATTACGATTAATAAAGAAAGATTGTTGTACCAAGCTGAGCCAACACTCTACCATAATTGAAACAATCAGATCGAATGTTTACAATGTAATATAAGTTATAATTGAAGACCTCAATGTGACTTGAATGGAAAACAGCAATAACCACTTAGCGTTGATTAAATGTTAAATTTTTACCGATCTCATCCTCTCTTATTAATTATAACAGGATGCAGTTGGCCATGAAGGATGCAGAGATACAAAGTTTACAAGCCACGTTACAATCCAGGGAAGCCAGCAGTCAGACAGCTGTGATGGAAAGTCTTAAGTCTGACTTAACATCTCTGATAGATAACAACCAGAAAGGTGCGTTCGTTTTATTTCAAGAAAATTTAAGTTGGAGTTGTATTATATATAGAATAACGGCAGTTGTGTAGGTTGAGACAGACATTATTGGTGGTATCGTAGCAAGTCTGTCAGGACAAGATGGGATACTAGTGATAATGTATGTGGAGATCTTCAAAACTGGTGTTATTCAAGATGAGGATTCAACCCTAAGCACGAAACTCTAATGAGGACTGGAGATTTATTGTTTTGGTGCTTAATGCCACTTTCAACAATATTTCATTTATATCGTGGTGGTCAGTTTTATTGATGGAGGAAACCAGTGAAAACCACTGATCTGTCACAAGTGATTCAAACTCATAGCGTTAGTGGTGATAGGCATTGATTGCACAGGTAGTTATAAATCCAACTACCATGTGCTCACGACCACAATGGCCTCTCACTAAGGAGTAAGAGCAAAGACATGTTGGCTCAGAATTAGAATAATGTGTCAGAGTGAGTGACATGTCTACCTGCGAACTGTTGTCTCAATGAGCTAGCACTATTAAAATCCATCTCGGCGTGTTGGTTTAGTTCAAAGCGGACATCATCATCATCTCATCAAATTGTACCCTGTTCTCGCCATGATATAGCTGAAAAATTGTTCATTTGGCATTAAACAGCAATCACTCACTCAGAGCTCCAGATAATTTTCAAGTCCAAAGGGTAATTACCCCCTACTTTTGAAAATGATGCGTATTTGCATATTTCCTTTGCACTGTTGTACTCTCTACTTCAGAAAAGATTGCTTACATGTACACTTTTAAAATTATGTTGGACACAAGTGTTATTCAATAAACACAGGATGCAAGTGAAATGTATATCTCTGTTTAATTTGACACGATTGTGTCATGTTTATTAATAAAATGTTGTAAATATTTTGTTTTTTGCTCGTCGACTTCGGCAGTTTTCACAGCCGTGTTGATAATGTCATCAATGATTCCTTTAACTATACTGTCACTAGACACAGATGAAACTGTCAGGAACTTTTAAAAAAGTATATAATTTTCCGTAGCGCACTTATTCATGTTCTTGCTCATTTTCAACGAACAACGTGTTCCCAAATTCACTTTCGTTTTAGTTCTTAACTAAACAGCGTTTATTTGTAATATTGACTGCGATTGGATGATTTATCCTAAACATCCAATCAGATCTCTTTTGACATCGATGCTTAGAAAGGCAAACATTCGGTACCCCTCGGATGTATACACTTTCTCTTTCGAAAAGTATAAAGAGAAGTAATTACAGGGAATTTCTCAAAGTCAAAAATGTATTGTTTATGTACACGATGTATTATCGTCAACAGCGTACAAGTACGCTCCGAATTTGGAAAGTTTGCTTACACAGCAATATGTATGCGTAAATGTACACTCTGATCTGATAATACATGCGTTTTTACTCGTTTTAATAGCGTAAAAAACGCAAATACGCAGCTTATCTGGAGCTCTGCTCACTCACACAATCTTGTAGGGGCCATCATGGTCGTGGTCGTATGGTAGTTGTGCAATCAGTGCCTATTGCCACTAACCTAGTGAGTTCGAACCCCGTTCATGGTGAGGTGTACTCGATACAACATAATGTCATAAAACTGACTGCCACGGTATATCTGAAATATTGTTGAAAGTGGCATTAAACACCATAGACCAAACCAACCCAATCTTGTACCATTAAATAAGAACAAATTCATTATTTGATTGTTTGTATTTCTGCAGGTCTCAGTAAGGCACAAGAAATGGACTCTGCCATTAGCTGTTTAGAGGCTGACAAATCCAAGCTGGTTGGTCAGTTAGCTGAAGTGAAGAGAGATCTGGCTGACAAAGAATCCCAAAATGCATCACTAGAAACCAGAATAAACCAGCGAAACACACAACTGATCGAGCTTCAAGAGCAAATTAATCAGAAATGTATGGAAATAACGACCATTGAACGAGAGGTACTGACCACCTTTATATGGGTTATGGTGTTAAACGCCACATTCAACAATATTTTAGTTATATCGTGGCGGTCAGATTTATTGGTGAAGGAAACCAGGGTACCCAGAGAAAACCCCCTACCTATCACAAGTCATTGACAAACTTTGCAAAACAAAATACCTTGATTGAGAGGGATTCGAACTCAGAACGTTAGTTGATATAAGCACTGATTGCATAGGTAGTTGTAAATCCCACTACCATACGATCACGGCCACGACGACCCCGACTGACCACCATTATAAAGTATATGAGAAGATTATCTCAGAGATTGACTATTAAAATTATTTACTGTCAAACTTGTAATTAACTGTCAAAAGAACAATGACTATATATGACAAGTGACCACTTATTTAAGATCAGTCAATCCAGACTGGTCCGTAAAGATTCATGTACATGTATTACTGTTAACGGAAGGTAATTTATTGAAAACACTAACTCTTGTCTGTCAAGCAGCAGATATGGAAGTAACAGAACATATTGTTTCAATTATTTTTCATTCTACATTTTCCATGAAGTCTTTAGCAGTGAGTTATCTTCCCCGGACTATAATTATTTTCCCAATTAATAGATACATCATATAAAAGTTGATTGATTGATTGGTGTTTAACGTCCAGCGAGCAATTTTTCAGCTATATTCAGGATGATATAAAAGTTGAATTACTAGACATATATTATACTACATATATGTACATATATTGTGAATTTGTTGGATTTTTTTTTAAGAGAATGGAAGAAAGGAAAAGGGAAATGTGTAAGAATTACTAAGGAGAAAGTGGGGAAACTAAATTTTCAGCTGTTATTTTGGTGTTAATATTAGTGAGTTGTTTTTAATTATATGATAGTCTGACCCATTCAATGTTTTATTCAAATGTAAAAAAGTAATCAAAATACAAAGCAAGATCAATATAGTAGGCCTTCATAAATGTTCCATGTTTGACTGAACTGAGTAAGACATTTGTTTCTAACTATAATTTAATGAGAAGTATTTGTTGTTTTTCAATGTCTTTCTTTTTGTTTTTAGTCTAGGAGGAAAACCTCACAGATATCAAATTTAGAACAACAATTAGATCAGAAAATGTTGGAATTTACTACGACTGTTGCTCGTATGAAACAATTAGAAGAAGAGGTCGTTGCTAAGGAGGACGAAGCTCACAGATATCAGAAGGAGTTACATGAGAAACAGAAGGCTTTACAACAAACCAGATCAGCCACAGACCAAAATCAACAGTTACAAAGAGCACAGTTTCAAGAATATGAAAAACAGATTGATATAGTAAGTCACCTTAGAACAGATTGATATAGTAAGTCACCTTAGAACAGATTGATATAGTAAGTCACCTTAGAACAGATTGATATAGTAAGTCACCTTAGGAAAAAAACAGATTGATATAGTAAGTCACCTTAGAACAGATTGATATAGTAAGTCACCTTAGGAAAAAAACAGATTGATATAGTAAGTCACCTTAGGAAAAAAACAGATTGATATAGTAAGTCACCTTAGAACAGATTGATATAGTAAGTCACCTTAGGAAAAAAACAGATTGATATAGTAAGTCACCTTAGGAAAAAAACAGATTGATATAGTAAGTCACCTTAGAACAGATTGATATAGTAAGTCACCTTAGAACAGATTGATATAGTAAGTCACCTTAGAACAGATTGATATAGTAAGTCACCTTAGGAAAAAACCAGATTGATATAGTAAGTCACCTTAGGGAAAAACAGATTGATATAGTAAGTCACCTTAGGAAAAAAACAGATTGATATAGTAAGTCACCTTAGGGAAAAAACAGATTGATATAGTAAGTCACCTTAGGAAAAAACAGATTGATATAGTAAGTCACCTTAGGAAAAAAACAGATTGATATAGTAAGTCACCTTAGAACAGATTGATATAGTAAGTCACCTTAGGAAAAAAACAGATTGATATAGTAAGTCACCTTAGAACAGATTGATATAGTAAGTCACCTTAGGAAAAAAACAGATTGATATAGTAAGTCACCTTTAAAAGGGAAAAAACAGATTGATATAGTAAGTCACCTTTAAAAGGGAAAAAAGGATGGGGTTGTGTTACAGTAGTAATCAGTTTGTTTTTCATAGTACCTATTAATGTAACTTTTATAGAGAGCCTTATAAGGTACAATACAGCAAAGTTTCTATTTAAATGATGCAGTGATTCAAATGCTAACAAATACTGAATGAGAACAGACCAATGATATATTAGAGTCAAAGGTACCATCTTCAATAGATGGAATAATATTTTTGGAAGATTTATTCATTAAAAAATATCTATCATTTTTGTCTAAATTAGATAATAATTTAGAGTAGATAATTCTAAAATTTAAATATTTGCAGTAAATATTGCCAAAATTTGTTCAAAATTACCATAAATACAAAAAAATAGAAAAGTGTTTTTTTTCTTGGAAAGTCCCCTTTTATGAATTTTCTGTAAATGTATAATCATTTTCATTTCAGCTTCAGAATGAGGTAGATAAAATGACTAGTGAATTAAAGGAGAAAGATCGAGAAACGTCACAGTTGAAGAGAGATTTAGAGCATACCACGTCACATGTATCTAGCTTAGAACATTCATTACAGACCACAAGAGAGGTATGTAATTTAATTTATCCTTTGAGTGAGTGAGTGATTGTTGTTTAACGCCAACTCAGCAATTTTTCAGCTATATCATAGCAATAACAAGTTAAGTTTCAATGAGATGATAATGAGATCCACTTTGTTCTACACCAACACGTCTAGTTGGATTTTTTATTGTGCTAGCTCACTGAAACAACAGTTCATGGATAGACATGTCGCCCCACTTGATCACATTATCCTGATTCCAAGCCAATCCGTCTGTGCTCTTTCTCCTTAATGCTGTGTGCTTTGCGGAAAAGTGACAAAAACCATTACACCACTGATGTGGTTTTTATCCTTTGAATAAGTTATTTTATTTATTTTATTGTTATATAAATAAACTCTGTTTTTGTTTAGCACATTTCATTATCATCAGAGGTGCTGTCATGATCATGATCGTATGGTAGTTGGATTTACAACTAACTATGTAATCAGTGCCTATCACCACTAAAGTTGTGAGTTCGAATCCCGCTCATGGCAAGGTGTACTCGATGCAATATTATGTGATAAAGTTTGTCATCAGTGGTTTTCCCCTAGATCTCCGGTTTCCTCCATCAATAAAACTGACTTTTAACTTATACTGCAGGGATTATTCTTTTCAGTTATTTAATTGACTTCTGCTATTTTCCTCTGAAAATTGTTTTCCGAAAGTTGCTTTACACGGTCAGAACAGGTCAAAAATGACAATTTTGAAAGGAGGTGTAGATGGTTTTAGCTATTTTTCATTGATTTCAGTTATTTTATTTTCTAACCAGGATACTGATATTGAGAAAATCGTACTTTTTCGTCCAATGACTTTGATTTTTCTTCATTTCCTATGATTTTTTTTTTAAAAGAAATTGAACATCAAATCAAAAGAGAATCGTGAAGCTTTGTCTCAGCTAGACGTACAACAGACGGAAGCTACCTCACAGATAAAACAGATGGAGACGGCCATACTTGTCTGTCGGGAAGAAATCAAATCATACATTGAGGCATTGGAAGATTCCAAGGAAAGATTTGATAGAGAACTCCACTACAAAGAAGAACGAGTTTGTATTCAAATTTTAACATAGTACATACTGTTGTTACCTTGAAGATATACAATCAAACATTCTTTAGTGACCACCTCTGTTAAGCAATACCTTGTATTATGTAAACTTAATTTTAACTTCCCTTCATGGTGCATTTCATTTTAATTAAACCTGTATTAAGTGACCACCTGTCTTATGTGACCCTATTTCATTGTTCCCTGGGAAGGTGTAAAATATACCTAATTCTCATATCTACTGAAACAATTCCAAAAACAAAAAGTATGCATGTGAAATTACCAATGATTTTTGGGACAATACAAAAACAAATGAGTTTCTGTTTATTTCCACTGAATAAGGGGCAATAACCCAAACATCAAATGACCAACACATGTATAACACATTTAACAATAATATTTCATGATTGATTGATGTTTAATGCCAACTATAGCAGTATTTCATCTATATCGTGGTATCAATAATATTTCAATTCATTAAATGAACTTTTTTTTAACTTTAGTATGACTAAAATTGGCATCATATGTATGAATCGTGTATTATATAATGTATATCACCTGTGAGCTTCCTTTGTATTGTCTTCCAGGTACGAGAGATGGAGAGACAGTTAAAGCATGCCAGAAAACTTCATGAAGAGAAACACAATGAAAATATTGATTTTGAGAAGACATTGTTTGAGCAACAGACCATGTTACAACAGGGAACCTGTCGTATAACAGAACTAGAGGAGAGCCAATCAGAATTACATCAGCAGGTAAAATCATTGTAGTTTTATCTATTTCTACCTATGCAATTAAAACGTAGATATCTAATGTCGTCACATTAAAGTATTGTTGAAAATGGTGTTAAAGTACCCATAACATTAACCTTTAACCTTACATTTGTACTTTAAGATGTCAATATTAACCTTTTACCTTACATTTGTATTTTAAGCTGTCAGCATTAACCTTTTATCTTACATTTGTATTTTAAGATGTCAATATTAACCTTTAACCTTACATTTATATTTTAAGATGTCAATATTAACCTTTTACTTTACATTTGTATTTTAAGCTGTCAGCATTAACCTTTTATCTTACATTTGTATTTTAAGATGTCAATATTAACCTTTAACCTTACATTTATATTTTAAGATGTCAATATTAACCTTTTACCTTACATTTGTACTTTAAGCTGTCAGCATTAACCTTTTATCTTACATTTGTATTTTAAGATGTCAAAACACTAAAGTTCCTGCCCATTATTATGTTGGATGTAGGTTAGGTCAGATATTACATGCGAGACTACGTATGAATTGTAGTGCCTTAAATGCACACCTCTTTATTAGAAACCTTGTTGAATCGCCAAATTGTATCTGTAGAATAACTGAAACTGTATCTCATTTCTTATTAGATTGTCTGCGTCACACGACTCTAAGACAACAACTTTTCTTCTCACTTTTGGACATTCCTGAAACAATTTCACTGAATCTACTTATTTTTGGCTTAGATAATCTAAATGACGAAGAAAACAAGGCAGTATTTAAATCAGTCCAAACCTTTATCATAAAAAGTAAAAGATTTACACCCTGACATGCTTACATAATATTTTTCACCTTTTCAATCTTATTCAATCTCCTTGTATTATTATTTTCAAGTAAATTGTGTAGCTTTCAACTACATGCTACATACATTTTTTTCTCCCTCAATGTATAAATAATTCTCACAAGTTTAAAATTTAAATCGGCATGCATATATATTTGTTTGTGATATTTGTACGTTTTTCATAGGAAACAGATTTAAAAAAAGCATTTGCTTGTTTCTGAATCCTATTGTAGAATTGCTATTGTTTTGTTTATATATGTCAGTTATACCAATAAAATATGTTTATACCAAGATGTCAATATTAACCTTTAACCTTACATTTGTACTTTAAGATGTCAATATTAACCTTTTACCTTACATTTGTACTTTAACTCTTTCCCTACCACTGACGTGTATACACACGTTTATTATCACCCTTCTGATCGTATTGACTGATAAATCCGCTGTAATTAACTCCATGCTACTCTCAGTGACTGATATATCCGCTGTAAATAAACACATGCGCAATCGTAATGACGGATTTTTCCGTTCAAACGGGTAGTGTTAAAATGCGAACGATTGGTCAAATTCTTTGAAAGTTCAAAAGGTGAACCAATGAAATTCATTTTTAGAAATGATTTCTCTGCCATATGATACTTTCGTTTTCTATATTTGGTCACGCAAATTTCCAAAATGTATGAATGAAAATGTATAAATAAACGTGCACGTTGTTGTAAAAATGGCGGATGAATGGAATTCTTTGTTTAATTCTGACGATGATGACAGCGAATTTGAGGGTTTTAGCCCATCAGATATTGATGAAACGGAAACTAGAAGCATTGGGAGTGATATTAGTATCTCCGAGGTGAATACGGACTCGTCTGATGATGATAATCCCGACCAAATAAACCAAATGTGGTCGCGAAATTTGAAAAAACCGCAAGTTGCCGATTTTTGTGAACAGATAGGAGCAACATTTCAACTAAATGAAGAAAAAAAGGAAATTGATTTCTTTCATAAATTTTTCCCTGTGAGCTTGGTTGAAAATGTAGTAGCTGAGACCAATGCATATGCAGTAAAATGCATTCAAGTACGACCTGACAAGGTGTGGGTCCCAACAACTTTCCCTGAAATGATGGCGTTTTTGGGAATCCATGTAGTATTTTCAATTGTTGGGATTCCTTCATACACACTAGCATGGAAATCAACTTGGCCCTTTGAAATACCTGCTGTACCTTCAATCATGACCAGGACACGTTTTGAAAGAATTTCAAAGTACTTTCATATGAATGATACTTCCCAAAATCCACCAAGAAGACAACCAGGGCATGACAAACTTTGTCACATTCGTCCAATTCTTAATGAACTGTCTAGAACTTGTTTGGGCAACTACAACCCCAACAAAGAACAGTCTATAGATGAAGGAATGATAGCATTTAAAGGCAGACTATCTTTCAAGCAGTACCTTCCAGCAAAGCCAACTAAATTTGGAATAAAGGTTTGGGAACGAGCCTCCCCACAGAATGGATATTGCAACGAATTCCAAATTTATACTGGTAAAGTGGAAGGAGTAAGGACTGAAGAGGGACTTGGTTCATGTGTAATTAAAGACCTTTCCAGGCATCTTGTTGGGAAAAACCATGTGATTTATATGGACAACTTTTTTTCAAATCCAGCTTTATTTGAAAGTCTGTTAGCTGAGGGAATATACTGCAGTGGTACGGTTCGTATCAATAGAAGAGGTATGCCAGAGGCTATCAAAGGAGTAAAGCTAAAAGAAAAGGGCGACACTTTTACTGTTCAAAAGGGAAACCTTGTAGCCACTGCATGGAAGGATAAAAAGGTAGTTACATACCTAAGTACCAACTGTGATCCGACAGAAAGTAGGGTGGTACAAAGAAGGAAAAAAGATGGAACGTTACAGAATGTGTCAGCTCCAATCGTCTCAGATTTATACAACAAGTTTATGTTTGGTGTTGACTTAGCAGACCAAAAGAGGATGCAATATTCTACTTGTAGAAAGTCCAAGAAATGGTACAAGTATTTATTTTGGTTTTGTTTTGATTTGGCTGTTACCAATGCATTGATTTGCATGCAAGAATCTCAAAACCACCAAAAAAGGTCAAAAAACAACAAGGTCATTAAAATGACACAACTAGAATTTAGAACTGGCCTAGCCCAGCAACTCATTGGACAGTTTAGAGGGACAAGAAAAAGGAAGGCACCAGCAACTGTTGGAAACTGTGGACTAGCACATTGGCCAACACAGTTTGACAAGCCAGGCAGATGAAAGGGATGTACAAAGGAAAATCGACGACATGAAGTGAAAATAGGGTGCAAACAATGTGACATTAGACTCTGTGTAAAACATGACTGTTTTGCAAAATATCACAAAGAATTACTTAAGTGAATAAATGAAAATTCAAGGATGTATATATGGAATTTATATAATTATATTTGTATATTTTGGATAAAATATGTGATTTTTTCTTTATTTGTGTGACTAAACATTGACTTTTTATGTTCACTATGGATTTATTTCTTGATCAAATTGGATTTAAATAAGCAAAAACTAAATACAATCAATGGTGAGTTAGAAGCATGTTTTATTTTTTAATTATGTTAAGTATTTATTGAGATATAGGCAATTAAATCAATGCACCATCTCTCTGCTGCAATAAACTTCTCACTGTAAAATAATCTCTGGTAATTAACCATCAATTCAGCTGTGGTAGCCAGTCTTATCAGTGATGTGTAGTATGTAATCACTACAACAGCTATAGTAGATAAGAAGTTAAGGTGTCAACATTAACCTTTTATCTTACATTTGTATTTTAAGATGTCAATATTAACCTTTAACTTTACATTTGTACTTGAAGGTGTCAACATTAACCTTTAACCTTACATTTGTACTTTAAGATGTCAATATTAACCTTTTACCTTACATTTGTACTTTAAGCTGTCAACATTAACCTTTTATCTTACATTTGTATTTTAAGATGTCAATATTAACCTTTAACTTTACATTTGTACTTTAAGGTGTCAACATTAAACTTTAACCTTACATTTGTACTTTAAGGTGTCAACATTAGAACATCAGACTTTGACAGAGAAAGCTCAGTTCATGGCAGAATTACAATCAATGGAAAGAAAATTAAGTCAAGCGTGTGTTGATTTAGAAGAAAGGACTATCACTATAACAAAGCTGACAGATACTCTCAGGTTTGTTTTGAATTAAACATATTTTATTGCTCTAATATAAGCAATGGGATTGGGTACATATTACAGTTAAATTTTCTACAATAAGAGACCACATTGCTGGGCTTTCAATATTTTTCAAGTCTACCACTATTTCACTATTGACAGGCATTACTTTTTTATAAAAATTTGAAGAAATTTCATGAATATCTTATATAGCACTTTAAAATCAAGAGATATCAAAGACCAATTTAGGCATATTAAAGTACCCTTATTGAAAGGCCTGACATGGGTGGTTTAATGGCTATCGTGCTTACTTCGAGTGCATTAGATTGTGGGTTTGAACCCCAGTTGGGGTCAAATCAAGACTATGAAATTGGTATTTGTTGCTTCACAGCTAAGCATGCAGCATTAAGGAGCATATGCAAAGACTGGTTGGCTCGGAATCAGGATAATGTCTCAGAATGGAGCGACATGTCTACCCGCGGATGGTGGTTTCAGTGAGTTAGCACTCTAAAAATCTGCCTCAGCGTATTGGTCTAGTACTAGGCGGACATCATTATCATCTCATAGAATGTCACTTATTCTTGGAATGTTGTATCTGAAAAATTGCTCATTTGATGTTTGTCACTGACTTGTGACCGGTCAATGGTTTTCTCCGGGCACTCCAGTTTCCTCCACCAATGATACTGACCGCCACGATATAACAGAAATATTGTTGAAAGTGCTATTAAACACCATCCCCCCTCCCCCCTCATATGGACCGAAGTTCCATGAATAAGAAGAGTTTGAAGATATCAAAGGGGTAATCAGAATCCGTATATCGAAGAAGAACAGACAACACAATGTTCAAAAGAAAAAGTACAAAAGGACAAACAATGATCTACAAAGCATACACAGAAAACTAAAGATCGAGTAACACGAACCCCACTAAAATTCCAAAAGTTGCAGGACATGGTCTGAACTGGTCAAAAATGGAGGTTTAGAAAGGGGGTGTAGATGGTTTCAGCTATTTTCAATTATTTTATTTGCTAACCAGAATCATCCCTGATATTAGAACATCCCTGGTCTGACTTGTGAACATCCTTGGCCTGACTTGTGAACAGCTGATATTAGAACATCCCTGGTCTGACTTGTGAACAGCTGATATTAGAACATCCCTGGTCTGACTTGTGAACAGCTGCTATTAGAACATCCCTGGTCTGACTTGTGAACAGCTGATATTAGAACATCCCTGGTCTGACTTGTGAACAGCTGATATTAGAACATCCCTGGTCTGACTTGTGAACAGCTGATATTAGAACATCCCTGGTCTGACTTGGGAACAGCTGATATTAGAACATCCCTGGTCTGACTTGTGAACAGCTGATATTAGAACATCCCTGGTCTGACTTGTGAACAGCTGATATTAGAACATCCCTGGTCAGACTTGTGAACAGCTGATATTAGAACATCCCTGGTCAGACTTGTGAACAGCTAATATTAGAACATCCCTGGTCTGACTTGTGAACAGCTGATATTAGAACATCCCTGGTCTGACTTGTGAACAGCTGATATTAGAACATCCCTGGTCTGACTTGTGAACAGCTGATATTAGAACATCCCTGGTCTGACTTGTGAACAGCTGATATTAGAACATCCCTGGTCTGACTTGTGAACAGCTGATATTAGAACATCCCTGGTCTGACTTGTGAACAGCTGATATTAGAACATCCCTGGTCAGACTTGTGAACAGCTGATATTAGAACATCCCTGGTCTGACTTGTGAACAGCTGATATTAGAACATCCCTGGTCAGACTTGTGAACAGCTGATATTAGAACATCCCTGGCCTGACTTGTGAACAGCTGATATTAGAACATTCCTGGTCACTTGTGAACAGTTGATATTAGAACATCCCTGGTCTGACTTGTGAACAGATTAATTTTTAGATTCACTAATATTCAGTGGCAAACATTATTTATTAAATCTGGACTTGATTTCAATGACAAATTGTATGTTTAAGACTCAATGGAATTCAGCAGCAGGCATTGTTTTGTTTGCAGTCATAGCTTTATGCAAATGTTTTGATATTTTATTTTAATAAGTCTGTTGGGGAATTCTTTTCTTTACTTATGAAGGAATCTTGAAGAAGAGAAAGGACATATGAATTCTGAAATAAACATGTTAGAACAACAGTTACAAGACGAACAAGAGAGTAGTGACAATAAATCTAACAGAATTACAAAAATAGAGAAAGATATGAGAGATCTTAGAGTACAGCTAGAACAGAAGATAGAAATGGGTAAGTATAGAGGAGTTATGGTGTTTAACACCACTTTCAACAATATTTCAGTTATATTGTGCATAGCATATGAAAACACACTGCAAAGGAATATGGATTTTCACAGTTAATATGGCATTCATTATACAGTGAAATTGACTCCCACTTTATGACAGTTTTAAAATTCTTGTGGATACATAACATTGATATTGGGAGGTTAAGGGCTAAAATTATTGTGTTTAATGCCACTTTCAACAATATTTCAATTATATCATGGCGGTCAGTTTTATTGATTGAGGAAACCGGAGTACCCGGAGAAAACCACTGACCTGCCGCAAGTCACTGACAAACTTTATCACATAATGTTGTATCGAGTACAACCTCACCATGATCTGGTAAGTATAGAGGTTGTTAGGTAAAGGTGGTGGTGCTAATGTGACAGGTATTATAACTCCAGGTGTTAAATTGGTTGGAACAAAGTTACCGTAAACAGCCATGTAATATCTGCATTTGTGCATTAACTGCACTCATTTTTGGCTCCGAAAATCTCAGAGAAAAAAAAACCTACATGTAGTTCATGTAGGTGTTTTGAGTATATAATATGTATCAACTTTTGACCATTTCATGAGGATGACATATGCAAGGAAAATGCATAATGCGATGAAAAACATGTTCAGGAGTAAGTGTTGTGTTAGGGTTGTGATGATTAACACCACTTTCAACAAAATTTCAACTATATCATGGTGGTCAATTTATTAGTGAAGGAAACCACTGACTTGCCGCAAGTCACTGACAAACTTTATCACGCAAAGTTATATCAAGTACACCTCACCATGAGCGGGTAAGATGTAGAGGTTGTTAGGTAAAGGTGATGGATGATAATGTGACAGGTAAAACTGAATTACATTTTAAATATCTTCTATTGTTTCCAATATTGGGAAAATTGCTTTCTTTCAACAATTATTAATTTATTTTTTAATACAGTTAATACAAAAGAAACCACCTATGCCGCTGACACCTGTTACGCTAATGCTACCTGACTTGATTTACCTGTTGAGATATGTTTGCATCTAGTTAAAATTATCAATGCTTTATCAAATACAATGTCTACATTTAAATGTCAATTACATGTCAATTAAACATACTAATTGTGCAGATTAATCACAAAAGTAACATGTTACAAAAAATATCTTAAATACGAAAACAAAATCCTATCTATCTAGCCTTGTGTTTCTATTAATAGTGTAGTATCTTGTGGCTGTTATTGTTATTGTTCTTCTTGCAATGGATTCATTAAGTTTTCTTGTCTTGTAGTTGTCGATTATGAAGATCAGATTCAACAAAGGGAACAAGATATGGATCAACAAACACAACTTGTAGCTGAACTTGACAGTGAGGTCAAAAGGTTACAGGTAATTATTGATGGGAGGTCAATAGGTTACAGGTAATTATTGATAGTGAGGTTTAAAGGTTATAGGTAATAATTATACAATTCGTCTTTTGGTCTGTTTAATCATTACAGTGTGTTCAAGTCATAACAAATTTTAATATTTGTAGTGTTATGAAAAGAAAGTTTAAACATTGATGGTCAACAATTCCACCCATATTAACAAAACAAACAACCACCTCTCGTCTTAACTGACTGCTTCTATTACTTTTCTTAAGAACAAGAAGTGAGTGAGTGATTGTTATTTAACACCAAGTGAGCAATTTTCCAGAACAAGTTGCATTTCAATGAGATGATATTGATGTCTGCTTTGTATTAGACCAACAGGCTTTAATAGTTGGATTTTTAGTGCTATCTCACTGAAACAACAGTTCACGGGTAGGCATGCTGCTCCACTTGTATAAATTATGATGAATCCAACTAGTCTTTGCTCTCACTCCTTAATGCTGCATGCTAGCGGAGAAGCAACATATACCAATTTTATATTCTTTGGTTTGACCCAACCAGAGCTAGAACGAGCGAGCATGCTAACCATTACACCACCGATGTGGTATAGAGCCAGAAGTAATTTGGTTTTGAGGGAAAATATTTTATAGTGATAGGGCTACATGCTTAACTGCTTGTATGTAAATTTCAATTAGCATTGAAATGGTACAATTGGTTGTGTGAGCTTTTGCCATCAGTCTGTCATCCGTTTGCTACCCATTATTTTTTTCCACATTTTAATCTTATATGTAATATTGCCATGACACCTCATATCAAGTGGAAATACAAATGAGTGAATTTTTTTTTTTATTATTTAAAAGATATTTTGTCGATATTAATAAATTTCAATTTAAAATGCTTTAAATTTGTAATTATAAGGTGACACAAGGTCAAACTCAGAGTGAGGCTGATGATACTAGTAAACAATTACAGAAAGTTCTATATGAATGCAAAGCAAAGGAAGAAATGATCGAAGATTTGAAAGATACCCTCAGGTGAGTGATTTGTGGTGGTTATGGTGTTTAATGCCACTTTCAACAATATTTCAGTTATATCGTGGCGGTCAGTTTTATTGGTGGAGGAAACCGGAGAAAACCACCGACCTGCTATTAGTCACCGACAAAACACCCTCAAGTGAAGATTTTATTATATACTGCTGTAAACAAATACATTTTTGTGGCTATTAGTATCTGTGGTGTGCTGTTTCAAGACTGTTTTGCAGAGTTTCATGTTTGCTTTCTCGAACTTCTTGAAAATATTATTCTTGTTATGCATGTTGATCCAAAATCAATTTTTTTTTGTATATTAATATTTTTAGCAGTTCTTTAATAGTATAGTTGGAACATATTGTATTGTCGGTTGGAAATTCATGAATATTCATAAGTTGATAAAATCAACCAATGAGATGGTTTATAAGTTTTCTGATGTTAGATGTGTTTGAGAGATTTATTCATCATTTCCGAGCCATCATGAAATCATGCAAGATACATTTTTATTCAAATATTACACATGTATTTTTTTAATCATTTTTGTGTGGCAAGGCCTGATACCTTATCTCGGGATAACCTTGGGCATTTGCTTCAGATACAGGTCCTCATTGTTTAAAACAACATTTTTGCTTTGGTTTTTCCTGCATGGCCTTGGCTATCAGTGATGAATAAACATGTTGGATTTTTTTATACAGTTTACCTAAAATATTCTGAATACATTTCCAAATTAAATACGGCATACATCACATGCGTAAGGCTGTCTGCTAATTTATACAGTGAAACCTGTCTATACCGAACCCTGAAGAAATCAGAATCCTGTATAAACCAAACTTTATATATAGTCCCCATGTAGTAAATCTTTGTGAATTTAACCTGTATAAGAAAAATTTGAAGATACCAAAGGGATAATCAGAAGCCTTAAATCTAAGAAGAGACAACACTATGGCCAAAAGTAAAACGATCTACAAAACATTACACAGAAAACTAAAGAACAAGCAACACAAACCCCATTGAAAACTGAGGGTGACCTATGATGCTTCGGAAGGGTAAGCAGTTCCTGTTCCACTTCTGTCTATGCCGAATATAAAAGTTGGTCCCAAGGAGGTTCAATTTAGACAGATTTCACTGTATTAGTATATTATCTTTATTATACAGTAGTAATACTGAATGTCTTTATTTTACCCAGGAAAACACAAGATGAATTAAACGAGAAAAGACATGCTGTGTCTGAATTAACACAGGCCTTAGATGAAAGACAATTAGAACTTCAACAAAGAGTTTCTCAGGTATCAAATCTTTTTTAATATCTAAGAAATGATAACATTAAACAGGGAAGATTTTTTTTCAGTTAAGTAACTGATTTCAGCTATTTTCCTCTTATTAAAACATTCAGAAAGTTGCAGGGCACAGTCAGAACAGTTAAATAAAAGGAACTTTTTGAAAATGGGTGTAGATGGTTTCAGTAATTATTTATAATCAATTATCTTATTTTCTACCCAGAATCATCCCTGATTAAATAGTCTAAATTACTAAATATTGTTTCCATTATATACTTCTCCTTTTATCTTTAAATCTTTAAATAAGATTTTTAGTTTTCTTTTTTGTTTGTTTGTCACTTTTTCCTCATATCTTGCGGTTTAAGGTGCGGTCACATGATACAATTTTGTTCATCCGATTTTTCCTTTTGATTTAAACATTTTTATTGATGAATTACATATTACATTTTTTTCACAATATAATATAACATAGGATTCAGAAACAAGCGTAACGCTTATATTAATCCGTTTCCTTAAAAAAAACACGAAAAATTGCAAATAGTCATTAAAACATACTCAATTCATTTAACATTGTTTAAAATAACTGAAAATTAAAGGAAGAAGAAAAAAATAAGGAAATTGTAAGTTGCACTCTAGATAGAAAATCATATGATGTATCTGAGTTTTATGAATTTTATAAAAATCGTTTACTTTGCGAAATATATTTATGCACTGTCGTAAAAACAATAGTATTTTTCCTTTTGACACGCTTTCAAAAAATTGTCATATTTTGTGAATACAAAAGTTGGTTCGAAACATTGTTTCAAAATTGGTTGACGTCCTATTTCCACCTGGCAGTCTGATAAGAATTGTTTTGTGAGAGCGGTAAAATATTTTTTTTATTAAAAATCGAATGGAAAGTTTGACTGTTCCTCAGATGCAAAATCATAACGAAATCAGACGTAAAATCATATCATGTGACCACACCTTGGTACTAATAGTAAAGCAAATTCCAATTTCAATTGTTAATTATTAAAAAATATTGTTTTTTATTGAAAAATATTTGAGATTATGTGTTCCAAGGGAGACAATAATGAGGAGAGAAAAAGAAGAAAAAAATATATTAAAAACCTATTTATATCTATTATAGCTAGAAAATGATAAACGCAACGAGGTAATTAATTAATTAATTTGATAATTGGTGATGATTAGAAGCTAGAATGTTTTTTGGGTTTTTTTTTCCTGTAGAATTGCAGAATTTGTTACATTCCATTTAATTTTATAGGCACAAAATATATGTAGGTGATTTTTTTTATCTTGTACAGTGTAAATCTTATGCCAGCTAAGCACTGTGCAGCAAGTGGTACATCGTAGGCAATGAAGTTTCTATTTGCATATGGTTTTTTCCCCATGTAGAATTGCAGAAATTGTGACATTCCATTTTAATTTTGTAGGCAAGCACAAACTGTAAAGAATGCATTCATTGCACAAAATACATGTATAAGATTTTCTATCTTTTACAATGTAAGCCAGCTAAGATGGTTGTTTGGTTGGTTTTAAGGTTGTTTAACGCCACTTTCAACAATATATCATGGCGGTCAGTTTTATTGGTGGATTGAAACCGGAGGACCCGCAGAAAGCCACCAACCTGTCGCAAGTCACTGACAAACTTTATCACATAATGTTGTACACCTTGCCATGAGCGGGATTCAAACTCACAATGTTAGTGGTGATATGCACCGATTGCATAGGTTTTTGTAAATCAACCTACCATGCGATCACGGCCACGATGGCCCCTGCCAGCTAAGAATCATGCAAGGAGTGCCACATTGTAGGCAATGAAGTTTCTATTTTCATGGGGTTTTTTTATATTTAGAATCCTAATTAATTTTACTGGGGTAATTTTTGAATATCATAGCACAAACAGTTATTAAGAAAGTTTTTGAGTCTAGAGATATTTTTACCTAGATATAAAATTAAAATGTTATCCAAAATGTACAATCGAAATTAGACAAGTTGTTTCTATTTTTGTATTCATTTATAGTAGCAGTACTTATAAATAGAACTTCAAAACTATGCTAATTTGAAGTAAAAACATTTGTTTGAGTTGGGTCAAATTTTCTAGGAAGGATAGCAAATTGTATTTTAAGATGAGAAAAGTTTGGATTTTTATTCAACTTTGTTAGGATGCAAAAAAAAATGTCATTCATTTGATCCGTAATATTAAATTTGAATGTACCATACATATATTTTTGAACTAAACTGCTATGTGGAATGTAGGGTCTAAATAGACTTGACATACTGTCAAAAAAAAATAAGGTAAATGACAAATACAGTGGAAGTTGTGCAGTCCGACACCTGAGTATTCCGACGTCTTGCGACATCCAACAAAAATTCATGGTCCCAAAGTATTTCTTCAACACTCTTTGTTAAAAAACCATGTGTATTTCAAAACTTGTCACTTCTGACAGTTTTACGGTCCCAGTGTTATTAATTATCTGACCATTTAATCTTCTAATTAATAAATTACCATCCTTCCTTGTGTATCATTGAATATAAACCATTAGCAAATTGACAAGTTGTGTACACAAATTTATTATGATTTGAATATATTGATTGGAAGGTGATTAGAGTCTCATTAATAAGGGTTTTCACTTTCTTTGTAAAGTACATGGCTACAACCATTATCTGATAGATTATGAAATTGTTCTAAAAATATTAATTGTGATATAATTAGATATCAAATGTAATTTCATCTACATAGTATAAATATCCCATTAGGCCATGTAAAATTAATTATCCTGCAATCAGTACATTTGCTGTACAAATATACTATACGAATAAATTTTTGTTTTATTCATACTAGACGAATAAACTTTTCGTACTATACGAATATACTTTTCAGCCTACGAATAAACTTTCCTGGTACCCTGTAGCTATGTACAGTGGAGGGCGCAGACATGTATGAAACTGGTACTAATTAACACTGACCACGAAGAAGACACCCTTGACAACATTTATGAAAGGCGAGGAATGACGCTTGTTTCTGTCCTTTTTCTTTAAATCTGACAAGTTTTCCGACTTTTTTGACATTGCAGGATAAACACAATATACGTACATTGTCGTTAAATATAAAATTCATTTGTACTCGCTGCGAAACAGGCCTGAAAAGCTCGCCAAAGGCTTGCTATTCTGCCTGTTTCTAAAGCTCGTACAAATGAATTTTATATTTACCGACAATGTACGTATATAGTATATTTATAAAATAGTTTTCTGATGTTATTTGTGTTTGAATAGCCATAGGTATTCATCATTTTCTAGCCATCATGCAATTATACAAGACACATTTTTATACAAATATATAAGTATTTTTCAATCATTTTTGTTTGGTCCGACACCTTATCCTGAGATAACGTTAGGCTTTAGATACAGGTCTTCATTGTTTTAAAAAAATCGGCCGCTGGCTTGTATTTATCACCCAACAAAAATAAATACAACGGTAAAAAAGTCCGCGTTCAAATTTTCGCACCTTTTATCTTGAATGATCAAAGAGAGACAACTCCAATTTCACGTTGAAGGAATTCGGAACACTCTTGTGTTTTCTTCTGATTGTACGAAGTCGTTACTTCCGGTAATTCCGAATGGTAACAATCGATAAAATGGAACCTAAAGATTGGACCAATATGCATATAAATACAAAAATTAAATACCCTCCCTCCCTCATCATTTTTTTGAAAGTCAGTATCTGAGAACCAGAAAATTGATTTTACATGGCCTTACATTGTAGTTCCAATTATTCAAACCATCATAATTTTCATGCAACGATATACAGTAGAGTTCGTTTATAACAAAGTCCAGGGGACTCTCGATCTTAGTTCGTTATAGGCATCGTTCGTTATAAGAGGAACAATGTAGAATTACCTCCCCTTTTGAAAATCGTACAGTAGAACTTCGCTGGCTCGAACTCGAAGGGACTGTCAAAATCTGTTCTAGCTATCAGTAGTTCGAGCCACCGAGGGCGCGTAATTTTAGAGAGAAAAAAGTCTGGTTCTGACCCGGGCAGTTTCATTACGCTATGATAACTGATGCACAGTAAAGTGGGCCTTTATCGTATAAAAATATTTAATCCTTTAGACAGTTCTCAAAGACTACGGCTTCTGAATACCTCTTTGGTATCTTCAAATGTTCCTTAGAAAAAAATTTTCAACTTTGTTCACGATCTATTTTATAAACAGGAAATATGAGGTCGGGTATTAACACTTGTATCGATATCGGTATAATGCTGATAATTCGGATATATATTTTTAATGGCCAATTTTAAGATTGTAGCCATTTTCCTTTTGTTTTATTTGAATTTGAAGAATATTTGTTTCTTTTTGGTATTATATACACATAAAAACTCAGGTTAATCAAAATTTCAAAACGAGTACATTTCTTTTGTTTTTGGTATTTAGATGAACCTTGAGACCACGCAGTTTGTTGTTTAATTAAAGAGTCTATCATCAAAGAAAAAATAAACAATAGCGAATGAATTAATCTCACACATGACTTTGTTTTTAATTTCTTTAGCTTGTGCATCCATTCATTAAAATTTAGATTACGTTTTATTAATTTTTAATGCAATAAATTAGCGCGTGTGTTATTAATTGACAGCTTGTTAATCACATCATAATACCCATTTTATTGTTTGAATATTTTAAAGAAAAGTCTTGATTGACATCATTAACAACATCAAAGGTGGGATTATTGATTTTTCAATAACGGAAGTGTCAAGTCCACTTGACCATTCTAATATGTGATCGTCCGTGTGTAATGGAAGACAGGTAAACAATATGTTTGTTTAGCAATTTTCTTTGTTATATATATATCAGGTCAATTTTGAGTAATAAAAACGTTGTTTGGGTTTAAAATTCTCTTCGTTATAAGCCTGATTTCGTTATAAAAAATTTGTAATAGGCCTTCATAAATACATTGTTTAAATAGCAATGGGACCGGGGATATATCTTTACTTCGCTATAAGCCTGATTTCGTTACAAGCCTGTTCGTTATAAACGAACTCTACTGTAGCTGAAATACTGCTAAAGTTGGCATTAAACACCAATCAATCAATCAATTTACACCATCCTACATAATCAAATATACACAATTTCTTCTTTTGTCAAATATGTGCAAATTTCTGTTACTGATAACTAAAAGTAAAATTTGAGTATTCCGACATCCTGCACAATCCGACACATTTCCCTGGTCCCTTGGTGTGTTGGATTAGACAGGTTCCACTGTATATGATATTTTTTATGTATTCTGTTATTTCTACCATCTTTTCATATTTTGTTACCTTATTTTAAAAAAAAGCAAGCTTATCGATAAAAACAATTGACCGGATGGCCATGTTGTTGACAGATTTGGTAATGGATTTAATTGATAATTTTGACATAGCGAAAAGAATTTGAATGGATTTGTATATTAGGGACTGAAAAGTTACTTCGTGAAAACCAAAATTTTGACACATCAAAATTTGAGATAAGAAGGGTAAATTAAGTTGAAAAGCACTAACTTTAAAACAGGTTTTCAGAATTTTTTTGACTTAACTGAAATTTCGACACTTCAAAATTTGAGATAAGAGGAGTAAATTAAGTTGTATAGCACTAAGTTTATGTGACTTCAGAAAAATTTTGACTTATCCAACATTTCGAGTAAACCGAGTTTAACATAACAAGATATAACTGTAATTATTTATTAACATTAGGTTGCACAGTTAGATCAGACCATTAAGGAACACCATAATGAGATGGAACAAAGGATATTGAGACTAGATTCCACACTACGCAAATATGAAACTGAAATTCAGGAAAGAACTAAGCAGGTTTGTAACACTTTAATCTAGATCACTTTAATGTTTTTATAGCAAATCTTCATCATGGAAGCTCTGCTGTTAACTCCATTCTAGATCACCTTTGTGTTTTCATATCAAATCTTCTTCATTGAAGCTCTTAGCGGTTTACTACAGATTAAGGTCAACTAAGAACAAGACAGGTTTGTAACACTTTATTCTAGAGCACTTTAATGTTTTTAAAGCAAATCTTCCTCATGGAGGCTCTTTGCTGTTTACTCCATTCTAGGTCACTTTTGTGTTTTCATGTCAAATCTTCCTCATTGAAGCTCTTTGTTGTTTACTCCATTCTAGGTCACTTTTGTGTTTTCATATCAAGTCTTCTTCATTGAAGCTCTTAACTGTTTACTCCATTCTATGTCACTTTTGTGTTTCCATATCAAATCTGCTCTTTTCTGTTTACTCCAGATTAAAGGTCAATTATCATACCTGGAAGTGTGATTTTATAATCAAACAGGTACATTTATCTCTTTAATAAGGAGTCAACAGCTAAGAACTTCAATTATGGAAATATTTTAAATGTGCATTCTGATTTACTACAAGTGATTTCTATTACCCATATGGATGACTTCAATTTATTTTATTTCATGGTCAGCTTGTAAGAATCCATTTTCCTTTCATTCTTAATTTGTTGCCCACATCATCATCTCATTCAAATGTAGCTTGTTGTTGCCATGATATAGCTGATAAATTGCTCATTTGGTGTTAAACTACAATCACTTGCTCACCTATTGCATGACAAAATTCTAATTTTCCTATTGTTTATATTGTATAGATATCCGATTTAGACGACAGATTACAAGAAACCCAGTTAGAGCTTAAAGAAACTAACATGTTGTACCATCAAACAAATACAGTGGCACAGAAACAACAGATTGAGTTACAATCTAAAACTCTCAAGTTAGACGAACTGGAAAAGGTAGGACATATCAAGAAAGGAAGTAGAATAATAAATATTCTAATGCAATTATTATATAACATGTTTTTCATTGGCTAATGTTTGCCATCAAATCTACAATTGACATGTCATACATAAGGGTTCAAGTGCGAAGGAGCCGCCATATTGAATTCTTGAAATCCAACATGTCAGTTAAAACAATATGATAGAAAATGAAGACATCGCCTACCTTTGAAATAATTTCTTGTTGGATTTTATTCGAATTTGAAGCATACATGTTGCGAAATAACGTCCAGTGTTTACGTTCTACGCTGAAAAGTTTCATATGACGTCACAAGATTTTATGACGTTTATGTGCCAAATAAGTAATCAACAATATTTTGCAGCATTTTATTTTTTGCAATTTCTAGACCATTTCTTAAACTCAAATAGAGATATTTTTGTCTTGGATTATAATAGAAATAACTGTATTGTATTTGAATAGTTGCCGGTGTCAATTGGGGATTTGGAAATCTCAAATATTTACACATAGCCAAGTAAAACTGTATTTTCGACCATCAAATCCCCAATTGATGTCTGCAACTATTCAAATACAATACAGTTATTTCTTAAATGGAACTCTAAATGTATGATGGGATAGGTACCGTTATCTAAAAAATAGTAATTGTCTTGATTTCTCCCTCAGTTTTCTACATTTACTGCGAAAGTATTTTTATTCGTTGGCACCAATTTTTGTGGTTTCCACAAAATGCATTGATCAATGATTCTTGAATTCTTGGTTTCAAACACAACAGGCAACGAGCAATGGAAAAATTGTATTTCGTTGAATTTTTATTTTCATTTGTTAAGTGTACCACGAAATCAGCGGAAATTAGAACCCCATGATTAATAATGATTTCACAGTATTCAGATGTACTTGAGGTTTAAAAGTGTCTAGTTGACTCTAAAATATTTTGTTTTAGTATAAGGTATATCTTTACGGATCCAAAGCAAGGGTACATTTGGGAGACTATGTAACAGTTCACTGTGTACACTGAACTATCTTTATTTTAACAGTTAACAGAGAGACAAAAACTACAAATTGATGAACTTAAAGACGAGAATGTTGAGATAACACAAGAACTACGACTAACAAGGTAAACTAATGTTTATATTAGGATCAACCGTGTCGATGGTTAGCATGCTCACTTTGAGTAGATCGATCAGGTCAAACCAAATATTATAAAATTGATATTTGTTGCTTCCTGGCTAAGCATGCAGCATTTAGGGGAAAGAGCAAAGACTGGTTAGCTCAGAATTAGGGATAAGATATCCGAGTTGGGAGACATGTCTATCAGGGGACTGTTATTCTTCAGTGAGCTAGCACAATGAAAATCCAACTAAGCCTGTTGGTCTAGTACAAAGTGGACCTCATCATCATCTCATTGAAAATTAACTTGTTCTCACCATGATATAGCTGAAAAATTGCTGAGTTGGCATTAAACAACAATCACTCATTCACTCACTATATTAGGATCAAGTAACGAAGTGAATTTTTTTTACTTTTCAAGTATATAGGAAAGCTTTATATTTGAATTGCAAGTAAAGATTTCTTTTAAGAAGATAACTGAAAATACATGTATATTATGAAAAGAAAGTATAAACAGTGATGGTCAACAATTCCACCAATATCAACAAAACAAGCCATCAACTCTCACCTGAAGTCACTGAACACAAAAAAAGACCATGACATAAGATATTGTAATTCCAGCTCCTGGCTTAAGACAGGCACACAAATGTGGCAGGGTTAAACCAGTTGATGGGATCCCCACCCTCTACTTTTGATAACTGGATCTCCAATGTCAATAAACATATGGTGCTGATTTTAATGCTTTTAAATCTAAATAACCAATAATGCTTTGACAAATCAGTAATTCAAAATCACTACTACTGTGTAAAGTAGAGGAAATCTTGACGTTAACAAGGGGCAGTCGTGGTCATGATTGTATGGCAGTTGGATTTACGACTACCTATGCAATCAGTGCCTATCACCACTAACGTTGTGAGTTCGAATACCACTCAGGCGAGGTGTACTAGATACAACATTATGTGATAAAGTTTGTCAGTGACTTGCAGCATGTCGGTGGTTTCTCCAGGTACTCCAGTTTCCTCCACCGATAAATCTGACCAGCACGATATAACTGAAACATTGTTGAAAATCACCTTAACCCCTCTAGCCCTTAAGTCAGATTGAACTATACTAATTGTCTGTTTTCTTTACAGAGAACAATTACAACAACAACATGGTGAGTTTATGGCTACCAGACGTCAGTTATCACAGAATAACAGAGAAAATGAAAAACTTACGAGAGAATGTGAAGAATTAACAAATAGACAACAGGTTAGTTATGCCCCTATTTACTTTAGTTGGAAGTGGGGACATCCATGTCCTGTTCATTGTTTTTATGGTCAACAGTTCCACCAATATAAAAAATAGGAACTATCACATCTCACCTCAACTCACTGAGCACAAAAAAAAAGGGGACATCGACATACGTCATCGGAAATCCAGGTCCTGGCTTGCGACAGACACAAAAATGTAGCAGGATTAAACCCCCATGGTCATGTCCATAAAGTGTAGCTATTAAACCCCCATGGTCATATCCATAAAGTGTAGCTATTAAACCCCCATGGTCATGTCCATAAAGTGTAGCTATTAAACCCCCATGGTCATGGCCATAAAGTGTAGCTATTAAACCCCCATGGTCATGGCCATAAAGTGTAGCTATTAAACCCCCATGGTCATGGCCATAAAGTGTAGCTATTAAACCCCCATGGTCATGGCCATAAAGTGTAGCTGTTAAACCCTCATGGTCATGGCCATAAAGTGTAGCTGTTTATTAGAAATTTAATAAGTCTATCTCAAATGAATGACAGGGAGCCATCGTGATCGTATGATAGTTGGATTTACAACTACTTTTGCAATCAGTGCCTGTCACCACTAAAGTTGTGAGTTCGAATAACGTACATGGCGAGGTGTACTCGATACAAGATTATCTGTCTGATACAGTTTGTCAGTGGCTGACTTGCAACAGGTCGGTGGTTTTCTCCGTCAATAATACTGACCGCCACGATATAACTGAAATATTGTTGAAAGTGGTGTTAAACACCATAACTCTCCCCCCCCCCCCAACTAGAAAGTAATAGAAGTTTGAAGTAATGTACATTTTCTTTTAAACCAGACAAGAGAAACAGACACAGTTAGGCTTGCAGAGGAACTTGGAGCTGCTAGAGCACGTGAGAAACAATATGAAGCTAAAATATCGTCAGAGATTGATCAGATGAACGTGGAAATTGACCATCATAAAGCAAAACATCAAGAAGAGGTACACCAATCAAATATTGTCTTATGTTGTAGATAAATCCATCAGACGATAAAAATAGTACATATAGAATATTGACAATTTTAAAGGTTGAGACAGACATTATCACTAGGATCGCAGCGAGTTCGAAGTTATTGTATTTATCAGTAAACGTCATAATGTGGTTAACATCATACTGACCGATAATTTTCAATTTCATAGTCAGTTTTATGATAGGGCCAAAAAAAAATATGTGTGTTTACGGTCACCCGACCGACCCTAATTTTTGCTAGCGACCCTATGAATTTTTACACAGAATTTGGATAACCATTTTTGTTGTTTAACCAGCAGCAATGTTTTATTTATTCAACTGCTAGCTTTTTGTCGAAATTGAGAGCAAAGAAGGTAGAAAAACTGCATAATTCGTCATAAAACAGCTTCAATAAATGACGGCTTACCGGAAATTTCGAAAATGAAATAGCGGAATTGGATTCCGGAACCGGGAACGACTATTTCCGGTTTTGCCGATATTAAAAAAAAAAAAAAAAATCCTGACCGACCGACCCTAGATTTTTTTGCCATGTGACAGTAAACTCACATATTATTTTATTTGGCCTAGTGACAATATTACTCAATGAGATCAAAGAAAAAAATGTATAGATTATCAATAAAGTCTAATCTCATTTCAAGCCAAGCATACCAACAATAGTATATCTATCAAGGATTTGTCAACATCACATTGCCACACAGAAATCAATTACATGTTTGCATTATGCTTGTTTCTTCATAAAAGATATTATCGTGAGTAAAGATCAAAAGATAAATTCACTAATCATCGATGAATTTTATTTTAATATAGATTGATAATCTACATTATGAAATGAAAGATTTGAAGAAAGAAAAAGAAAATCTGAAGAGAGAGCTGACGGAGAAAGAAAGTCAAATAAAAGACCTGGAAGTTCATTATCAAGAACAATTTGAACAACTCCAAGATCAGCTGGAGGAAATAAACAAAGAAATGGATGCCAAAAAGAAAATCGTTAACGCTGCTAATGAATCTCTAATATTAAAGGTTGTACAACTTAACTGTAGTAAAATTATACGATTTTATTGAATTTTGTCAGATCTATTTATTATCTAAATTAATTCCGTATTCTGGAACGATTCCCCTTTTTTGTTTCATGGTATTTTTACCCTCCTTGTATGAGTCAAGTTTGTGTGTTTCCTATAGAGTAGATACCAGCCCTCGATTTGCTTGAGATGCTCTTCAAGGTAAAAAGATAAAGACCAATAAAACTGACCGCCATGATATAACTGAAAGTTGAAAGTGGGGTTAACCACCATAACCCTAACCCATGATCCAAAGGACCATATCAGCTGTTATCGCTATTTTGATTATTTTCCCTTTGATGTTTAAAACCAATATATTTCATATCACGTAAGAGCTTAGATGATTCCATTTATCGCTAATCGCTAAGCGTTGTCAAGGACGCACGTAGTATTATCGCTGTTTTCTAATATGACGTCACATTACCAATTCTTTGATAATAAGTGATTAACGATATAAAATATTAATTGTGTTTAAAAAAATGTCAGTATCTCAACAAAAATTATCTAATTATGAATACAAAATAGCGATAAAATAATTAAAGATGAGAGATGAGATGACTGAGAAAAGTCCTCTCGATTTTAAAAAAACATCTTTAATCACTTATTATCATCATGTTGCAATGATCGTCGACATTGGATGGAAACATCTTCTCAGATCGGAATTCCAAGATGGTCTAAACAAAGTTGATGGGTTTTTGTTTTATCAGAAATTATTTACCATATGATCACGACCATGACAACCCCTTATCATCAATTTATGTACAGTGTGGATTCAGGCAGGTTTAACCACCGACCTGCCGCAAGTCACTGACAAACATTATCACATAATGTTGTATCGAGTACACCTTTCTTTGTTGGGTCCTTTTTCAAACACTCACTGCAGGAGAGTGTTTGAAAAAGGACCCAACAAAGAAATGTTAAAATATTTTTTCATAAACCTACCTGATTCCACACTGTACATAAATTGATAATGAGGGGTTGTCATGGTCGTGATCATATGGTAGTTGGATTTATAACTACCTATGCAATCACTGCCTATCATCACTACCATTGTGCGTTCGAATCCTTCTCATGGCGAGGTATACTCGATACAACATTATGTGATACAGTTTGTCAGTGGCTTGTGGCAGGTCAGTGGTTTTCTCAGGGTATTCCGGTTTCCTCCACCAGTAAAACTGACTGCCACGATATAACTGAAATATTGTTGAAAGTGGCGTTAAACACCAGAAACCATTAAAAAACCCACCATATAACTGGATGAGCAATACCTTTTTCCCCATTCCTGATTTGATTCTAAAATTATGTTTTTACACATTTTTTATGGGAGTTATTTCCCTTACCAGGGTCAAAAGGGTACCTGGTCTAGCAAAACCAATAGAAAGGACAACCAATTCAAGTATAATTTTCACATAATTTGTAGATATTTGAACCTTGTCAAAAATCAAGAGGATAATTTTCTAGCAAATAAAAATTCACAAGTTGTTACAACATTAAAAATCTACAGATTAGGGGAAGAAAAATATATGTTATTTTCACTGAACTTTGCATGAAAGAGGACCCTTAAAGGGAAATAACTCCTGTAAAATGTGTAATTTAAATAATCAAAGTAGGAAATGTTCAAATGGTCTATTGAGCCAGTGCCGCTTTAACGCATGGGAACGCTGGGCAGTTTCCCGGGGGCCCACGAACATAGGGGCCCCATGCTAATTTATATATGTTGTATATGGCATGTTTTTTAATGTTTAAGCACTGATTTTTTTGGAAATATCAATATAATGAATATGTTTTATTTTATCGAGGATTACAGTAGTTGTGTAGGTATGGACCCCAGTGCACTGCTTTGCCCGGGGGCCTATAATGCTGTTAAGATGGCCCTGTATTGAGCCTATAGTTAATATATAATAATAGAAAACTTTTATTTACACAGGATGCAGAAATTGCCAGATTACAAGCTCGTATATCTGGTTTAGAAAGAAGTGTGTCTTCATTCCGAGTGATGGACAGTTTTAACCATTCTTTTGTCGGCAACCATTCCGTTTATCAGAGTTCTGGGATAGATCCAAATCGTCCGTCAATGGATGCAAACTTTGTTCAAAATGACAACGTTCATAGTAGTGTAGAATTTCTGAGAAGTCGTTCAGATTTTATTCCGTCAAAAGACGATGTGAAAGGCGGTCATTCTGAACATATTTCGGTTATACACGAAAAACAGTCAATAGAAAATGGACATCATACCTCTCAAATGGACGAAAATCAACGTGATTTGGTTGAACATGCGGATTACATACCTCAAGTTATTCTACCTGATAGTAGCGAAGAAAATCATGGTCACGGAGAGAGAACAGTTGGTCAAATGAGAAACGTTTCAAATCCAGAATTTTTTAGTGGTCCTCAAGGAATTAAAAATAGTGCTGCAGATATCAATCAAAATCAATACATTTCTTCAAAACATTGTGTTAAACCTGGAAAACACGGTAAAGTTCAAAAACATGGCAGAACATCTGATCACTTACCAGGGGAACACATCATTGAGCCTGAAACAGCAGTAGGAAAATACCAGTCTGATCCAATCGTTTTTAATATGTCTGACAAAAAGTCGCCAGAAAAATGGTAATATTTGTTTTGTTTTATGTTGAAAATAGAAATACAGTAGTCTCGCCTGTTATAAGGCCACTCCCAACAATGGCCACCCCTCTTATCAAGTCAGATTCAGGTCTGTTTGCACACATATTGAAGATGTACACTTTGACATTATGGATGATTTCTAGAATTTTTTCCCACATATTGAAACAGTCATATTTTAACAACATTGAATCTGGCGAGTGAATGAGTGATTGTTGGTTAACGCCAGAATGAGCAATTTTTCACCCATATTAGTTACATTCGATGAGATTAAAATGATGTCTGCTTTGTACTAGACCACCATGCTTAGTTGAATTTTTATATTGCTAGATTACTGAAGCAACAGTCCACAGGCACACATGTATCTCTACTCCGACACATTGTGCTGATTTCAAGCCAACCAGTCTTTGCTCTTTCTCATTAATGCTGTGTGAGCGGAGAAACAACAAATACCAAATTTAGAACCTTTGGATTGACTCAACTGGGGCTCACACTTGAGGCAAGCACGCTAACCATTACACCACCAATGCTGTTCTCTAGGTACATGTACAATAGAGGACAAAATTAATTTATTTATTGGGATTACAATGTTTGGGGGTTTTTATCGTTGCAGCATGTATGATTTACAAGAAAGGTTACGAGCAAACGAACTTAGACAACAGTTAATAGAGGAACAATTACAGAGTCTGGACGATGAATGTGATACTGCCAACTCTATATAAACACACACTGTCATGTGATACTGCCAACTCTATATAAACACATGCTGTGTTTAAAACTGTTCAATTTATGTTACAACACATCCTGTTAAAACAAACATTACTTTTCCAACTCCACCCAAAAAACCACTAAAAAATCTGACCAAATCAACGTTTTTTTTACGTAAAAAATGTATACACTTGATAGTTGCTTATACGTATATCCAGGCCTTACGGACATAAAACCTTTGAGCATGAGTTTGTACACGTACTTGAAAGAACAGCCAATCAAATAAATACTTTGTTCTGATTGGTCAATTTTTTGGTTCGAGTACAAAAATTGTATTAGAAAGTATTAAGAAAAATTTGATACAAAAATTCTCAAACATTTTTTGTACAATCGTTAAATACTAGCTAGGATAAAATTGGGGAAAAAACTACACTTGTTGAATCAGTGGTACAACTGTCATTCATTCCATCTGTTTGGCACTTTGAATTACATGATACTCTTGATAGTATATTGGAGAAGAAAAAACAATTCAGGGAAAAAAAGACTTTACTGTTATATTCCATTTTATTTCCATGGCAACATATACCCCTGATAGTATATTGGAGAAAAAACAACAATTCAGAAAAAACCACTTGTATTCCCTTTTATTTCCATGGCAACACGAATATGCAATTAATTAAGACTTTGTTAAAGTGTAATATGCCTGTAAATCTCAAGGGGTTAACAAGTTTAATACTGTTTGATTACTGAAGCTAAGAAAATAATCTCAAACAACCGTAATATTAATATTAAATGTAATATAGAAATTTTAACATTTCTACGTTTGTTTTTTATTTCTCACGATTTACCTCAGGCATAGGTGACCATAGCCGATTTTGGCTACCCTGTTTAGGCCCTTTGGTTTTATTGCTCCCAAAACTTTAAAAATTATTTGGCTTTCCAACGTTTCGACTTTGAGCGTACCTGATGAAGGTCATTCCAGAACCGTGTCGTGTGCACTAAATTTGATATCTACGTCTTTATTATAATATCTTGTTTTTTTAATTCTATTTACTGAACCCAAGAAAATAATCTCTAAGAACTGTAATATTAAAATAGAAATTTTAACATTTCTACGATTTTTGTTGATTTCTCACGATTTATAATATGTTGATTTTTGTTCGATTTACTGAACCCAAGAAAATAATCTCTAAGAACTGTAGTATTAAAATAGAAATTTTAACATTTCTACGATTTTTGTTGATTTCTCACGATTTATAATATGTTGATTTTTGTTCTATTTACTGAACCCAAGAAAATAATCTCTAAGAACTGTAATATTAAAATAGAAATCTTTAGCTTTTCTACATTTGTTTTTGATTTCTCACGATTTATAATGCGTTGATTTTTGTTCTATTTACTGAACCCAAGAAAGTAATCTCTAAGAATTGTAATATTAAAATAGAAATCTTTAGCTTTTCTACGTTTGTTTTTGATTTCTCATGATTTATAATATGTTGATTTTTGTTCTATATACTGAACCCAAGAAAATAATCTGTAAGAACCAGAAATCTTTAGCATTTCTATGGTTTTTTGTTGCTTTCTCACGATTTTGTTCTATTTAGCAGAATAATGATATTATGGAAGTTATGCCTGGTTATTAAATATTAATCTTGATTTATAAAATTTTCAGTTTTATTTTTTTTTTGGACGACTAGTTAGGAGATACTGATAACGATTTCTCCTCCCCAGAAAGATTATGATCAAATTATAGAAACCAAGTAGGTAGGAAAGGAAAAATAGCAATATTGACTTTTATGCAATCTAATTGAAATTAGATGTTTGTTGTATTTTTCTTTTCTTTTATTTTTTAGTAGATACACTGACATCTAACAACATCGAGTTTGGGGTCATGTCAGGTAACCTTTCACTCATCTTTTACCATTCAATCATATGCCAGGCAGTTAAATATATTGACCAATAGGACGACATCTCTTGGTGTGTGCTCTGATTAATTGATACCTCAAGATTTGGTAGAGTCATCGCTGATTAGTCGTTTGAAAATATAAACCTTGACGTAACCCCATACAGGATGTCATAAGATGTTAGTGTTTTGCCAAAAAAAAGTTAATTAGAAAAAAGATATTGTGAATATCTAACCTTAATTAGATTGACTTTTATGAATATTGTTATCAAGTGTAAATTTTGGTGATTCTGTTAAATATGCAATTATTAAATGCATCAAAATAAAAAATAAACCAAATGATGATGGATGTACTGTAAATTTAATCATGATCATGAAAAAGATGGAATTTTTTTAAAAACCAAAATACACCCTTTAAACAGATTTATTTAAAATTAGATTGGTAATTGCTTCCCCTGTTTCTGATATGTCACACACAAAGATCTAACATAACTCATTAAGGGGTTACAGGGATGATTCCCCCCCCCCCCCCCAGTTATTTTCCTCTGGAGAGAAATTGTCAAAAGTTGCTGGACACAATCAGAGCAGGTCAAAAACGGACTATTTGAAAGGCGATGTAGATGGTTTCAGCTATTTTTAATTAATTTCCAGTTATTTTATTTTCTAACCAGAATCATCCCTGGGGTTACATCCAAGTGACCTTCAAATAGAAATTGGACATGTACCAGTACATGTATTGAGAATACATCAGTAATACCAAAAGTAGATTTTCCAGTGTGTTGTGAGCTTTAATTTTCCTAAAAGAAAGCATTCCTGTATTGTTTTATTCCGTCCATGCACAGAACATGTTATCATTGAATCATTTAATTTTTATGGTAACATTCATTTAATTACTTCACTATTTTAATGTATTTTCATTATTTTTTATCATGCTTAAGTGATTGATTGATTGATTGATTATTGTTTTAACGTCCAGCGAGCAGTATTAAAGCTGTATTCACGATGAGAACAAGTTCAACAATTTATAAAAAGAATATACAATGTATATATAAATGAGGGAAGGGATGGGGTCAACGGGGTCAACAACTTTTGACTGCCAAAGTATAAAATATGTAGAGTTGTGTAGGGACAACAAATTTAGTCTTTTGTAGTGGCTACAATGCATGTCTTTTTTTCGAAATCTTCAAAAGAGGTTTTTAGCATGCAGAGAGTGTTACACTCTCCAAACATGTTGCCCACTATGGTCCACGGCCAGACTTTCCATATTATAACATGACAAACCCGAGAGAGGGCTCCCCCTATCCACCACATAGGGACACACTGAGCAGCTCTGTGGATTTGGGCCCTGGGAACCTTTACCCAGGCTATGTACTACATTGTATTTATTAGTCATAGTGATGAATATATGAAAAGTAACAAGGGAACCTGAAAATGTGTCCTTTATTAACAGTTGCTCTTTATAGACAGGTTAACATTATATGTACTATTTATCAATGGGGGGAAAATGTGACTATCCTTTATAGACAGTGATTTGTTATATATAAGTACCCTAAAAGGCAGGTTTGATTGTAACCCCCTGCCAAAAAACAATGTCCATAGTTAGTTGGATTTGTCAATCTTGTAAGCAGTCCTCACGATGAACAGGGTCCTCTGGCCAAAGACCAGTAAATTTTTCATTTTTTATTTCGATATATATATATATATATAAGATAAACTCTAGAAATTTATTTGGACCAGTCAACTCAAATTTTCATTTCGAGGATTGTGTAAGTGCAACTGTATGCAAAAGTTTTTTATAGGAATCTGTTAAAACAACAATAGATATATATATATACTAGTAGATTATTTTTATTTTTTTTATTTTTTCCACAAATTAATACCTCAATTTCACACAATTGTTGTTAGAAACTACATATGCTACAAAGAAGTCATTCAAATTACTATTTATTTTCTCATTTCAGTAAAAAAAAATCATTTTTATAGTTTTGTATGTACATTGTATATTATATAAGACATATTATTGTTTATCTTAGATGCTACAGATTATTTGTTTTATTTATATTGACATTTATTTATTAAACATTTTTATACATACATATTGTATCTTATTTTGTTTATACATTACCTTTTAGACATTTTCATGGTCATGTGACTTACTTAATATATCATTTGTCCATATTCTAACGATTATGTCTATTGAACAACTGAATATGTCAAGGTGGTTTGATATATTGTTATGTCATAGTGTCTGCATATTGATTTTTGTCATGTGACTATGTTTCAGAATTTTCTAATAAGGTCACTTCTACAATCCCTAGTTTGTAGATACATCAACGTCACTTAACGCTGTGGGTCAGAATCCCGCTTATGTACTGGATACAACATTATGTGATAAAGTTTGTCAGTGACTTGCTTTAGGTCTGTTGTTTTCTACATGTACTTCGGTTTTAGTGTTTTTAGCTCACCTTGCCAAAGGCAATGTGAGTTTTTGCCATCACTTGGCGTCCGTCGTCCGTTAACTTTTCACATTTTAATCTTCTCCTCTGAAACCACTTTGCCAAATGAAGTGAAACTTGCTCATTTTGTCCCGATCCATCAACAAACATGGCCACCACAGGCAATTCTTGTTTCTGATTGGCCGATTTTTAAAAATCTTCTCCTCTGAAACCGCTTGGCAAAATGAACCGAAACTTGGTAGAAAGCATCTATGGCAGGTGTTCTATACAGATTGCTTATTTTGTCCCGATCCGTTAACAAACATGGACGCCACAGGCCATTCTTGTTTCTGATTGGTTGATTTCTAAAAATTCTTCTCCTCTGAAACCGCTTGGCCAAATGAATCGAAACTTGGTAGGGAGCATCCTTGGAAGGTCCTCTATAAAGATTGCTCATTTCGTCCCGATTGGTTAACAAACATGGCCACCACAGGCGACTCTTGTTTCTGATTGGCTGATTTTTTTTAATTCTTCTTCTCTGAAACCGTTTGGCCAAATGAACCAAAACTTGGTAGGAAGCATCTATGGGCGGTCCTCTATAAAGAGTGCTCATTTCGTCCCGATCCATTGACAAACATGGCCACCACAGGCAATTCTTGTTTCTGATTGGTCGATTTCTAAAAATCTTCTCCTCTGAAACCGCTTGGCCAAATGAATCGAAACTTGGTAGGGAGCATCCTTGGAAGGTCCTCTATAAAGATTGCTCATTTCGTCCCGATTCATTAACACACATGGCTGCCACAGGCAATTCTTGTTTCTGATTGGTCGATTTCTAAAAATCTTCTTCTCTGAAACCACTTTGCCAAATGAACCGAAACTTGGTAGGAAGCATCTATGGAAGATCCTCTGTAAAGATTGCTCATTTCGTCCCGATCGGTTAACAAACATGGCCACCACAGGCGACTCTTGTTTCTGATTGGCTGATTTTTTAAAATTCTTCTTCTCTGAAACCGTTTGGCCAAATGAACCAAAACTTGGTAGGAAGCATCTATGGGCGGTCCTCTATAAAGAGTGCTCATTTCGTCCCGATCCATTGACAAACATGGCCACCACAGGCAATTCTTGTTTCTGTTTGGTCGATTTCTAAAAATCTTCTCCTCTGAAACCACTTGTCCAAATGATCCGAAAGTTGGTAGGAAGAATCTATGGAAGGTCCTCTATAAAGATTGCTCATTTCGTCCTGATCCATTAACAAATATGGCTGCCATAGGCAATTCTTGTTTTTGATTGGTCGATTTCTAAAAATCTTCTCCTCTGAAACCGCTTTGCCAAATGAACCGAAACTTGGTAAGAAGCATCTATGGAAGGTCCTCTATAAAGATTGCTCATTTTGTCCCGATCGGTTAACAAACATGGCCACCACAAGCAATTCTTGTTTCTGATTGGTTGATTTCTAAAAAAATCTATGTTAAAAGAAAGATAACTCTTATTTAAATACATGTATAGATATCTGTATTCAAAATGCAGTTATCTCTATACAGATATTGCTGGTTTTTAAAAATCTTCTCCTCTAAAACCGCTTGGCCAAATGAACCGAAACTTGGTAGGAAGCATCTATGGAAGGTCCTCTATAAATATTGCTCATTTTGTCCCGATCTATTAACAAATATGGCTGCCATAGGCAATTCTTGTTTCTAATGGGTTGATTTCTAAAAATCTTGTCCTCTGAAACCGCTTGGCCAAATGAACCGAAACTTGGTAGGAAGCATCTATGGAAGGTTTTCTATAAAGACTGCTCATTTTATCCCGATCCATTAACAAACATGGCCACCACAGGTAATCCTTGTTTCCGATTGGTCGATTTCTAAAAATCTTTACTCTGAAACAGCTTGGCCAAATGGACTGAAACTTGGTAGGAAGCATCTATGGAAGGTCCTCTATGGGAACTGCTCATTCCGTTTTGATCCGTTAACAAACATGGCCGTCATAGGCAATTCTTGTTTCTTATTGGTCGATTTCTAAAACAGCTTTTCCTCTGAAATCGCTTGGCCAAATGATATGAAACTTGGTAAGAAGCATCTATGGAAGGTCCTCTATAGAGATTGCTCATTTCGTTTTAATCCATTAACAAACATGGCTGCCACAGGAAATTCTTGTTTTAGATTGGTCGATTTCTAAAAATCTTCTTCTCTGAAGCTGCTTTGCCAAAATGAACCGATATTTGGTGGGAAGCACCTATGGAAGGTTCTGTATTAAGTTTCCTCAAAGCAGAATGAAAGGTGAGCGAAACAGGGTCTCTAGTTTTAAATCAAAATAGGCTTAATTTGATAACATTAATCGGTTGAACAAATATTTGCACAGAAAAACCCGAAACAGGTTTATCAGTATTCAATATTATAGGGTTATTGCATGAATATTGGTGAATATTGTCTCGAGCACTATATCATATTGCACGAGCTTGCGAGTGCAATATGATATATTGCGAGGGACAATATTTATATAATAATGTTGTGTTAGCAATGACTATGCCAATATAGTGGTCAGGGTTGAAGACATAGTGCACAACCCTGACCACTATATGGCATAGTCATTGCTAACACAACATTATTAGTTCACCTGGACCAAAGGTCCAGGTGAACTATTGCCATCACTTGGCGTCCGTCGTCTGTTGTCTGTTGTCTGTAAACTTTTCACATTTCAAGCTTCTTCTCCGAAACCACTGGGCTGATTGGAACCAAACTTAGCAGGAATGTTCCTTGGATGGTCCTCTACAAAGTTACTGTTTTTCGTTCCAGTCGGATATTCAATATGGCTGCCAAGGCCAATAATATGCTCTGATTGGCTGAAATTTCAAAGATCTTCTTCTCTGAAACTAATGAACTGACTGAACCTAAACTGTACATGAATGATCATTGGAATGTCCTTTACCAAGTTACTGCTTTTTATGCCGATCGGAAATCCAAGATGGCCACCATCGCAGGACATAGATTAACATTGGACCCCATGGGAAAATGTTCAAATGCCTTCTTCTGAGAAACTACAAATATGATTAAAGCCAAACTGTACATGAATGTTCATTGGATGGTCCTCTACAATCTTAAGGTTTTTTGTTCCGGTATGAAATACAAAATGGCGGCTACGGCAGGACTTAGTTTAACATTGGACCCTATGGGAAAAATGTTTCAAAATGCTTCTTCTCTGAAACCACTTGGACAGTTGAAACCAAACTGCCCAGGAATGATCATTGGAAGGTCCTCTACAAATTTCTGTTTTTTATGCCGATCGGAAATCCAAGATGGCCACCACCGCAGGACATAGATTAACATTGGACCCTATGGGAAAATATTCAAATGCCTTCTTCTCAGAAACTACAAATATGATTAAAGCCAAACTGTACATGAATGTTCATTGGATGGTCCTCTACAATCTTAAGGTTTTTTGTTCCAATATCAAATTCAAAATGGCGGCTACGGCAGGACTTAGTTTAACATTGGACCCTATGGGAAAAATGTTTCAAAATGCTTCTTCTCTGAAACCACTTGGACAGTTGAAACCAAACTGCCCAGGAATGATCATTGGAAGGTCCTCTACAAATTTCTGTTTTTTATGCCGATCGGAAATCCAAGATGGCCACCACCGCAGGACATAGATTAACATTGGACCCTATGGGAAAATATTCAAATGCCTTCTTCTCAGAAACTACAAATATGATTAAAGCCAAACTGTACATGAATGTTCATTGGATGGTCCTCTACAATCTTAAGGTTTTTTGTTCCAATATCAAATTCAAAATGGCGGCTACGGCAGGACTTAGTTTAACATTGGACCCTATGGGAAAAATGTTTCAAAATGCTTCTTCTCTGAAACCACTTGGACAGTTGAAACCAAACTGCCCAGGAATGATCATTGGAAGGTCCTCTACAAAGTTTCTGTTTTTTATGCCGATCGGAAATCCAAGATGGCCGCCACCACAGGCCATAGATTAACATTGGACCCTATGGGAAAATATTCAAATGCCTTCTTCTCAGAAACTACAAATATGATTAAAGCCAAACTGTACATGAATGTTCATTGGATGGTCCTCTACAATCTTAAGGTTTTTTGTTCCGATATGAAATTCAAAATGGCGGCTACGGCAGGACTTAGTTTAACATTGGACCCTATGGGAAAAATGTTTCAAAATGCTTCTTCTCTGAAACCACTTGGACAGTTGAAACCAAACTGCCCAGGAATGATCATTGGAAGGTCCTCTACAAAGTTTCTGTTTTTTATGCCGATCGGAAATCCAAGATGGCCACCACCACAGGACATAGATTAACATTGGACCCTATGGGAAAATATTCAAATGCCTTCTTCTCAGAAACTACAAATATGATTAAAGCCAAACTGTACATGAATGTTCATTGGATGGTCCTCTACAATCTTAAGGTTTTTTGTTCCGATATGAAATTCAAAATGGCGGCTACGGCAGGACTTAGTTTAACATTGGACCCTATGGGAAAAATGTTTCAAAATGCTTCTTCTCTGAAACCACTTGGACAGTTGAAACCAAACTGCCCAGGAATGATCATTGGAAGGTCCTCTACAAAATTTCTGTTTTTTATGCCGATCGGAAATCCAAGATGGCCGCCACCGCAGGACATAGATTAACATTGGACCCTATGGGAAAATATTCAAATGCCTTCTTCTCAGAAACTACAAATATGATTAAAGCCAAACTGTACATGAATGTTCATTGGATGGTCCTCTACAATCTTAAGGTTTTTTGTTCCGATATGAAATTCAAAATGGCGGCTACAGCAGGACTTAGTTTAACATTGGACCCTATGGGGAAAATGTTTCAAAATGCTTCTTCTCTGAAACCACTTGGACAGTTGAAACCAAACTGCCCAGGAATGATCATTGGAAGGTCCTCTACAAAGTTTCTGTTTTTTATGCCAATCGGAAATCCAACATGGCTGCCACCGCAGGACATAGATTAACATTGGACCCTATGGGAAAATATTCGAATGCCTTCTTCTCAGAAACTACAAATATGATTAAAGCCAAACTGTACATGAATGTTCATTGGATGGTCCTCTACAATCTTAAGGTTTTTTGATCCGATATGAAATTCAAAATGGCGGCTACGGCAGGACTTAGTTTAACATTGGACCCTATGGGAAAAATGTTTCAAAATGCTTCTTCTCTGAAACCACTTGGACAATTGAAACCAAACTGCCCAGGAATGATCATTGGAAGGTCCTCTACAAAGTGTCTGTTTTTTATGCCGATCGGAAATCCAAGATGGCCGCCACCGCAGGACATAGATTAACATTGGACCCTATGGGAAAATATTCAAATGCCTTCTTCTCAGAAACTACAAATATAATTAAAGCCAAACTGTACATGAATGTTCATTAGATGGCCCTCTACAAACTTTAGGTTTTTTGTTCCGGTATGAAATACAAAATGGCGGCTACGGCAGGACTTAGTTTAACATTGGACCCTATGGGGAAAATGTTTCAAAATGCTTCTTCTCTGAAACCACTTGGACAGTTGAAACCAAACTGCCCAGGGATGATCATTGGAAGGTCCTCTACAAAGATTCTGTTTTTTATGCCGATCGGAAATCCAAGATGGCTGCCACCGCAGGACATAGATTAACATTGGACCCTATGGGAAAATATTCAAATGCCTTCTTCTCAGAAACTACAAATATGATTAAAGCCAAACTGTACATGAATGTTCATTAGATGGCCCTCTACAAACTTTAGGTTTTTTGTTCCGGTATGAAATTCAAAATGGCGGCTACGGCAGGACTTAGTTTAACATTGGACCCTATGGGAAAAATGTTTCAAAATGCTTCTTCTCTGAAACCACTTGGACAGTTGAAACCAAACTGCCCAGGAATGATCATTGGAAGGTCCTCTACAAAGTTTCTGTTTTTTATGCCGATCGGAAATCCAAGATGGCCGCCACCGCAGGACATAGATTAACATTGGACCCTATGGGAAAATATTCAAATGCCTTCTTCTCAGAAACTACAAATATGATTAAAGCCAAACTGTACATGAATGTTCATTGGATGGTCCTCTACAAACTTTAGGTTTTTTGTTCCGATATGAAATTCAAAATGGCGGCTACGGCAGGACTTAGTTTAACATTGGACCCTATGGGAAAAATGTTTCAAAATGCTTCTCTGAAACCACTTGGACAGTTGAAACCAAACTGCCCAGGAATGATCATTGGAAGGTCCTCTACAAAGTCTCTGTTTTTTTATGCCGATCGGAAATCCAAGATGGCCGCCACCGCAGGCCATAGATTAACATTGGACCCTATGGGAAAATATTCAAATGCCTTCTTCTCAGAAACTACAAATATGATTAAAGCCAAACTGTACATGAATGTTCATTGGATGGTCCTCTACAATCTTAAGGTTTTTTGTTCCGATATGAAATTCAAAATGGCGGCTACGGCAGGACTTAGTTTAACATTGGACCCTATGGGGAAAATGTTTCAAAATGCTTCTTCTCTGAAACCACTTGGACAGTTGAAACCAAACTGCCCAGGAATGATCATTGGAAGGTCCTCTACAAAGTTTCTGTTTTTTATGCCGATCGGAAATCCAAGATGGCCGCCACCGCAGGACATAGATTAACATTGGACCCTATGGGAAAATATTCAAATGCCTTCTTCTCAGAAACTACAAATATAATTAAAGCCAAACTGTACATGAATGTTCATTAGATGGCCCTCTACAAACTTTAGGTTTTTTGTTCCGGTATGAAATACAAAATGGCGGCTACGGCAGGACTTAGTTTAACATTGGACCCTATGGGGAAAATGTTTCAAAATGCTTCTTCTCTGAAACCACTTGGACAGTTGAAACCAAACTGCCCAGGGATGATCATTGGAAGGTCCTCTACAAAGATTCTGTTTTTTATGCCGATCGGAAATCCAAGATGGCTGCCACCGCAGGACATAGATTAACATTGGACCCTATGGGAAAATATTCAAATGCCTTCTTCTCAGAAACTACAAATATGATTAAAGCCAAACTGTACATGAATGTTCATTAGATGGCCCTCTACAAACTTTAGGTTTTTTGTTCCGGTATGAAATTCAAAATGGCGGCTACGGCAGGACTTAGTTTAACATTGGACCCTATGGGAAAAATGTTTCAAAATGCTTCTTCTCTGAAACCACTTGGACAGTTGAAACCAAACTGCCCAGGAATGATCATTGGAAGGTCCTCTACAAAGTTTCTGTTTTTTATGCCGATCGGAAATCCAAGATGGCCGCCACCGCAGGACATAGATTAACATTGGACCCTATGGGAAAATATTCAAATGCCTTCTTCTCAGAAACTACAAATATGATTAAAGCCAAACTGTACATGAATGTTCATTGGATGGTCCTCTACAAACTTTAGGTTTTTTGTTCCGATATGAAATTCAAAATGGCGGCTACGGCAGGACTTAGTTTAACATTGGACCCTATGGGAAAAATGTTTCAAAATGCTTCTCTGAAACCACTTGGACAGTTGAAACCAAACTGCCCAGGAATGATCATTGGAAGGTCCTCTACAAAGTCTCTGTTTTTTTATGCCGATCGGAAATCCAAGATGGCCGCCACCGCAGGCCATAGATTAACATTGGACCCTATGGGAAAATATTCAAATGCCTTCTTCTCAGAAACTACAAATATGATTAAAGCCAAACTGTACATGAATGTTCATTGGATGGTCCTCTACAATCTTAAGGTTTTTTGTTCCGATATGAAATTCAAAATGGCGGCTACGGCAGGACTTAGTTTAACATTGGACCCTATGGGGAAAATGTTTCAAAATGCTTCTTCTCTGAAACCACTTGGACAGTTGAAACCAAACTGCCCAGGAATGATCATTGGAAGGTCCTCTACAAAGTTTCTGTTTTTTATGCCAATCGGAAATCCAAGATGGCTGCCACCGCAGGACATAGATTAACATTGGACCCTATGGGAAAATATTCAAATGCCTTCTTCTCAGAAACTACAAATATGATTAAAGCCAAACTGTACATGAATGTTCATTGGATGGTTCTCTACAATCTTAAGGTTTTTTGTTCCGATATGAAATTCAAAATGGCGGCTACGGCAGGACTTAGTTTAACATTGGACCCTATGGGAAAAATGTTTCAAAATGCTTCTTCTCTGAAACCAGTTGGACAATTGAAACCAAACTGCCCAGGAATGATCATTGGAAGGTCCTCTACAAAGTGTCAGTTTTTTATGCCGATCGGAAATCCAAGATGGCCGCCACCGCAGGACATAGATTAACATTGGACTCTATGGGAAAATATTCAAATGCCTTCTTCTCAGAAACTACAAATATAATTAAAGCCAAACTGTACATGAATGTTCATTAGAGGGCCTCTACAAACTGTACGTTTTTTGTTCCGGTATGAAATACAAAATGGCGGCTACGGCAGGACTTAGTTTAACATAGGACCCTATGGGAAAAATGTTTCAAAATGCTTCTTCTCTGAAACCACTTGGACAGTTGAAACCAAACTGCCCAGGAATGATCATTGGAAGGTCCTCTACAAAGTTTCTGTTTTTTATGCCGATCGGAAATCCAAGATGGCCGCCACCGCAGGACATAGATTAACATTGGACCCTATGGGAAAATATTCAAATGCCTTCTTCTCAGAAACTACAAATATGATTAAAGCCAAACTGTACATGAATGTTCATTGGATGGTCCTCTACAAACTTTAGGTTTTTTGTTCCGATATGAAATTCAAAATGGCGGCTACGGCAGGACTTAGTTTAACATTGGACCCTATGGGAAAAATGTTTCAAAATGCTTCTCTGAAACCACTTGGACAGTTGAAACCAAACTGCCCAGGAATGATCATTGGAAGGTCCTCTACAAAGTTTCTGTTTTTTATGCCGATCGGAAATCCAAGATGGCCGCCACCGCAGGACATAGATTAACATTGGACCCTATGGGAAAATATTCAAATGCCTTCTTCTCAGAAACTACAAATATAATTAAAGCCAAACTGTACATGAATGTTCATTAGATGGCCCTCTACAAACTTTAGGTTTTTTGTTCCGGTATGAAATACAAAATGGCGGCTACGGCAGGACTTAGTTTAACATTGGACCCTATGGGGAAAATGTTTCAAAATGCTTCTTCTCTGAAACCACTTGGACAGTTGAAACCAAACTGCCCAGGGATGATCATTGGAAGGTCCTCTACAAAGATTCTGTTTTTTATGCCGATCGGAAATCCAAGATGGCTGCCACCGCAGGACATAGATTAACATTGGACCCTATGGGAAAATATTCAAATGCCTTCTTCTCAGAAACTACAAATATGATTAAAGCCAAACTGTACATGAATGTTCATTAGATGGCCCTCTACAAACTTTAGGTTTTTTGTTCCGGTATGAAATTCAAAATGGCGGCTACGGCAGGACTTAGTTTAACATTGGACCCTATGGGAAAAATGTTTCAAAATGCTTCTTCTCTGAAACCACTTGGACAGTTGAAACCAAACTGCCCAGGAATGATCATTGGAAGGTCCTCTACAAAGTTTCTGTTTTTTATGCCGATCGGAAATCCAAGATGGCCGCCACCGCAGGACATAGATTAACATTGGACCCTATGGGAAAATATTCAAATGCCTTCTTCTCAGAAACTACAAATATGATTAAAGCCAAACTGTACATGAATGTTCATTGGATGGTCCTCTACAAACTTTAGGTTTTTTGTTCCGATATGAAATTCAAAATGGCGGCTACGGCAGGACTTAGTTTAACATTGGACCCTATGGGAAAAATGTTTCAAAATGCTTCTCTGAAACCACTTGGACAGTTGAAACCAAACTGCCCAGGAATGATCATTGGAAGGTCCTCTACAAAGTCTCTGTTTTTTTATGCCGATCGGAAATCCAAGATGGCCGCCACCGCAGGCCATAGATTAACATTGGACCCTATGGGAAAATATTCAAATGCCTTCTTCTCAGAAACTACAAATATGATTAAAGCCAAACTGTACATGAATGTTCATTGGATGGTCCTCTACAATCTTAAGGTTTTTTGTTCCGATATGAAATTCAAAATGGCGGCTACGGCAGGACTTAGTTTAACATTGGACCCTATGGGGAAAATGTTTCAAAATGCTTCTTCTCTGAAACCACTTGGACAGTTGAAACCAAACTGCCCAGGAATGATCATTGGAAGGTCCTCTACAAAGTTTCTGTTTTTTATGCCAATCGGAAATCCAAGATGGCTGCCACCGCAGGACATAGATTAACATTGGACCCTATGGGAAAATATTCAAATGCCTTCTTCTCAGAAACTACAAATATGATTAAAGCCAAACTGTACATGAATGTTCATTGGATGGTTCTCTACAATCTTAAGGTTTTTTGTTCCGATATGAAATTCAAAATGGCGGCTACGGCAGGACTTAGTTTAACATTGGACCCTATGGGAAAAATGTTTCAAAATGCTTCTTCTCTGAAACCAGTTGGACAATTGAAACCAAACTGCCCAGGAATGATCATTGGAAGGTCCTCTACAAAGTGTCAGTTTTTTATGCCGATCGGAAATCCAAGATGGCCGCCACCGCAGGACATAGATTAACATTGGACTCTATGGGAAAATATTCAAATGCCTTCTTCTCAGAAACTACAAATATAATTAAAGCCAAACTGTACATGAATGTTCATTAGAGGGCCTCTACAAACTGTACGTTTTTTGTTCCGGTATGAAATACAAAATGGCGGCTACGGCAGGACTTAGTTTAACATAGGACCCTATGGGAAAAATGTTTCAAAATGCTTCTTCTCTGAAACCACTTGGACAGTTGAAACCAAACTGCCCAGGAATGATCATTGGAAGGTCCTCTACAAAGTTTCTGTTTTTTATGCCGATCGGAAATCCAAGATGGCCGCCACCGCAGGACATAGATTAACATTGGACCCTATGGGAAAATATTCAAATGCCTTCTTCTCAGAAACTACAAATATGATTAAAGCCAAACTGTACATGAATGTTCATTGGATGGTCCTCTACAAACTTTAGGTTTTTTGTTCCGATATGAAATTCAAAATGGCGGCTACGGCAGGACTTAGTTTAACATTGGACCCTATGGGAAAAATGTTTCAAAATGCTTCTCTGAAACCACTTGGACAGTTGAAACCAAACTGCCCAGGAATGATCATTGGAAGGTCCTCTACAAAGTCTCTGTTTTTTTATGCCGATCGGAAATCCAAGATGGCCGCCACCGCAGGCCATAGATTAACATTGGACCCTATGGGAAAATATTCAAATGCCTTCTTCTCAGAAACTACAAATATGATTAAAGCCAAACTGTACATGAATGTTCATTGGATGGTCCTCTACAATCTTAAGGTTTTTTGTTCCGATATGAAATTCAAAATGGCGGCTACGGCAGGACTTAGTTTAACATTGGACCCTATGGGGAAAATGTTTCAAAATGCTTCTTCTCTGAAACCACTTGGACAGTTGAAACCAAACTGCCCAGGAATGATCATTGGAAGGTCCTCTACAAAGTTTCTGTTTTTTATGCCAATCGGAAATCCAAGATGGCTGCCACCGCAGGACATAGATTAACATTGGACCCTATGGGAAAATATTCAAATGCCTTCTTCTCAGAAACTACAAATATGATTAAAGCCAAACTGTACATGAATGTTCATTGGATGGTTCTCTACAATCTTAATGTTTTTTGTTCCGATATGAAATTCAAAATGGCGGCTACGGCAGGACTTAGTTTAACATTGGACCCTATGGGAAAAATGTTTCAAAATGCTTCTTCTCTGAAACCAGTTGGACAATTGAAACCAAACTGCCCAGGAATGATCATTGGAAGGTCCTCTACAAAGTGTCAGTTTTTTATGCCGATCGGAAATCCAAGATGGCCGCCACCGCAGGACATAGATTAACATTGGACCCTATGGGAAAATATTCAAATGCCTTCTTCTCAGAAACTACAAATATAATTAAAGCCAAACTGTACATGAATGTTCATTAGAGGGCCTCTACAAACTGTACGTTTTTTGTTCCGGTATGAAATACAAAATGGCGGCTACGGCAGGACTTAGTTTAACATAGGACCCTATGGGAAAAATGTTTCAAAATGCTTCTTCTCTGAAACCACTTGGACAGTTGAAACCAAACTGCCCAGGAATGATCATTGGAAGGTCCTCTACAAAGTTTCTGTTTTTTATGCCGATCAGAAATCCAAGATGGCCGCCACCGCAGGACATAGATTAACATTGGACCCTATGGGAAAATATTCAAATGCCTTCTTCTCAGAAACTACAAATATGATTAGAGCCAAACTGTACATGAATGTTCATTGGATGGTCCTCTACAATCTTAAGGTTTTTTGTTCCGATATGAAATTCAAAATGGCGGCTACGGCAGGACTTAGTTTAACATTGGACCCTATGGGAAAAATGTTTCAAAATGCTTCTTCTCTGAAACCACTTGGACAGTTGAAACCAAACTGCCCAGGAATGATCATTGGAAGGTCCTCTACAAAGTGTCTGTTTTTTATGCCGATCGGAAATCCAAGATGGCTGCCATCGCAGGACATAGATTAACATTGGACCCTATGGGAAAATATTCAAATGCCTTCTTCTCAGAAACTACAAATATGATTAAAGCCAAACTGTACATGAATGTTCATTGGATGGTCCTCTACAATCTTAAGGTTTTTTGTTCCGATATGAAATTCAAAATGGCGGCTACGGCAGGACTTAGTTTAACATTGGACCCTATGGGGAAAATGTTTCAAAATGCTTCTTCTCTGAAACCACTTGGACAGTTGAAACCAAACTGCCCAGGAATGATCATTGGAAGGTCCTCTACAAAGTTTCTGTTTTTTATGCCGATCGGAAATCCAAGATGGCCGCCACCGCAGGACATAGATTAACATTGGACCCTATGGGAAAATATTCAAATGCCTTCTTCTCAGAAACTACAAATATGATTAAAGCCAAACTGTACATGAATGTTCATTGGATGGTCCTCTACAATCTTAAGGTTTTTTGTTCCGATATGAAATTCAAAATGGCGGCTACGGCAGGACTTAGTTTAACATTGGACCCTATGGGAAAAATGTTTCAAAATGCTTCTTCTCTGGAACCACTTGGACAGTTGAAACCAAACTGCCCAGGAATGATCATTGGAAGGTCCTCTACAAAGTGTCTGTTTTTTATGCCGATCGGAAATCCAAGATGGCCGCCACCGCAGGACATAGATTAACATTGGACCCTATGGGAAAATATTCAAATGCCTTCTTCTCAGAAACTACAAATATGATTAAAGCCAAACTGTACATGAATGTTCATTAGATGGCCCTCTACAAACTTCAGGTTTTTTGTTCCGGTATGAAATTCAAAATGGCGGCTACGGCAGGACTTAGTTTAACATTGGACCCTATGGGAAAAATGTTTCAAAATGCTTCTTCTCTGAAACCACTTGGACAGTTGAAACCAAACTGCCCAGGAATGATCATTGGAAGGTCCTCTACAAAGTTTCTGTTTTTTATGCCGATCGGAAATCCAAGATGGCCGCCACCACAGGACATAGATTAACATTGGACCCTATGGGAAAATATTCAAATGCCTTCTTCTCAGAAACTACAAATATGATTAAAGCCAAACTGTACATGAATGTTCATTGGATGGTCCTCTACAATCTTAAGGTTTTTTGTTCCGATATGAAATTCAAAATGGCGGCTACGGCAGGACTTAGTTTAACATTGGACCCTATGGGAAAAATGTTTCAAAATGCTTCTTCTCTGAAACCACTTGGACAGTTGAAACCAAACTGCCCAGGAATGATCATTGGAAGGTCCTCTACAAAGTTTCTGTTTTTTATGCCGATCGGAAATCCAAGATGGCCGCCACCGCAGGCCATAGATTAACATTGGACCCTATGGGAAAATATTCAAATGCCTTCTTCTCAGAAACTACAAATATGATTAAAGCCAAACTGTACATGAATGTTCATTGGATGGTCCTCTACAATCTTAAGGTTTTTTGTTCCGATATGAAATTCAAAATGGCGGCTACGGCAGGACTTAGTTTAACATTGGACCCTATGGGAAAAATGTTTCAAAATGCTTCTTCTCTGAAACCACTTGGACAGTTGAAACCAAACTGCCCAGGAATGATCATTGGAAGGTCCTCTACAAAGTTTCTGTTTTTTATGCCGATCGGAAATCCAAGATGGCTGCCACCGCAGGACATAAATTAACATTGGACCCTATGGGAAAATATTCAAATGCCTTCTTCTCAGAAACTACAAATATGATTAAAGCCAAACTGTACATGAATGTTCATTGGATGGTCCTCTACAATCTTAAGGTTTTTTGTTCCGATATGAAATTCAAAATGGCGGCTACGGCAGGAGTTAGTTTAACATTGGACCCTATGGGAAAAATGTTTCAAAATGCTTCTTCTCTGAAACCACTTGGACAGTTGAAACCAAACTGCCCAGGAATGATCATTGGAAGGTCCTCTACAAAGTTTCTGTTTTTTATGCCGATCGGAAATCCAAGATGGCTGCCACCGCAGGACATAAATTAACATTGGACCCTATGGGAAAATATTCAAATGCCTTCTCAGAAACTACAAATATGATTAAAGCCAAACTGTACATGAATGTTCATTGGATGGTCCTCTACAATCTTAAGGTTTTTTGTTCCGATATGAAATTCAAAATGGCGGCTACGGCAGGACTTAGTTTAACATTGGACCCTATGGGAATAATGTTTCAAAATGCTTCTTCTCTGAAACCACTTGGACAGTTGAAACCAAACTGCCCAGGAATGATCATTGGAAGGTCCTCTACAAAGTTTCTGTTTTTTATGCCGATCAGAAATCCAAGATGGCCGCCACCGCAGGACATAGATTAACATTGGACCCTATGGGAAAATATTCAAATGCCTTCTTCTCAGAAACTACAAATATGATTAGAGCCAAACTGTACATGAATGTTCATTGGATGGTCCTCTACAATCTTAAGGTTTTTTGTTCCGATATGAAATTCAAAATGGCGGCTACGGCAGGACTTAGTTTAACATTGGACCCTATGAGAAAAATGTTTCAAAATGCTTCTTCTCTGAAACCACTTGGACAGTTGAAACCAAACTGCCCAGGAATGATCATTGGAAGGTCCTCTACAAAGTTTCTGTTTTTATGCCGATCGGAAATCCAAGATGGCCGCCACCGCAGGACATAGATTAACATTGGACCCTTTGGGAAAATATTCAAATGCCTTCTTCTCAGAAACTACAAATATGATTAAAGCCAAACTGTACATGAATGTTCATTGGATGGTCCTCTACAAACTTTACGTTTTTTGTTCTGATATGAAATTCAAAATGGCGGCTACGGCAGGACTTAGTTTAACATTGGACCCTATGGGAAAAATGTTTCAAAATGCTTCTTCTCTGAAACCACTTGGACAGTTGAAACCAAACTGCCCAGGAATGATCATTTGAAGGTCCTCTACAAAGTCTCTGTTTTTTATGCCAATCGGAAATCCAAGATGGCCGCCACCGCAGGACATAGATTAACATTGGACCCTATGGGAAAATATTCAAATGCCTTCTTCTCAGAAACTACAAATATAATTAAAGCCAAACTGTACATGAATGTTCATTAGAGGGCCTCTACAAACTGTACGTTTTTTGTTCCGGTATGAAATACAAAATGGCGGCTACGGCAGGACTTAGTTTAACATAGGACCCTATGGGAAAAATGTTTCAAAATGCTTCTTCTCTGAAACCACTTGGACAGTTGAAACCAAACTGCCCAGGAATGATCATTGGAAGGTCCTCTACAAAGTTTCTGTTTTTTATGCCGATCGGAAATCCAAGATGGCCGCCACCGCAGGACATAGATTAACATTGGACCCTATGGGAAAATATTCAAATGCCTTCTTCTCAGAAACTACAAATATGATTAAAGCCAAACTGTACATGAATGTTCATTGGATGGTCCTCTACAAACTTTAGGTTTTTTGTTCCGATATGAAATTCAAAATGGCGGCTACGGCAGGACTTAGTTTAACATTGGACCCTATGGGAAAAATGTTTCAAAATGCTTCTCTGAAACCACTTGGACAGTTGAAACCAAACTGCCCAGGAATGATCATTGGAAGGTCCTCTACAAAGTTTCTGTTTTTTATGCCGATCGGAAATCCAAGATGGCCGCCACCGCAGGACATAGATTAACATTGGACCCTATGGGAAAATATTCAAATGCCTTCTTCTCAGAAACTACAAATATAATTAAAGCCAAACTGTACATGAATGTTCATTAGATGGCCCTCTACAAACTTTAGGTTTTTTGTTCCGGTATGAAATACAAAATGGCGGCTACGGCAGGACTTAGTTTAACATTGGACCCTATGGGGAAAATGTTTCAAAATGCTTCTTCTCTGAAACCACTTGGACAGTTGAAACCAAACTGCCCAGGGATGATCATTGGAAGGTCCTCTACAAAGATTCTGTTTTTTATGCCGATCGGAAATCCAAGATGGCTGCCACCGCAGGACATAGATTAACATTGGACCCTATGGGAAAATATTCAAATGCCTTCTTCTCAGAAACTACAAATATGATTAAAGCCAAACTGTACATGAATGTTCATTAGATGGCCCTCTACAAACTTTAGGTTTTTTGTTCCGGTATGAAATTCAAAATGGCGGCTACGGCAGGACTTAGTTTAACATTGGACCCTATGGGAAAAATGTTTCAAAATGCTTCTTCTCTGAAACCACTTGGACAGTTGAAACCAAACTGCCCAGGAATGATCATTGGAAGGTCCTCTACAAAGTTTCTGTTTTTTATGCCGATCGGAAATCCAAGATGGCCGCCACCGCAGGACATAGATTAACATTGGACCCTATGGGAAAATATTCAAATGCCTTCTTCTCAGAAACTACAAATATGATTAAAGCCAAACTGTACATGAATGTTCATTGGATGGTCCTCTACAAACTTTAGGTTTTTTGTTCCGATATGAAATTCAAAATGGCGGCTACGGCAGGACTTAGTTTAACATTGGACCCTATGGGAAAAATGTTTCAAAATGCTTCTCTGAAACCACTTGGACAGTTGAAACCAAACTGCCCAGGAATGATCATTGGAAGGTCCTCTACAAAGTCTCTGTTTTTTTATGCCGATCGGAAATCCAAGATGGCCGCCACCGCAGGCCATAGATTAACATTGGACCCTATGGGAAAATATTCAAATGCCTTCTTCTCAGAAACTACAAATATGATTAAAGCCAAACTGTACATGAATGTTCATTGGATGGTCCTCTACAATCTTAAGGTTTTTTGTTCCGATATGAAATTCAAAATGGCGGCTACGGCAGGACTTAGTTTAACATTGGACCCTATGGGGAAAATGTTTCAAAATGCTTCTTCTCTGAAACCACTTGGACAGTTGAAACCAAACTGCCCAGGAATGATCATTGGAAGGTCCTCTACAAAGTTTCTGTTTTTTATGCCAATCGGAAATCCAAGATGGCTGCCACCGCAGGACATAGATTAACATTGGACCCTATGGGAAAATATTCAAATGCCTTCTTCTCAGAAACTACAAATATGATTAAAGCCAAACTGTACATGAATGTTCATTGGATGGTTCTCTACAATCTTAAGGTTTTTTGTTCCGATATGAAATTCAAAATGGCGGCTACGGCAGGACTTAGTTTAACATTGGACCCTATGGGAAAAATGTTTCAAAATGCTTCTCTGAAACCACTTGGACAGTTGAAACCAAACTGCCCAGGAATGATCATTGGAAGGTCCTCTACAAAGTTTCTGTTTTTTATGCCGATCGGAAATCCAAGATGGCCGCCACCGCAGGACATAGATTAACATTGGACCCTATGGGAAAATATTCAAATGCCTTCTTCTCAGAAACTACAAATATAATTAAAGCCAAACTGTACATGAATGTTCATTAGATGGCCCTCTACAAACTTTAGGTTTTTTGTTCCGGTATGAAATACAAAATGGCGGCTACGGCAGGACTTAGTTTAACATTGGACCCTATGGGGAAAATGTTTCAAAATGCTTCTTCTCTGAAACCACTTGGACAGTTGAAACCAAACTGCCCAGGGATGATCATTGGAAGGTCCTCTACAAAGATTCTGTTTTTTATGCCGATCGGAAATCCAAGATGGCTGCCACCGCAGGACATAGATTAACATTGGACCCTATGGGAAAATATTCAAATGCCTTCTTCTCAGAAACTACAAATATGATTAAAGCCAAACTGTACATGAATGTTCATTAGATGGCCCTCTACAAACTTTAGGTTTTTTGTTCCGGTATGAAATTCAAAATGGCGGCTACGGCAGGACTTAGTTTAACATTGGACCCTATGGGAAAAATGTTTCAAAATGCTTCTTCTCTGAAACCACTTGGACAGTTGAAACCAAACTGCCCAGGAATGATCATTGGAAGGTCCTCTACAAAGTTTCTGTTTTTTATGCCGATCGGAAATCCAAGATGGCCGCCACCGCAGGACATAGATTAACATTGGACCCTATGGGAAAATATTCAAATGCCTTCTTCTCAGAAACTACAAATATGATTAAAGCCAAACTGTACATGAATGTTCATTGGATGGTCCTCTACAAACTTTAGGTTTTTTGTTCCGATATGAAATTCAAAATGGCGGCTACGGCAGGACTTAGTTTAACATTGGACCCTATGGGAAAAATGTTTCAAAATGCTTCTCTGAAACCACTTGGACAGTTGAAACCAAACTGCCCAGGAATGATCATTGGAAGGTCCTCTACAAAGTCTCTGTTTTTTTATGCCGATCGGAAATCCAAGATGGCCGCCACCGCAGGCCATAGATTAACATTGGACCCTATGGGAAAATATTCAAATGCCTTCTTCTCAGAAACTACAAATATGATTAAAGCCAAACTGTACATGAATGTTCATTGGATGGTCCTCTACAATCTTAAGGTTTTTTGTTCCGATATGAAATTCAAAATGGCGGCTACGGCAGGACTTAGTTTAACATTGGACCCTATGGGGAAAATGTTTCAAAATGCTTCTTCTCTGAAACCACTTGGACAGTTGAAACCAAACTGCCCAGGAATGATCATTGGAAGGTCCTCTACAAAGTTTCTGTTTTTTATGCCAATCGGAAATCCAAGATGGCTGCCACCGCAGGACATAGATTAACATTGGACCCTATGGGAAAATATTCAAATGCCTTCTTCTCAGAAACTACAAATATGATTAAAGCCAAACTGTACATGAATGTTCATTGGATGGTTCTCTACAATCTTAAGGTTTTTTGTTCCGATATGAAATTCAAAATGGCGGCTACGGCAGGACTTAGTTTAACATTGGACCCTATGGGAAAAATGTTTCAAAATGCTTCTTCTCTGAAACCAGTTGGACAATTGAAACCAAACTGCCCAGGAATGATCATTGGAAGGTCCTCTACAAAGTGTCAGTTTTTTATGCCGATCGGAAATCCAAGATGGCCGCCACCGCAGGACATAGATTAACATTGGACTCTATGGGAAAATATTCAAATGCCTTCTTCTCAGAAACTACAAATATAATTAAAGCCAAACTGTACATGAATGTTCATTAGAGGGCCTCTACAAACTGTACGTTTTTTGTTCCGGTATGAAATACAAAATGGCGGCTACGGCAGGACTTAGTTTAACATAGGACCCTATGGGAAAAATGTTTCAAAATGCTTCTTCTCTGAAACCACTTGGACAGTTGAAACCAAACTGCCCAGGAATGATCATTGGAAGGTCCTCTACAAAGTTTCTGTTTTTTATGCCGATCGGAAATCCAAGATGGCCGCCACCGCAGGACATAGATTAACATTGGACCCTATGGGAAAATATTCAAATGCCTTCTTCTCAGAAACTACAAATATGATTAAAGCCAAACTGTACATGAATGTTCATTGGATGGTCCTCTACAAACTTTAGGTTTTTTGTTCCGATATGAAATTCAAAATGGCGGCTACGGCAGGACTTAGTTTAACATTGGACCCTATGGGAAAAATGTTTCAAAATGCTTCTCTGAAACCACTTGGACAGTTGAAACCAAACTGCCCAGGAATGATCATTGGAAGGTCCTCTACAAAGTCTCTGTTTTTTTATGCCGATTGGAAATCCAAGATGGCCGCCACCGCAGGCCATAGATTAACATTGGACCCTATGGGAAAATATTCAAATGCCTTCTTCTCAGAAACTACAAATATGATTAAAGCCAAACTGTACATGAATGTTCATTGGATGGTCCTCTACAATCTTAAGGTTTTTTGTTCCGATATGAAATTCAAAATGGCGGCTACGGCAGGACTTAGTTTAACATTGGACCCTATGGGGAAAATGTTTCAAAATGCTTCTTCTCTGAAACCACTTGGACAGTTGAAACCAAACTGCCCAGGAATGATCATTGGAAGGTCCTCTACAAAGTTTCTGTTTTTTATGCCAATCGGAAATCCAAGATGGCTGCCACCGCAGGACATAGATTAACATTGGACCCTATGGGAAAATATTCAAATGCCTTCTTCTCAGAAACTACAAATATGATTAAAGCCAAACTGTACATGAATGTTCATTGGATGGTTCTCTACAATCTTAATGTTTTTTGTTCCGATATGAAATTCAAAATGGCGGCTACGGCAGGACTTAGTTTAACATTGGACCCTATGGGAAAAATGTTTCAAAATGCTTCTTCTCTGAAACCAGTTGGACAATTGAAACCAAACTGCCCAGGAATGATCATTGGAAGGTCCTCTACAAAGTGTCAGTTTTTTATGCCGATCGGAAATCCAAGATGGCCGCCACCGCAGGACATAGATTAACATTGGACCCTATGGGAAAATATTCAAATGCCTTCTTCTCAGAAACTACAAATATGATTAAAGCCAAACTGTACATGAATGTTCATTAGAGGGCCTCTACAAACTGTACGTTTTTTGTTCCGGTATGAAATACAAAATGGCGGCTACGGCAGGACTTAGTTTAACATAGGACCCTATGGGAAAAATGTTTCAAAATGCTTCTTCTCTGAAACCACTTGGACAGTTGAAACCAAACTGCCCAGGAATGATCATTGGAAGGTCCTCTACAAAGTTTCTGTTTTTTATGCCGATCAGAAATCCAAGATGGCCGCCACCGCAGGACATAGATTAACATTGGACCCTATGGGAAAATATTCAAATGCCTTCTTCTCAGAAACTACAAATATGATTAGAGCCAAACTGTACATGAATGTTCATTGGATGGTCCTCTACAATCTTAAGGTTTTTTGTTCCGATATGAAATTCAAAATGGCGGCTACGGCAGGACTTAGTTTAACATTGGACCCTATGGGAAAAATGTTTCAAAATGCTTCTTCTCTGAAACCACTTGGACAGTTGAAACCAAACTGCCCAGGAATGATCATTGGAAGGTCCTCTACAAAGTGTCTGTTTTTTATGCCGATCGGAAATCCAAGATGGCTGCCATCGCAGGACATAGATTAACATTGGACCCTATGGGAAAATATTCAAATGCCTTCTTCTCAGAAACTACAAATATGATTAAAGCCAAACTGTACATGAATGTTCATTGGATGGTCCTCTACAATCTTAAGGTTTTTTGTTCCGATATGAAATTCAAAATGGCGGCTACGGCAGGACTTAGTTTAACATTGGACCCTATGGGGAAAATGTTTCAAAATGCTTCTTCTCTGAAACCACTTGGACAGTTGAAACCAAACTGCCCAGGAATGATCATTGGAAGGTCCTCTACAAAGTTTCTGTTTTTTATGCCGATCGGAAATCCAAGATGGCCGCCACCGCAGGACATAGATTAACATTGGACCCTATGGGAAAATATTCAAATGCCTTCTTCTCAGAAACTACAAATATGATTAAAGCCAAACTGTACATGAATGTTCATTGGATGGTCCTCTACAATCTTAAGGTTTTTTGTTCCGATATGAAATTCAAAATGGCGGCTACGGCAGGACTTAGTTTAACATTGGACCCTATGGGAAAAATGTTTCAAAATGCTTCTTCTCTGAAACCACTTGGACAGTTGAAACCAAACTGCCCAGGAATGATCATTGGAAGGTCCTCTACAAAGTTTCTGTTTTTTATGCCGATCGGAAATCCAAGATGGCCGCCACCGCAGGCCATAGATTAACATTGGACCCTATGGGAAAATATTCAAATGCCTTCTTCTCAGAAACTACAAATATGATTAAAGCCAAACTGTACATGAATGTTCATTGGATGGTCCTCTACAATCTTAAGGTTTTTTGTTCCGATATGAAATTCAAAATGGCGGCTACGGCAGGACTTAGTTTAACATTGGACCCTATGGGAAAAATGTTTCAAAATGCTTCTTCTCTGAAACCACTTGGACAGTTGAAACCAAACTGCCCAGGAATGATCATTGGAAGGTCCTCTACAAAGTTTCTGTTTTTTATGCCGATCGGAAATCCAAGATGGCTGCCACCGCAGGACATAAATTAACATTGGACCCTATGGGAAAATATTCAAATGCCTTCTTCTCAGAAACTACAAATATGATTAAAGCCAAACTGTACATGAATGTTCATTGGATGGTCCTCTACAATCTTAAGGTTTTTTGTTCCGATATGAAATTCAAAATGGCGGCTACGGCAGGAGTTAGTTTAACATTGGACCCTATGGGAAAAATGTTTCAAAATGCTTCTTCTCTGAAACCACTTGGACAGTTGAAACCAAACTGCCCAGGAATGATCATTGGAAGGTCCTCTACAAAGTTTCTGTTTTTTATGCCGATCGGAAATCCAAGATGGCTGCCACCGCAGGACATAAATTAACATTGGACCCTATGGGAAAATATTCAAATGCCTTCTCAGAAACTACAAATATGATTAAAGCCAAACTGTACATGAATGTTCATTGGATGGTCCTCTACAATCTTAAGGTTTTTTGTTCCGATATGAAATTCAAAATGGCGGCTACGGCAGGACTTAGTTTAACATTGGACCCTATGGGAATAATGTTTCAAAATGCTTCTTCTCTGAAACCACTTGGACAGTTGAAACCAAACTGCCCAGGAATGATCATTGGAAGGTCCTCTACAAAGTTTCTGTTTTTTATGCCGATCAGAAATCCAAGATGGCCGCCACCGCAGGACATAGATTAACATTGGACCCTATGGGAAAATATTCAAATGCCTTCTTCTCAGAAACTACAAATATGATTAGAGCCAAACTGTACATGAATGTTCATTGGATGGTCCTCTACAATCTTAAGGTTTTTTGTTCCGATATGAAATTCAAAATGGCGGCTACGGCAGGACTTAGTTTAACATTGGACCCTATGAGAAAAATGTTTCAAAATGCTTCTTCTCTGAAACCACTTGGACAGTTGAAACCAAACTGCCCAGGAATGATCATTGGAAGGTCCTCTACAAAGTTTCTGTTTTTATGCCGATCGGAAATCCAAGATGGCTGCCACCGCAGGACATAGATTAACATTGGACCCTTTGGGAAAATATTCAAATGCCTTCTTCTCAGAAACTACAAATATGATTAAAGCCAAACTGTACATGAATGTTCATTGGATGGTCCTCTACAAACTTTACGTTTTTTGTTCTGATATGAAATTCAAAATGGCGGCTACGGCAGGACTTAGTTTAACATTGGACCCTATGGGAAAAATGTTTCAAAATGCTTCTTCTCTGAAACCACTTGGACAGTTGAAACCAAACTGCCCAGGAATGATCATTTGAAGGTCCTCTACAAAGTCTCTGTTTTTTATGCCAATCGGAAATCCAAGATGGCCGCCACCGCAGGACATAGATTAACATTGGACCCTATGGGAAAATATTCAAATGCCTTCTTCTCAGAAACTACAAATATGATTAAAGCCAAACTGTACATGAATGTTCATTGGATGGTCCTCTACAATCTTAATGTTTTTTGTTCCGATATGAAATTCAAAATGGCGGCTACGGCAGGACTTAGTTTAACATTGGACCCTATGGGAAAAATGTTTCAAAATGCTTCTTCTCTGAAACCACTTGGACAGTTGAAACCAAACTGCCCAGGAATGATCATTGGAAGGTCCTCTACAAAGTTTCTGTTTTTATGCCGATCGGAAATCCAAGATGGCTGCCACCGCAGGACATAGATTAACATTGGACCCTATGGGAAAATATTCAAATGCCTTCTTCTCAGAAACTACAAATATGATTAAAGCCAAACTGTACATGAATGTTCATTGGATGGTCCTCTACAAACTGTACGTTTTTTGTTCTGATATGAAATACAAAATGGCGGCTACGGCAGGACCTAGTTTAACATTGGACCCTATGGGGAAAATGTTTCAAAACGCTTCTTCTCTGAAACCACTAGGACAGTTGAAACCAAACTGCCCAGGAATGATCATTGGAAGGTCCTCTACAAATTTTATGTTTTTTATGCCGATCAGAAATCCAAGATGGCCGCCACCGCAGGACATAGATTAACATTGGACCCTATGGGAAAATATTCAAATGCCTTCTTCTCAGAAACTACAAATATGATTAGAGCCAAACTGTACATGAATGTTCATTGGATGGTCCTCTACAATCTTAAGGTTTTTTGTTCCGATATGAAATTCAAAATGGCGGCTACGGCAGGACTTAGTTTAACATTGGACCCTATGAGAAAAATGTTTCAAAATGCTTCTTCTCTGAAACCACTTGGACAGTTGAAACCAAACTGCCCAGGAATGATCATTGGAAGGTCCTCTACAAAGTTTCTGTTTTTATGCCGATCGGAAATCCAAGATGGCTGCCACCGCAGGACATAGATTAACATTGGACCCTTTGGGAAAATATTCAAATGCCTTCTTCTCAGAAACTACAAATATGATTAAAGCCAAACTGTACATGAATGTTCATTGGATGGTCCTCTACAAACTTTACGTTTTTTGTTCTGATATGAAATTCAAAATGGCGGCTACGGCAGGACTTAGTTTAACATTGGACCCTATGGGAAAAATGTTTCAAAATGCTTCTTCTCTGAAACCACTTGGACAGTTGAAACCAAACTGCCCAGGAATGATCATTTGAAGGTCCTCTACAAAGTCTCTGTTTTTTATGCCAATCGGAAATCCAAGATGGCCGCCACCGCAGGACATAGATTAACATTGGACCCTATGGGAAAATATTCAAATGCCTTCTTCTCAGAAACTACAAATATGATTAAAGCCAAACTGTACATGAATGTTCATTGGATGGTCCTCTACAATCTTAATGTTTTTTGTTCCGATATGAAATTCAAAATGGCGGCTACGGCAGGACTTAGTTTAACATTGGACCCTATGGGAAAAATGTTTCAAAATGCTTCTTCTCTGAAACCACTTGGACAGTTGAAACCAAACTGCCCAGGAATGATCATTGGAAGGTCCTCTACAAAGTTTCTGTTTTTATGCCGATCGGAAATCCAAGATGGCTGCCACCGCAGGACATAGATTAACATTGGACCCTATGGGAAAATATTCAAATGCCTTCTTCTCAGAAACTACAAATATGATTAAAGCCAAACTGTACATGAATGTTCATTGGATGGTCCTCTACAAACTGTACGTTTTTTGTTCTGATATGAAATACAAAATGGCGGCTACGGCAGGACCTAGTTTAACATTGGACCCTATGGGGAAAATGTTTCAAAACGCTTCTTCTCTGAAACCACTAGGACAGTTGAAACCAAACTGCCCAGGAATGATCATTGGAAGGTCCTCTACAAATTTTATGTTTTTTATGCCGATCGGAAATCCAAGATGGCTGCCACCGCAATACATAGATTAACATTGGACCCTATGGGAAAATATTCAAATGCCTTCTTCTCAGAAACTACAAATATGATTAAAGCAAAACTGTACATGAATGTTCATTGAATGGTCCTCTACAAACTTTACGTTTTTTATTCCGATATGAAATTCAAAATGGCGGCTACGGCAGGACTTAGTTTAACATTGGACCCTATGGGAAAAATGTTTCAAAACGCTTCTTCTCTGAAACCACTTGGATAATTGAAACCAAACTGCCCAGGAATGATCATTGGAAGGTCCTCTACAAGGTGTGTGTTTTTTATGCCGATCGGAAATCCAAGATGGCCACCACCGCAATACATAGATTAACATTGGACCCTATGGGAAAATGTTCAAATGCCTTCTACTCAGAAACTACAAATATGATTAAAGCCAAACTGTACATGAATGTTCATTGGATGGTCCTCTACAAACTGTACGTGTTTTGTTCTGATATGAAATTCAAAATGGCGGCTACGGCAGGACTTAGTTTAACATTGGACCCTATGGGAAAAATGTTTCAAAACGCTTCTTCTCTGAAACCACTTGGACAGTTGAAACCAAACTGCCCAGGAATGATCATTGGAAGGTCCTCTACAAAGTTTCTGTTTTTTATGCCGATCGGAAATCCAAGATGGCTGCCACCACAGGTCATAGTATTAACACAGGGGAAAATACAGAAATATATTCTTCTCTGAAGCTATTGCACTGATTGAACCTAAATTGTGCATCAATCATTGGAAGGTCCTTTACAAACTTTGTGTTTTTTATGTTGATCGTAATTCCAAGATGACTACCACTGCAGGACATAGTTTTTACATAGGACCAATTGTTTTTTTTTTATAACCAGGTGAACGATACAGGCTCTTGAGAGCCTCTGGTTATTATTATTATGCTGACTGTTATATGTAGACAAAATATATTGAGAACTATAAAGGAGGTCCTGATATTGGTGACTAATATATTGGATCAGATAGTCTTGAAAGTGTGAGAATATTCTTTGTTTCATTTAAGGCTTTAAAAATATAAAGATTTTTGAAGTTAGAAATTTAATTAACAACAATAACAGGTATTAAAAAACAGTAACATGAATAACAGACGACTATGATAGATTGACAGATTGGATCCGTCCCCTTGCACGTGGACTAGCTATATATAGCTTGACAGACAGCTGAAAACCCAACCTTCCCCGCGTGAAACTGGCATAGTAGATGCACAGGGGCTAGGTGCGTCCGAAAAAAAAAAAAAATAAAAATACTATATAATACTACAAGGGGGCGAACTCACTTGCTTCCATTTTTTTAAGTCGTCGTGTTAAATTGATCGTAACTTCGGAACGCCTTAATATTTTCAAAAAATGTTTCCACCAGTCGAAAGTCAAGTAATTTTCCTTTCCAAAGAGACCCCAATTGTTAGTGTAGGCCTCCGAACTGCTGAGGTATCATACACGAACCAAAACAAAACGGCGTGAAAATCCGAAGTCGTACAAACGTTGGGTTGACCACTTCCCATCTGTGTACAGACTTTCCCATGCGTAAACGAGTCATTTTGACTAGCTAAATACTTTCATCCATTCAAATTATGATAAAATTTCTTACCTTAAACCAATTTATATGTCCTTTAAGTCTGTTTTTGAAAGAAATCCCATTTGCATCCTTGACAAACGCCATAGACGTGAAAATTGAGAGAGTTCTAACGGGCGTTTTGATTGGCTGAAACAGATTGTTCAGCCAATCAAAACGCCCGTTAGAACTCTCTCAATTTTCACGTCTATGGCGTTGTTCAGCCAATCAAAACGCCCGTTAGAACTCTCTCAATTTTCACGTCTATGGCGTTTGTCAAGGATGCAAATGGGATTTCTTTCAAAAACAGACTTAAAGGACATATAAATTGGCTTAAGGTAAGAAATTTTATCATAATTTGAATGGATGAAAGTATTTAGCTAGTCAAAATGACTCGTTTACGCATGGGAAAGTCTGTACACAGATGGGAAGTGGTCAACCCAACGTTTGTACGACTTCGGATTTTCACGCCGTTTTGTTTTGGTTCGTGTATGATACCTCAGCAGTTCGGAGGCCTACACTAACAATTGGGGTCTCTTTGGAAAGGAAAATTACTTGACTTTCGACTGGTGGAAACATTTTTTGAAAATATTAAGGCGTTCCGAAGTTACGATCAATTTAACACGACGACTTAAAAAAATGGAAGCAAATGAGTTCGCCCTCTTGTAGTATTATATAGTTTTTTTTTGTTTTTTTTTTTCGGACGCACCTAACCCCTGTGAGTAGATGTACTATTTTCGCATATTATATCAACGCTATATAATTCTTTGTGATATATGCCAAAATATCGTATGAACTTATATTACAGAAGAAATTTACAGAAAGCATAATAATCACCAATATTCATGCAATAACCCTTTCATTATATAGTAATGAATATTTTTAGCAATAAGTTTTGAAATTTTATGAAATTTTTAAAAAAAAATTGAAAATTTTGAAATCTTATGAAATTTTTGAAAGTTTTAAAATTCAAGGAATTTTTTTGAAATTTTTTGAAATCTGAAAATTTTGAGATAGTGCAATATACATATAGCGTGCAAATAGAAGGATATATTGCACGATTCTTTTCCATTGAAATTAATAAGAAAATATTTATTACTATATAATAATACTTTTTATAAGCTTAATTTGCATAATTGTCATAAATCGCTGTTCAACAATCAATCTTATACTGCCCAATCCCTCGAACATGTAAACCCAGTCATATTTTCTCCTTTTCATCAACCCTTTATCTTCAGAAGCGGAATGAGGCGGGAGCGCAGGACCCCTCCTCCCCCCTCTTTTTTCTCTTTTACAAAAAGAATGATAAAATGTTGGTCTTTCAATAAACTAATACTAAAATAAATATTTAATAGCATAAACACACAAAAGAACATAAAAAAACAAATAAAAGGGGGAAAAACCTGTGTCCGTGACAGGTCGTTCATATTTCGTGCCAATATTTTAATCACAATTTACGCCAACCTCATTTATCCGTTGGCACTTAGGTGTCAAACAACTAATTGACCAATGAGAGCAAAAGTAGTCCCTTTTCAAGAAAAAATTTCCTTTCACTTTGTAGTATTGTGAAAACTATTGCATGGAATGGAATCATTAAAATTGATAATTGAAGTTAAATATATAAGGATTATTTTGAGCCATAATTTGATGGATTTAGTTGTATTTTAATACCTCTATGGAGAATTTGATGCATGACCTATAAATACTAAATTTCTGAGGGGGGGGACCGAGCTATTTTTAGAATAGGTGTTTTCCGTAGCCTGGCATTTCACTGCAAGATTTTAAACATACCCCAATATTTTGACAACGTAGAGGAATCATGTACGCTTCCGAAAATATATAGTCTTGGAAAGGTTAAACTTAAGATAAAATGGCCAGGTAGGCTTGAAAAAACACAAAATTAAAGAAAGAAATTAATAGTGGTATTTCACCAGTTAGCTGACAACGATAGCGAATCGTATAACTTACAAATGTCTTGATGTTTTAATAGTAAGAACTGATTGTTAACTAAGTGCTTTACATTTTTACGTTTATAATGGCATTGTAATTCAAATACCGGTAGCTGTTCACATGCATGTTCTTGGGGAAACCACGGAGATTGTCATCAAGACACACCGTTCTTCTTAAAAAATAACTAAACACTACTCCACTGATTTTTATGTGTCCTGAAGACAAGCCCCTGGGGGGAAACCTGCATCAGGGGGTCGCGGAATAACAATCGAGGAAAGTAAGTATTGACGATCACGTACCCACCCGGGGAGTTAACGAAATGTTTAATCGGTCGAAGACATTTCTAAATCTACTTGGTTTTAAAACTGAAACTGTTCCTTGAGTATTGTGTCCAATCCATATATTGTTTACTGAGTCAACACACATAGCTCTTGCTTCATTCAATATTTCACCGTCTTCACAACGCAAAATACCTATAAATTTCCCATACGGACTCAACACATGTAAACATTCTCGACAAAGATCCCCGACAACGTAATTCCCATCGGGCGTTGAGCACAGAGACAGGGGAAGAAATTTCTCAGATTCTGGAAACAAGGGAAATGGAATGTTGCCCCAGCCTTTGTATGACGCTTGTACTTTTCCTTCGTAGTCTAACACTATAATCCTTTGTAGTCCAGTATCACACACAGCAATAGTGTCAAATCTAGAGCTAGAGGCTATGTCATGTGGAAATTCAAAGATATATTCCTTGCCATCTTGTACAATTTCTTTCAACATGATTCCATTTTGTGTAAATACTGTGATTATCCCATGACTGTTTTTTCTTAATTCACATTGTTTGTCTTTACATGTGTTACTACAAAGATGCGTTGGTCCTCCGATTACAATATTACCGTTTCTCAGCTCCGACATTCCAAGAGGGAAAAACGTGTGCCTTGTGGCAAAATGGGCATATTTGATGTCCATTCTATTTCTAACATCGCCATAACATACAGTTGTCATTATGCCATAATGTGCAACTAACAAAAGGCCCCTTCGAGTTTCTAAAACAGACGATGCGTTGTCAAGTAATTCAATTCGGTCTATCACTCTTCCCTGTTTGTCATATTTTAACAGATATTCACTCCTCTCTCGATTCACATAAACTCCGCCACTTCGTGAAAATGCTAATGCACAAATAATCGTCCTTTCAATTTCTGCCGGAAATTCTACCACAAACATTGAAATTTGTTTACATAAAAATTCAGTTTTCATACTTGTATGCATCAGAGGCCATCTTAAATGGAATGGAAGACCAACGTCATCATCATCTACACTGTCCTCTTCTTCATCTAACGCTTGTCTTTTGGTGTGTGAATGCATTACATCACATTTATGGCACAGAAATGCATTACACGGGTAACACACTTTCAAAACTGATACCCTTTTACACTCTTGACAATGTTTTGCGATTTTCTCAACTGGAACAAAATAATTCGTAGGAAAATCCGAAAATCCTTTCTCAGGAACGTAACATGGCTCCCGACATAACGGACACACCAAGTTGGACTTGTCTTGTAAACCTTCTAAGAATTCATGAAGACATGATAGGCAGAACGTATGTTTACATGGCAACAGTTTTGGAAATTTAAATGTATCCCAACATACTGAGCAAATAATCTCCTCGTTCATGACGTCATCTAAAATATAATTATAAATATTTTAGCCAGTAAATTTAAGTAGATGCATAGTTTTATTAGAATGTATAGCAAGGTACCGTAGCGCCATTGGAGCCAGTTTTGATAAACAGATTTCTTGTAAGTGGCAACATTCCTATTTTCTGTCAGAAGAGTTTGAAGATACCAAATTAAGGGGTAATCAGAATCCGTATATCGGATGACAGACAACACAATGGTCAAAACAAAAAGGTCAAACATTGATCTACAAAACATACACATAAAACTAAAGATAGAGTAACACGAACCCCACTAAAAACCGTGGGCGAACTCATTATTATATTTTTGTTTATATTGTGTATTATGTCTCTTTATGCCAATCGACAACGATTTCCTCTTTATGTACTTGTAAATTTTGCTCATTTTGCCCCTGGTGGGCCCTTGATTGGAAATAAAGAATGCGGTTGATTGATTGATATATTATCTTTTATTTCCTCCATATTTGAAGAGTTACATATTATAAATGAAATTAACAAAACAGTATTAACGAACAAATAAAAAATAAAGACATACAACTAATTTAAAACATATATATATAACATACAGGAAAATGTATCATACTTTAGATAGAGTGTAATATTTAGTGTCAAAAACTACAGGTATGAAATTGTAATACATGTTTAATATTATAGTACAAAGTAGACATGTATCTGTTATGTGCGACAATAAATCTGACTCCATTGATTTCATTGTGTTGTTCATTATCCCCAAGTAAAGATTCTAACATATCGTCATCATTTGGGGGGAAAGCGGGGGGTCGACAATTTTATAAAACATACAATTTCTGATGTGTAGCCATTTTTGACATTGTAATACTGTATATATATATTAAATGCTTAGGTAAATCCTGTGTATAGTATTACACAATGAACAGTGTCCATTCTTTATTGCCATTGAACCTAATTTTTACTGCTATTATGAATGTTAGGTTCTTATTTGGATTAACAACAGCCCATATACTATACAATAAGGGGATGGGGCTATCATTTAAACGTGTATAAACAGAAAACAACACAAACCTGAGTATTAAGTCGTGTTCAATACAGGGAAGTGAGTCTCATTGGTATATCCAATGGTGCAATGAGGGCCAAACAGGGAAAATCAATAGGCATATGAACATTAGTAATATATATTGTTTATTATTATTATAATTTTGTTTATATTGTGTATTATGTCCCTCTTTGTAAATAGACAACTGTTTCCTCTTTTGGTACTTGTAATTTCTCATTTTGTCCCTCGTGGGCCCATGATTAGAGATATAAAACTCGGTTATCGTTCTTGTGAAATTCCCATTTAAATCTACTTTCGTTATTGACTATGCACATAAAAAAATCACATTCCTTTTAATAGGAGCGGTAAGTCATGTTTTGATAATTTATTTTGCCCATATCTACATATTCAATTGTATTTTATTAATACAAAAAAGTCACTTGCAATCCTGATTTCAATCAGCTTGACTCAATCGCTAAACTTAAAATTATTTTAAATCCCAGTCGACTATATAAAGCAATCTATGGAGTTGCGAAAATAGGGTCCACATTGGTCAGTTATCTGTATATATATATATATAAATTTAAACTTGATTTGAGTTCTTACTGTATGTTGTATGTCTTATGTTGTTGTCAACTTGTCATTATTTGTTGTAATTTGTACAGCCCGTCAGGGTTTCTTGCTTTCCAATAAAGTTATTATTATTAAAATAATAAAAATTAACCAAATAAAAACGAAGCAAAGAGAGAAAATCGCTGCAATCGGGTGCAAATTCTGTGACAACTGAGTTTCAATATTAGTATTATTTGTCTTTGGGGTGTCTCTTGTTGGAGTTTCGGGGCCGTCGATGTCGTGATCGTATGGTACTTGGATTTACAACTACCTATGCAATCAGTGCCTATGTAGTAAATCATAAACATTTGGATGTTACGTTTTCATCGAATTGTAAATGGCATTGTCACATCCAAAATATATTAAAAAGCACATCTGGTCAACTGTCTATGCGACGTAAATTCAAAATTAAACTTAACAGGGAAAATCTCGAAAAAATATATTTTACTTATATAAGGCCATTATTAAGAGTATGCGTGTGAACTGTGGGATGGTTGTACTATTTTGGATTTTAAAAAAATTGAACAAATACAACACGAAGCTGCTAGAATTGTTACTGGGTTGCCAAAATTTGCAAGCATAGAATCCCTATATTTTGAAACTGGGTGGGAACCCCTCCATTCTCGTAGACATAGTATAAAATTAAACTTGTTCTACAAAAAACGTAGTAATGATAGTCCTTTAAATTTATATGATTGTTTACTGCCTTTTAAACGAGAGGAAAATGAATTAAATTTGCGCAACCAAACCGAATTTAGAAATCCGTTCACTAGATTACAATTATTTGCAAACTCCTTTTTCCCTTAAACTATTAAATCATGGAATAAATTAAGTCCACAATTAAGAAATGCACCTACTCTAAATAGATTCAAACAAGCAAATAAAAATCATACAATAACCCCCCCCCCCCCCCCCCCCCCCCCCATTTTACATTGCTGGATGTAGAATATTAAATATAATTCACACTAGACTGAGACATAGATCCAGTAGCTTGAATGCTGATCTTTTTCGTGTGAATTTGGCTAATGATCCAGGCTGTATATGTGGGTGTGCATTTGAAGATGCAATTCATTTTATATTAAAATGTTGTCTTTACAACGAAGCAAGAGAAGAATTGAAATTAAGACTAGTTTTTCTTCATGAACTTAAAATTGAAGTCCTACTTTTTGGCGATGACACCTTAACTGAGATGCAAAATCTGCAAATTTTCAAATCTGTACAACTTTACATCAAACGAACAAAACGTTTTACCCATTTATGATCACAACACTACCCCCATCCCCTCCCAAATATAAATATATATTTGTTTAATTAATTAATCAATCAATCAATCAATTTCATCTCAGATACAAGTATGGTAAAGCATGCTTATATTATATTATATAATTTCATGCTTTTTGTTTTGTATTTTATTTTTGTTTTTTTGTTGTGTCTCCTTTTTTTCATTTTTCAAAGAATTTATTTATAATGTTGTATATTTTATTTTACTATTGCTGACGCATGTACTATTGTAATTATTTATTAAGTAGAGAGGACCCTTGTAAATTGTTATAATTTGTGTCCAATCCAATTGTTATAATATTTAGCAATAAAATATGTTTAATCTAATCTATCACCACTTAATTCTGACCAACCAAATCCAACTACCATACGACCACAACGACTCCTACTTGCAATATGTAACTAAGCAAAATTTCTGAATATGACGCTAATCATAGGTACCCGATTTGTGGACCCCCCCCCTTTTTTTTTAAAATTTTTAATTCATCACTTTTGTGGGACGTTTCCATTATAAACAGTGTTAAACAACTTCAAACATGACTAAAAAGTCAATCCGAGATCGATATAAGCCCATTTCTAAAAACACAAAAACCCTCGATCCTCTACTCTATTATATTATATATAGTATGATCTAGTTTAGTTAATACTATGAAATATTATAATTTTTAATTATTTAAAAGTAAATGTATATATCAATTATCTTATCATGAAAAGAAAGTTTGAACAGTGATGGTCATCAATTTCACCAATATCAACAAAACTAACAATCACCTTTCATTATAACTAAGCTCACTGAACACAAAAATGTCGGAAATTCAGATCCTGGCTTGGGACAGGCACACACATGTGGTGGGGTTAAACCAGTTATGTATGTTTTGCTTGTTTATTGCAGGACCATAATGGACGATCGGGATACGTGTCCTGTGTGCTTTGAACATTTTACTTTGCCGAAACTGTTACCATGCCAACACACGTTTTGTTTGAAGTGTTTAAAAGATTATTGCAATCAGTTATCCATTCAGGAGAACAGAGATTTCAAACGGGAGCCACCTATGAACAAAAAATCACATCACACAAGACCAAGAGATGAAATTGTTTGTCCACTTTGTAGAAATGTCTGTAAGATTCCGACGAGAGGTATTCAAGATTTATTAACTAACTACTTTGTACAGACATCCCCTCCTCCTCCCAAGTGTGAATTTTGTGAGGAGGAGGATATCATGGAATATTGTAGTACTTGTTTCAAACGATCATGCAACATTTGTTTCCGAATACATGAACACGAACGTCAAACATCAACTGACGAAGACGAGACGGAAACACGTGACCCACGGCTTCCGTTCCATTTGATGATTGTGGGAGGAATAAAGACAGAATATATTTATGAACTTAAGAGAACATTTAAATTAGATGTACCACCAAATGATGAAGGAATGCGTCCCATAGTATCAGTATTTGCTGGGAAGAATGGAGGAACTTATGTTCTTCCGAGAACTGTTCCCTTTATCCTTAAGTTTGAATCAAATGGAACATTAATCGTTAAAATAAGGACACCTGAACCTTGCTTTAACATCATTGAACTCGAAAATGAAGACTTGTTAGGGATTTTTAGTCTAAGTCGATTAATTTTGCGATGTTCGTTCGGTGGATGGTCTCATTTTGCAACAGTTTCTGACTTTTTCCCAATGGCTCTTACAGAACTGTCCGACGGAAGAATTTTAGTTTGCGGAATAAATGAGTTGCCGTCGGACGAGGAAAAAGACAAAGATATATACGGAATTATACGAGTTTATTCTAAGGAGGGTGTTGTGTTAGGCCAAATAGAGAAAGAAGATAAAGAATGTAGACTTCTTCAACCAGACATATCTGCTAGTAACAAACGGGAGAAAACATTCTCAGTCGGTGATCAAATCAGACACTCCGTAACTGTATTTCGAGAAAATGGGGACGAATTAAACACTTATAATGGGGGTCTTTTTATGTTGAAGTTACCTGTCCCTCTTTTTCAGATGGACACTCCGATTAATTTTCAACCAATTGAAATGTGTTGTAGTCGGCGGGGGAACTACGTCATTTCCTCTGCAGACGGTACGCTACACGTCTTAGATCCGTATGGAAAACTCCTTGGGATTGCTTTAGCAAACTGTGAGGACGGGTTTGGTAGGTTTACGGACGTTTCAGTAGATGTGAATGACAATATTTGGTGCAGCAATTCAGAATTGGGAACTATTAAAATATTTCGTTTGGTTAAACTTAAAAATCATTTAAATCGTTAAAAAAATTCATTTCGAATTTTGTTTTGACAATTATCCTGAATAATGGGAATACGTGATATTTGAAAATAAAAGAACAATATCATTGCTTTAATTTCTGCAATAAATTCAAGTGAAATTACTTAATGGTCGTATAAGGACACGCCTATTGATCGTCTGCTCTGAAACTGTTTAACGGTTTAAAATAATAGGGATACTCTAGATAGTTATTCTAGTAGTTCCGTTCTATCAATATTGTCAGGATTATTTTGAACAAGGTAAGTACCGGGAATTATTTTTCAAAATGTACTGCAGTTTGTTATATCAAAGTACGTTGTAGCTATCGTATTAACCACATCGATGGTATAGTGGTTAGCGTTTGCTCCTCCAATGTGGTAGATCATGGGTTCGAGCCCCGGTCGGGTCTAACCAAAGACTATAAATTTGGTATTTGCTCCTTTTCCGATAAACACCCAGCATTATGGAGTAAGAGCATATTTTTTTCTACTCGCTGACATGTTGTTTCAGTGAGTTAGCAAAGTAGCAATAAAGAAGAATTTGAAGATACCAAAGGGTTTATCAGAATCTGTATTTCGAAGAAGAACAGACAACAGAAAAAGTACAAAAGGACAAACAACGATCTACAAAACATACATATAAAACTAAAGATAATCCAACTAAGCATGTTGGTCTAGTAGAAGTTAAACGGACATCATCAACACCTCAACGAAATGCAATCTAATCAAAATTAATATGTTTGTTGTATCTTTTACAAAAAAAGATACAACAAATAACATTGATCAAAATGGAAAATGTTCTCGCCATGATATAGCTGAAAAAATACTCGCTAGTTATTTTCTCTTATTTCTACTGATAACCATCATCATTTTATAGGTTTGGTTTAGGTTTATGGTGTTTAACGCCACTTCCAACAATATTTCAGTTATATCGTGGGGGTCGTATAATGACGTGAACGTCGTTGTCCTATATTAATTAAGAAATAAATTATGGATGCCAGAATGTGCTTTGAGTTTTAACATGGATTGGTGAATATTAGTATTTTATCCCGAGCCAGAGGATTTGTCGAATATTATGCCCCCTTGAAAATCGAAAACGTTTAAAAACAAACATAAAAAACAATCTGGAGGGAACTGTGCAAAAATCACGATGCAAGAGATAAACCCAACATCAGCCTATGAAATAACTAGAGACCAAGCAACCCCAAAAAATTAACCGGGAGCAAAACCACGTCCTATGGTCATAACACTCGTACTCTTATTCGCAAACAGCCAATCAGAATGCTGTATTTAATGTATAAAGTGTTCCGATTGATGTCAGATGCTTAAAAAACCCCTGTACTGGTCCATGCACGACAGTGTACTGTTGATATCCGTAATAAGTTCTCATCTCCAAAATTAAGTCGGTGAGGAGAACAAATCGGGTCAATGATAATAGTAGAGCAATCTATAACGACGGCGATATTTTTAGATGATATGTTTGATACCATATAATCAATGCAATTGACAGATGTATCGTTTGCATCACTGGGGTACGACTCCTCGAAAGGTACGGCTGCTGAATGTGTGGGACGAATTAAACTCGCTTTTAGAACTGCACGTCAACAAATGCCTCATGTTTGAAGAGAACAACGCTCCTCGTACATAAAAAGACAACTTGCAAGAGCTGCCAATGAGGAACAGTTTGTTGGGTGGCAAAAACGTTTGAACATGTATCCATTATATGTAACCCTTTTTAGCTTAACTCACTACGTAGGTCGTTGCCAGCCCGTCCGTCATAGACTTTCACATTTAAAATTTTTCCTGTTTAGATTGTGTTAGGTTATGGTGTTTAACGCCACTTTCAACAATATTTCAGTTACATCGTGGCGGTCATTTGTTTTTGGTGGAGGAAACCGGAGAAAACAACCGACCTGTCGCAAGTCACTGACAAACTTTATCACATAATGTTGTATCGAGTACACCTCGCCATGAACGAGGTTCGAACTCACAACTTTAGTGGTGATAAGCATTGATTGCATAGGTAGTTATAAATCCAACTACCATTCGATCACGACCACGACGGCCCCTCCATACTGTTTAACCCAAACATTGAATACTTTATCCTTTTTATGTTCAAGCTTTGTCATTGTCAAGGGGAACAACCCAAATCTACATATGAAATTTTAACCGTGAAACAATCTGGACTAGACAAATAGAACAAAGACAATGTTACCAGGGTTAGGGTTGTGGTGTTTAACGTCACTTTCAACACTATCAGTTATATCATGGCGGTCAGTTTTATTGGTGAAGGTAACCGTAGAACCCGGAGAAAAGCTCCGACCCGTCGCAAGTCACTGACAAACTATCACATAATGTTGTTTCGAGTACACCTCGCCATGAGCGGGATTCGAACTAGCAACTTTAGTGGTGATATGCACCGATTGCACAGGTAATTATCAATCCAACTTGCATACAACCTACCAATCTGATTACATATCAATAAAACAAAGGGACTAAATTGTGATTGTAATCAGGTTGACAACACACTTGACGTTGACAACGCACTCGACTAAAATGATTTTTTTTCTTACTCTATAGTAGTGAAACACAATGTAATGAAACCAGATTGTCCGGTGGAACAGGTACCTTCTGAACAGGGTCGGCCTTAGGATGTGCGGAGCCCAATTATTTTCTGTAAAACGTGCGTGTGTTGTTGTGTGTATTTGAATTGGGGGCAATTGGTCCAACTGGCTTAAGGCCGACCCTGCTTCTGAAACACTTAGTCTATTTGAAGCCAAGTTTAAATATTAAACAGTGCCGGATTAAACTAGTGTGGGTGCTGTAGCATATGACATGTTATAAAAGAGTCGTAAATTAACAAAACAAAATTAAATAACATGCCTTAATGTTAAATTACAAATTATTTACTTGCACAGTAAGGTCATTTATTTTTGTTCCTTCGCTACTCGGACAGATAATACGACAAATAAATCCGACACTTAGTTATTGTATTACTGATGTAATATGCATGCCACTGTTTTCCCGACTTCAACGGTTAAACAATCTCTTCGCGTTCGATTGTTTAGCTCGGAAAACCGTGGTATAAATGATTTGTAACATGAAGCCATGCAATTTCTTTTTCGAGAAAGTCGCCGTCAAAATCCGTAATAAGTAAGTAAGCCATGCAATATCACATCTAGGTGGTTGATTTTTGCACGACTCTCTGAGAGTAATAAAACTACAGCCCAGATTTATAGTGTGCCATATCTCGGATTTGCGTTGTATTATTTCATAGTTCTTAGCTGTTGCTTGCATTTTATAGTGCTAGCTAACTGAAACAACAGTCCACGGGTAGACATGTCGCTCCACTGGGACACATTATTCGGATTCCGAGCCAACCAGTCATCGCTCTTTCTCCTTAATGCTGCGTGCTTAGCGGAGAAAAACAAATACCAATTTTAAAGTCTTTGGTTAACCCACGATCTACCACACTCGTGGCGAGCACGCTAACCATTACGCCACCGATGTGGTTTTCTGTTACTAGAATAATAAGAATAAGAATAAGAAAACTTTATTTTTATTCGGCACATAATAAAACAGTACAACATAAGCTCTAAGGAGCTTTTTACCGAATATACATTAACAATAAAACAACACAAGTCACATGCAAAGTTACAAACTAAAATAAACTAAGACATACAGGCATAAAAAGGAGGACTGTGTATAGATCTGAACAAGAACCCACGTGGCAAGTGCCTCTTTGGACTCTTGTTCAAGATCCACACACAGATGATCCAACATAAAGGAGCATTTAAAAAGAAGCAGCAGGTAAAAAAAATAATGAAATAATAATACTGAATACTTAAAACTGGTACCAACATAATCAGTAAAAGCAGCACTGTCTAACTAAAAAATCAAAGAATATAAAATTTTCAAGCCAAACTAAAAAAATTAATAATTAAAAAAATTAAAAATTAAAAAATTAAGCAAACCAGAAGCAAAATTTTAATCATCTACATGCAGAACAGCAACATTTGGACCCATTCCAGGACTGCAAAAGATTCTTGAATTGAGAGAAGCTATTTTCAGTCCTCAAATGATCTGGGAGGCTGTTCCACAATGTAGATGCAGCAAATCTGAAAGAGTTTTTACTGTACCGTGCATACTGCATATAGATGCCGGCCGGGGACCAGGTGGCAATGCCTCGCTGGGTTCCCACCGGCATCCACATGCATCATGACATAATAAAGCAGAAAATTAAGCATGTTTGGATGAAAAATTGACAAGCTCTAAAACAAAGCAATATATATCTAAAAGCTATATGCAAATAAAAAGAGCAAAAACAGTAGCAGAATATTTATCATCTGCATGCAGAACAGCAACATTTAGTACCATTCCAGGACTGCATTTAAGCTCTTAAATTGAGAAAAACTGTTTTCAGTCCTGAAATGGTCTGGGAGGCTGTTCCACAATGTAGCAGCAGCAAATTTAAATGTTTTTTTGCCATACCTTGATGTTCTGACCTGTGGAATGTCCAGTATATTGTTGTATCTAAAATAATATTTTGAATTTCGTAAATGCACAAGGCTATGGAGACATGAGGGCGACAGTTTATTCATAATCTTAAATGTTTCCAGGGCCATAGTTCTCATTCTACGAATCTGCAAGGAAGGCACCTTTGCTTTTTTCAATAAATTATCATATGAGCTATTGTAATCCTCATACACAAAGCGAAGGGCTCTTTCTTGCACTTTTTCTATCTTTTTGGAATTTTTCTCCGTACAAAAATGCCAGTCCAAAGGGCAAAAGTTAAAATTACTGAGAATAAAAGTATGGAAAATTGTAAGTTTGTTTAATCTGTTCAAATAGGGGCCTAAACGTTTGCTAATGTTCAGCTGTTGGGATGCCTTCCTGCAGATTGTACTTATATGTGTGTCAAAATTTAATTGATAATCGATCTCAATGCCTAGTAATTTAACACGTTAGTTCAAAATTTTGAATATTTATAGTTGTACGTTTTTCATAGGTTTTCTTCCCCACCGCCAAAACTTGAAATTTATCAGGATTAGCCTGCATTTTGTTAATTTTGAACCATTCAATGAGATGATTAGAATATTCTAGAAAACAAAATTATGCAACAAAGGGATAACCATTTATTGGGGAGAGGGTATGATCCTTTTTTATTCTTTTTATTTTCTGTCGCCCAATATTATAGAAAAAATTTAAATTAACATGAAAGATGCAGTAAAAAAGTAATAATCTGGTCCTGTAGTTTGCATGGAAAAGGTTTTGTAAAAATAAATTACTGATTTTTCATTTAAAAACCCAGAATTATTTCTTCGTATTATCTCATTAGCACATGCACCGATGAATGTGACTGACGTTTCCATTGGCAGCATAAATTGTGACCCAAATAATGCAGTATTATTTGAGTTACATAAATTGTGTGCGACATTTTCCGCAAGCGTATGTATAAATTACCGTCTTCCAATCAAAGTATACTACCGTAGTTGTACTCTTAGACATATCAGAATCGAAATAATTCATGGAAGCCAGAATGTGTTTTGAGTTTTAACATGGATTGGCGGATATTAGTAAATTTTATTCCTCGCTTCTGGCTCGGTATAAAATACTAATATCCGTCAATCCATGTTAAGACTCCCAACACATTCTGGCTTCCATGATTTATTTCTTAAATTATTTGATTTTTATTTTCCGACTCGGGGAGGGGAAGAAATATTGCCCATCCCGGTAAAAGTTAAATAGTCAACCCCCAAGTCGAACATACAGTGTTCTGACCTGGGAAAATATATGAAGAATTGTAAGGAATGAATGACAATATAACAACGAATGTTGTAATTGACTTATTGTGTCTCTTATTGGAAATTAAAGAAAAAAACACTTGATTGATCGCAATTTTTGTTCGGTTCATGATCAGGTTGTCCACACCGTGTAACCCGCGTACTGGTTACGCAAGGGTGTGTAAAACCTGATTGAGGTTATTTCGTATGAACCGAACAAATAATTTCGATCAATCCTTATGAATTAATTCAAACTTTTTTTGTTATGATATTGAAAAATATATTATTTTTTTTCAAAATAAGGCAAATAATCAGAAATAAATTTAAATAACCCCAAAGGTGCCTCATTTAAAGAAAATCGCCTGATGACAACGGCACGCGACGCCTTGAGAACGACGTCTATTTTCAGAAATGACCTCAACTTTTTAAACCAATCAAAGCACGTATAAAATGACATGTGACTCTAAAATTGATTTATATATATATATATAATTACATTACTTCCGTTTTTCATTGAAATGTTACAATATGATTGGCTATGAAGTGGTCACATGATTATAAAAGAGATGTTTTACATCCCAATAAAGCTCAAACCCGAACTTCCACGTGCCTCCATGACGACGTCAGATGTAAACAATCAATGGCGTAGTAATTTCCAACAGCAAATAATCTAACACAAATAAAATTCACAACGAAAAATTCAACTCTATTAGATTTTGGTATGATTTAAATGTCATTATAAGAATTGAATGCATTTTTTTTGTAGTTTTATAGGCGTGTAAAAGCCTGGACAGAGGCACATTTTTTGTATGAAGCGTTTCGGTCCACGCTTTTACACGCCAATAAAACTACAAAAAATGCATTCAATTCTTAAATGAAGCCAACAAATTTTGCTCTGATGTTTCTAGATCTGGACGAAACCATAAAAATATTGAAATTTAACATGTTTTGGCACAAATTGAGGCTTTGTCTGACCTAGGTATCGGGAAGTATGTGGGAGAGAAAATGTTCGTCTCCATCATCCCTCAACAGAGGCAGTTCTGGTAGTAACGGAAGTTGTAGCTGGTCGAAAACATTTTTGAACCGACTTGGTTTTAATACTGAAAATGTTCCTTGGTTATGGTGGCCAACCCAAATATTGTCTTCCGAGTCAACACATACAGCACTGGTGTCAGATAGAATATCACCGTTTTCGCAACGCAAAATGCCGATAAATTTACCATAAGGACTTAGTACGTGTAAACAATCTTGACGAAGATCTGCAATGACGTAATTTCCGTCGGAAGTTGAACATACGGAAATAGGAAGAAATACTTCCGTTTCCCGAGATAAGGAAAAACGTAATCTATTCCAACCTTTATACAATGCTTGAACTTTTCCTTTGTAGTCTAAAACTATCACCTTCCTGAGAATAGCATCACAAACGGCAATTGTCTGAGCTTTAGAACTTGCGGCTATATGGGTTGGAAATAAAAAAGTATTTTCTGAAGCATCAACCGAAATCTCGTAAAGGAATTCCCCTGTCGGTGAAAAAACGTGGAGTAACCCAGGACTGTGTTTGGCAATTCCGCAGTCGTCATCTTTACATTTATCACCGCAAAGATGTGTCGGTCCTCCGATCACAATGTTTCTATTTTGTAGTTCTGCTATTCCCAAAGGAAAAAAAAATGGAGTTTTTGCGAAGTGCATAAATTTGAATCCAGGGATATGCAAAACGGTAGTGTTGAGATTGTAATGTGTGATTAACAACATGTTATTGCTGGTCTCTAAAGCTGTGGCTGAATCGGACACCAAGCGTATCTTATCAATTATTATACCATTTTTGTTGTATTTCAAAAGGAATGGATTATCTGGTAGAGTTACGTATACACCGCCATTGCGGGAAAATGCCAATGAACGGATGCGTTTCCTTCTATTGCCTGTAGAGGGATATTCTGCCACAAACATTGAAATTTGTTTGCATAGAAATTCGGATTTCATGTTGGCATACATCACTTGCCATCTTAGATGAAATGGAAGACCGACGTCACTTCCGCTGTCGCTGTCTTCTTCCTCACCTTCCGCAATGCTCTTGGTGTGTGAATGCGTTACATCACATTTCATGCACAGAAATGTATTGCACGTAAAGTACACTTTCGAAACAAATGACTTGTTGCACTCTTGACAGTGTTTTGCGATTTTCTCAACTGGAACAAAATAATTTGTAGGAAAATCTGAAAATCCTTTCTCAGGTACGTAACATGGCTCTCGACATAAAGGACACACCAAGTTGAACTTGTCTTGTAAACCTTCTAAGAATTCATGAAGACATGATAGGCAGAACGTATGTTTACATGGCAACAGCTTTGGAAATTTAAATGTATCCCAACATACTGAGCAATTTTTTCTCCTCGTTCATGACGTCATCTAAAATAAAATAAAATAGACATATGCAGGAATCTAATTTCGTTTTTAAATTACTTATAACCCTATATCAGACGCGGATTTAAAGATGTTCTGCTCCTGCTCTTCTATAGCTGTGGAACAGTAGCTCTTAGCATTAAATAGCTACGTTTCTGCAACTACCCTCACCCTCTATCGTACCTAAAATGTGCTTTTGTTTGCATATATGTTGCACAGTATTTAATTAATCAAAAATCCTTATAATGGATGCAATTCCCCTTTTGGGCTCTATCCTGTATCCGCTTACGCACAGGGTTAGCTTAGTGTGATTTGTGGATGTATATACTATCAATGGGAGGTTAATATTCAACACAATATCACAGGGGTTCGCTTAGTGTGATTTGTGGGCGTATACTATCAATGGGAGGTCATTATTCCCACGGCTTGCATAGACGAACATCATCCGATATGGAAATCTTGTTTGAGACACCAGTATGCGTAAACAAATTTTAAAAAAGCATGAATAAAACATAGTCTTTGCGCGGAAATTGTAGCAGACATCACAACACAGAACTAAAAACGTGAAGACATTTAATTTCACAACATGAACCTTACTAAGACAAGTAAAAAGACCGAAGCGAACAAATCTGCTCCGGAAGGATAGGCAGTTCCTGCTCCACATGTGATACCCATCGTGTTGCTCTTGTTACAACCCCGGTGACAAGTCATGAATGAGGACCTGATTGTGATTATGACAAACGAAACATATCAGTGGTCATTTGTGACACAGATACTCCGTAACGGTTAACCAAGTCATGGTGGCGACCGTAAAACTTCCGAAAGCGACGACTTCCTAACCACTAGGAAAAATGCATTGTTCAGTAGTTTCCTTTTTAGCAATAACCTATTTTGTAGGTATACAAAAGACACCCACACATAAATATCATACATGACTCATTATTCATACATATCTAATTTTATGACCGAGTCTTAACAACATCATAGGCCCCCGGGCAATTCAGTTAACTGGGGTCCATAGCTACACAACCACTCACAGGAATACAGCTATAAATGTGGATATATGGTCCGCTGATGGCTATAAACAACAAAGACTGGATGTGATGATGCAGGCTACAGAAGTGACAGTTATTATTCAAATGAATAAAAGTGAATATACATGTACATACAATTGACAATAGTACAGTGTACATTAATGTTATTGAAATTACTAAAGATCCAAATTGATGACTTAATCAAAATGAAAAAAATATATATAAATTAATTTAACTGCAATTGACAAAATAATGTGAAAATAAAATTTTCAAAACATTTTGAGTTATCCCCCTTTTACCATAAAATTGTAAAATAGAGTAATCAGTATGATCTGAACTTTTTGGAGCAGAAACCGCAACCAAACTAAAATCAACCATTATTTTTCCAAATAAAAGAAAACAAAAATTAGGATGGCTAATGGGGTAGAGGAGGGAAATATAAAATTCTTAGCGTCACCAGAAAATTCCTGTTCGTCTTTGAGATTGATTCCAAAAAGAGGCTGAGCCTCAGAACATGTGCTTGTTCTAAGGAAATGAATCACGTGATTAATTAAATTAAAATTTCTAATTAAATTTTTAGTTTTGGTTTACCAGGTGCTGATTATTTTTAGACAAATAAAAAACAAAAATACCTAACAAAAAACAGAAACATGTATCTACTTATAAACTCATGTACCATAAAGTCACTTATGCTGCACATAATTAAACATTTTTTTATTGAATTGGTACTTCCAACAAAATCCGTGTTTAAACATTAAAAAACATGTCGTACACAACATGTATAAATTAGCATGGGGTCTCCGGGCAACTGCCCATCGTGCCAATGCGCTAAGACGGCACTGCCGAGTTGGACTACATAATCTAAAACGAAGGTCGTTTTATTGAAAATTAACTTGTTCTCGCCATGATGTAGCTGACAAAATTGCTGAGTTGGCGTTAAACAACAATCACTCACTCACTCACTCACCACCGAAGAACTTTATTTGTTAAGTGAAACTTAAATAAATCACAAACCTGTTCATAGTCCAAATATAATGTTATCTCTACGACTCACTCAGTACGAGGAAGTATAAATCTTGTTATCTAAGCTTTAAACATAGTTCATGTAGTTAAACCATAACAATTAAATATGTCTTGTTTTGTTTTCGGTATTATAATAATTAACATTGATGTTACAATATTTTGTAGCATTAAGAATACTAATCATGTCCGTAGGACGTATATTTAAAGTGTTGAATCCATTATTGTAAAATGCTATTTTTAAATAAATTTCGACTTTCCTAATCGGATCGGAGGTCTTCATAGCATTGTTTGTTATTTTGCTATTTAACTCTTTGTAAATTGGAAAATCAAGGAACATTTTTGAGAGGTTTTCTTAAAGATTAGAAAGATTTTCCAGAAAATTATGTATATTAAATCAGAATCAGTGTCCGAATGAAGCGAAATGTTTATCCTCGGACTGTTGTTTCAGCTGGATTCGAATTCAAAACATTGGGGTGCACAAGTAGTTGTAAATCCAACTACCAAACGATCATGACCACGACGGCCCCCAAATTGATATAATATGAAAAATCAATGCAAATATCCCATAAATATTTATACGTCATCGGTCTCTGTATGAAATAAAATTTTAATAATAATAATAATAATAATAATAATTCTTTATTGGATAAAGCACAGCAGATAACAATGCGTAATCCATGTTCACATACAATGACAATACAAGTATATAAATATTGATGCGTATAAATATAAAGAAATGATTTAATTATAGTTCTAATAACACCATACAAATGACATATTACAAAGTGAAACCATTCTAAGACTAGCCAACATTGAACTGCTTTGGACGTATGTCAAAGGATTCTTTCAGAAAAATACATAAATTTTTAGCATCTGTCACGTTGACTGGGTTCAAAATTCTAGATATTAAATAAATTTCATCTGAATCAGATTGAGATTCTTCATTTATAATATATTTATTTCTTAAGTTTTTATATAGAGGACAATACAAAATGAAATGTTTTTCATCCTCAACTTTATTTTTGCAATTTTTGCAGAATCTTTCTGGCACAGGTAATGGAAGTTTCATATATCTTCCTGTTTCAATTGCAAGTTGGTGGGCACTTTTTCTTATTTTAGCTATGAGAGACCTAATAAATTTAGGAAGATTAAAACTGAGATATTGTTTTAAATCAAATGATGTACAAATCTTACTATCAAATCTAAGCTTCCCTGTGTCGTTCAATTTCATATGTTCCAGTTGACAGAGAAGTGTGTTTTTATAAAGAGTTTCAATTAACTGCTTAAAATCAAAATATGATGCATCTGCAAACTTTACATTCAACATTTTCTCCAGTTGAAATACAGTTTGAACCCAAGAATGGTGCTTATTATTATATAAATTCTTATCTTCTATAAAGGCGGCCCTCAGCAAATTAAATTTGCTCTCACAATTAGATTCAATGTCGACTAGTCTAGAATAATATTTAAGCATAAGTTTATAAGATTTTATGCATATAGGACAATATCCAAGTTCAGTTTGTATGGCAAGGTTGGATGCCTTACTGTGAACACCTAGAATATTCTTAAAGATCACATTTTTAATTTTTTCAAGTAGAAGTTTATCAATTACATTGAAGTCAATTTTGATTTCTGAAATCCATATTTCTAATCCATATGTCATAATTGGAATTATTAATGAATCGAAAAGTTTTATCCATTTTTCAACTGAAATGAAATTGGAGTAAGGTATTTTTGATTTTAAAGAAAAATATGCCTTGCGTGCCTTTTCTGACAAATTTTCAGCTGAGTTATTCAGTTTACCTGTATTATTAAATAATAACTCCAAGATATTTGTATTCAGTACATGATTCTAGTTGATTTGGTCCAAAGTAAAAACAATGTCTGTCTAAACAAGACCTATTTTTGTTATTAGAAATAATCATAGTTTTTGTCTTATTTGTGTTCACAGTAAAACTCCATTCACTACAAAAAGACTGTAAGGCATCTACACAGTGCTGCAAGCCTGATGGGGTCTCAGAAATTAAAACCAAATCATCAGCATAAAGAAGATGATTGAAGTGTATGTTGTTTAGTAAAACTGGGTCTGGTAATGAATTATTAAAATAGGAGTAGATGTCGTTCACAAATATGTTAAAAAGGATAGGTCTCAAGCTATCGCCCTGTTTTACTCCTAAATTAGCCTGAAATGGTTCACTAATATACCCCTCTGATTTACAGCAATATAGTGTATTAGAATACATATGTTTTAAAAGGTCATAGAATTTACCTCCTATTCCTTTACAAAGTAGTTTGTACAATAAAGCTTTTCTTACAACACTGTGAAAAGCCTTTTTAAAATCCACGAAACGAACATAAAGATTCTTCTTACATTTATTCAAATACTTATTAATCAAAGTTTTAAGTATATATATGTGATCACTTGTTCTATAACTTTCTCTGAAACCACCTTGGTTTACACTTAATAGATTTTGCTTCTCTAAAAAGTTGGTCAGTCTATTTTGTAGTAGTGAGGTAAATAATTTACCTAGACAACTTGAAACGCATATACCCCGATAATTGTTACAATCGTTAGGATTTCCGGATTTAAAAATAGATGATATACAAGAAAGATTCCATACTTTTGGAAACTTTCCATTCTGTAAAACTTTATTAAATAATTTTACTATAACAAGGCTCATGGATGAAGAACTGCACTTAATAAATTCATTAAGAATTAAATCTGGACCACTAGCCTTACCAGTTTTCAGTTTTTTAATACCTTTTCTTACTTCATTGAAGGTGAATGGATAATCTAATTGACAAAAGTTTTCTTTGGTGTTTTCAAGGTCAGAGGGGGTATTTCCCTCTAAATTTGTATTTAATAAAGGCTTGTAGTGGTCCACCCATTCCTCCATGGATATAGGACTAGGAGATGTATCATTGTTGTTTTTGAGACTATTTATTGAATTCCAAAAAGACTTTCCTTCTTTGTGATCTAAAGTATTAATTTTGTCAATACATGTTTTATAGAATGCAGATTTTAAGCTCGTTTTAAGTCTATTATATTGTTTTACGTGAATGGAATAAGTATGACGTAGAAAGGTGTTCGTCGGATCTTTTTGTAATCTTTTACCAAGGGATCTAATTTCCTGTCTCATTTTTAGACAGTCATATGACATCCATGGGTTATTTGGTTTGACTTTTTTTGGTTTGTTAGATGGACGGTAGCCTTTTTTTTTAAATCATTGTGTTGAAGCTGCTTTTATGTAGATATCATTAACCTTGGACAGAACATGATCAATATCACTATTCTCTGTATCAATAACTTCAAGTAAAGATATTATGTCATTTACTGAGTCTTGTTGCAGTAAGTTATTATGGTAATTGTCTGACATGGAGTTTACCAAAGTCACTATTTAATCTTTGAGTTACCTCTCTTTGTGCATATACTTCAAGAAAAACTGATGATAAACAATGATCAGAAAATGCTACTGGTGGTTTTACAATAAAGTGTTGCACATCATAGAACAATCTTGTTGTTGCAAGCATATAATCAACTGTGCTTTGACCATTAGTGTTATGAAACGTAAATAAACCTAATGAATCACCTAGAAATCTACCATTTAAAAGTTTCAGTTGCATATCTTTACATAAAGAAATGAGGAGATTCCCATGATAGTTTGAAATCTTGTCAAGTTGATTTCTAATAATTGGTTTCTCAGGTGTGTAATTTGGAGGGACTGGACATTCGTTTAAAATTATCATTCATGTCATCATTTTGAATAAGATATTGAAGCCCCTCTGTCCTCACATTAAAGTCGCCACAAATCAGAACTTCCCCCTTGTTACAAAATTGTGAAATTTCATTTTCTATCTGTGTGAAAATAAGTTCAGAATCATCCTTGTTCATATATGGCTTTATATAACAAAAACACACATAGATCGTGTTGACAAGTCCCAATATTTGTCTATCAAGTCTTAACCATATTGAGAAATTAGATCTTAAAACTTCTTTCACCCCTTTTTGTATATGTGGCTTACAGTAATATCCCCTGATGGTCTCCCTCTCCTTTTACGTTTTGAGGGTTTCACTGTGAATGGCAGTGAATATTCTGGAAGATTTCCAGGTGAGTCTGATACTAAAGTTTCAACAAATCCAACAATATCAAACTTATTTACATAATTGATAAAATCAACATCATTAATTATTTGGTTAATATAAGAAAGGTTAAAAGGCATTGTCTACAGTTTGAGTTTTTCCGTGTTATTTTATTTCCCCTGTGGATCGTTAGTTTAAATACATGGAAAAGATTTACGTCATGTATCGGTTGTATGATGTTCTGTTACAGCTAATTAAGTTTGAACTACACTACAGTCAGTGTCAGCGACCTATGCTTCGCTCAGGAGTAAAAAGACAAGTCAAAGTAAGTCACAGTCATTGTCAGCGATCTATGCTCTGCTCAGGAGTAAAAAGACATAAGTCAAAGTAAATCACAGTCATTGTCAGCGACCTATGCTCCGCTCAGGAGTAAAAAGGCATAAGTCAAAGTAAGTCATTGTCAGCGAGCTATGCTCCACTCGGGAGTAAAAAGGCATAAATCAAAGTAAGTCACAGTCAGTCTCAGCGACCTATGCTCCGCTCAGGAGTAAAAAGACATAAGTCAAAGTAAATCACAGTCATTGTCAGCGGCCTATGCTCCGCTCAGGAGTAAAAAGGCATAAATCAAAGTAAGTCACAGTCAGTCTCAGCGACCTATGCTCCGCTCAGGAGTAAAAAGACATAAGTCAAAGTAAATCACAGTCATTGTCAGCGGCCTATGCTCCGCTCAGGAGTAAAAAGACATAAGTCAAAGTAAGCCACAGTCAATGTCAGCGCGACCTATGTTCCGCCCAGGAGTAAAAAGACATAAGTCAAAGTAAGTCACAGTCATTGTGAGAGACCTATGATCCGCCAAGGAGTAAAAAGGCATAAGTCAATGTAATTCAGCCATTGTCAGCGAGCTATGATCCGCCCAGGAGTAAAAAGGCATAAGTCAATGTAATTCACAGTCATTGTCAGCTACCTATGATCCGTCCAGGAGTAAAAAGGCATAAGTCAATGTAATTCACAGTTATTGTCAGCGACCTATGCTCCACCCAGGAGTAAAAAGGCACAAGTCAAAGTAAGTCAGTCATTGTCAGCGACCTATGATCCGCCCAGGAGTAAAAAGGCATACATCAAAGTAAGTCACAGTCATTGTCAGCGGTCGACGCTCCAATCAGGAGTAAAAAGGCATAAGTCAATGTAATTCAGTCATTGTAAGCGGCCTATGATCCGCCCAGGAGTAAAAAGGCATAAGTCAATGAAATTCACAGTCATTGTCAGCGGCCTATGATCGGCCCAGGAGTAAAAAGGCATAAGTCAATGTAATTCACAGTCATTGTCAGCGACATATGCTCCACCCAGGAGTAAAAAGGCATATGTCAAAGTAAGTCACAGTCATTGTTAGCAACCTATGGTTCACCCAGGAGTGAAAAGACACAAGTCAAAATAAGTCACAGTCATTGTCAGTAACCTTTGGTCCGCCCAGGAGTAAATAGACATAAGTCAAAATAAGTCACAGTTATTGTCAGACAGATAATACGACAAATATATCCGACACTTAGTAATTGTATTACTTATGTAATATTTATACCACTGTTTTCCGAGTTAAACGGTTCAATTATCTCTTCGCGTTCGATTGTTTAACCGTTTAACTCGGAAAACCGTGGTATAAATGATTTGTAACATGAAGCCATGCAATTTCATTTTCGAGAAAGTCGCAGTTAAAATCCATAATAAGTAAGTAAACCATGTAATATCACATCTAGGTGCTTGATTATTGCACGGCCCTCTGAGAGTAATAAAACTACAGCCCAGATTTATAGTGTGCAATATCTCGTATCTGCGTTGTATTATGTCATAGTTCTAATATATAAATCATAAAAAGATCAAAGGAAAAGAAAGCATTCATGTTACAAATTATGTAAAGAAAATTTAACAGTGATAGTCAACAATTCCACTAAAAACAAAAAAGGTACAATTATCTCTAATCTTAGCTGAACACAAAAAAGACCACGACATATGACGTTGGAGATCCAAGTCGTCCTGGTTTAGGACAGGCACAAAAATGTGAGGTTGTACATTGTGTATCAATAAAAACTGATATCTACATATAACTGAAACGTTGTTGTTAGTGGTGATAAACAGCCATAACACCCTTTGTAAACTAGGATAATGCAATATTTTGCTGTTTGACTGTCATTTCTATTACTTAAGTACTGGGGCCTCATGGTCGTGATCGTATGGTAGTTGGACTATCTGTGCAATCAGTGCCTATCACCACTGATGTTGTGAGTTCGATACAACATTATGTGATAAAGTTTGTCAGTGACTTGCGACAGGTTGGTGGTTTTCTCCAGGTACTCCGGTTTCCTCCTGAAATATTGTTGAAAGTGGCGTTAAACACCATAAACCAAACCTAAGCATATTACTAAGTACTTGTTTGATTGGAGAGGGTGTGGTTGCTATTTAACGCTAAGCGAGCATTTTTTCTCAGCCATATCATGTCGAGAATAAGTTATATTTCAATGAAATGATGATGATGATGATGATGATGACGATGTCCGTTTTGTACTCGACTAACATGTTTAGTTCGGTTTTTAAGTCCTAGCTCACTGGACAACATAACACAGATTTCGAGCCGATCAGTCTTTGCTCTTATTACTTGATGTCACGTGTTTAGCGGAGAAGCAGCAAATACAGATTTAATAGCCATTGGTTTGATCCTACTGGAGATCGAACCACGAACCATTGCACCACCGATTATTGTTTGATTGGACAGAGTAGTTCGACGTATTTGAAAAAACAGATTCATGTGTGAACAGCACGTATGACCATTGGGTTTAATCATGATTCAGCAAGTTCTAACAATCTAAGTGTAAGGTTTTATGCATTGGTTTGTTTGGTTGGTTTATAGTGTTTAACGCCATTTCCAACAATAGTTCAGTTGTATCATTATCGTGGCGGTCAGTTTTATTGATGGAGGAAACCGGGGTACCGGGAGAAACCCACCGACCTGTCGTAAGTCACTGACAAACTTTATCACATAATGTTTTATCAAGTACACCTAGAAATAAACGGGGTTCGAACTCACAATTTTAGTGATGATAGGCACTGATTACACAGGTAGTTGCAAATGCAACCACCATACGATCATGACCACGACGGCCCCCTAGGTGTTATGTATATGTAATACATTTGATGTATTTTTTGTTGATGGAGAATTTATTAGTTGACCAAGATAAAGATAAGATTGCATCATCAGTGAAAATAATTATAAGTTGCCATAATAAAAATAGTTGTTTACAAGTTTTTGATATTTGAGTTTTGAATATGGACATATAAAGAGAGGTCATGCCTGATGTTCTAGATGTTTCTACATACCAATATAAGAGCGAGCGAATTAGAGAGTAGTCAGTCACAAATTTGGGATATATAAAACATCTGGGATCCCTTGTTGAACTTGTGATTAAGCTAATCATATGATTAGTTAATAAGTTGATTAAAAAAGAGTTCAGCAACAAAATTTAATCATTGTATTAGCTAAGTATGTGATTAGGAATGAATCATGTAATTATGGCTAATCATATGATTACCTTAATCACAAGTTCAAAAACGAACCCCTGGAATTTATTGTATTTGGATATATTTAATTCAGTGAAGTCACGTTACTTGAACTATTAACAATTCCAAAGTCAATAACGAAACTTTGTTTACAGGAACCAAAGAATATTGCAATACAATAGGCTTAGTTTGGTTTGGTTTATGGTGTTTAACGCCACTTTCAACGATATTTCAGTTATATCGTGGCGGTCAGTTTTATTGGTGGGGGAAACCTGAGTACTTGGAGAAAACCACCAGCTGTCGCAGTCACTGACAAACTTGATCACATAATGTTGTATCTAGTACACGTCGTCATGAACTCACAACGTTAGTGGTGATAGGCACTGATTGTACAGGTAGTTGTAAGTCCAACTACCACACGATCATGACCACGACGGCCCCTACAACGTTAGTGGTGATAGGCACTGATTGTACAGGTAGTTGTAAGTCCAACTACCACACGATCACGACCACTACAGCCCCTACAACGTTAGTGGTGATAGGCACTGATTGTACAGGTAGTTGTAAATCCAACTACCACACGATCATGACCACGACGGCCCCTACAACGTTAGTGGTGATAGACACTGATTGTACAGGTAGTTGTAAGTCCAACTACCACACGATCATGACCACGACGGCCCCTACAACGTTAGTGGTGATAGGCACTGATTGTACAGGTAGTTGTAAGTCCAACTACCACACGATCATGACCACGACGGCCCCTACAACGTTAGTGGTGATAGGCACTGATTGTACAGGTAGTTGTAAGTCCAACTACCACACGATCATGGCCACGACGGCCCCTACAACGTTAGTGGTGATAGGCACTGATTGTACAGGTAGTTGTAAGTCCAACTACCACACGATCATGACCACGACGGCCCCTACAACGTTAGTGGTGATAGGCACTGATTGTACAGATAGTTGTAAGTCCAACTACCACACGATCACGACCACGACGGCCCCTACAACGTTAGTGGTGATATGTCGGTTAAAAGCTCAACAGAGCTTATGTTGTATGTTGTTTTAACCATGCCGACTCTAAATAAAGCTTATTTATTATTATTATTTATTTATTATTATTACACTGATTGTACAGGTAGTTGTAAGTCCAACTACCACACGATCATGACCACGACGGCCCCTACAACGTTAGTGGTGATAGACACTGATTGTACAGGTAGTTGTAAGTCCAACAACCACACGATCATGACCACGACGGCACCTACAACGTTAGTGGTGATAGGCACTGATTGTACAGGTAGTTGTAAGTCCAACTACCACACGATCACGACCACTACAGCCCCTACAACGTTAGTGGTGATAGGCACTGATTGTACAGATAGTTGTAAGTCCAACAACCACACGATCATGACCACGACGGCCACTACAACGTTAGTGGTGATAGGCACTGATTATACAGGTAGTTGTAAATCCAACTACCACACGATCATGACCACGACGGCCCCTACAACGTTAGTGGTGATATGCACTGATTGTACAGGTAGTTGTAAATCCAACTACCACACGATCACGACCACTACAGCCCCTTCAACGTTAGTGGTGATAGGCACTGATTGTACAGATAGTTGTAAGTCCAACAACCACACGATCATGACCACGACGGCCCCTACAACGTTAGTGGTGATAGGCACTGATTGTACAGATAGTTGTAAGTCCAACTACCACACGATCACGACCACTACAGCCCCTACAACGTTAGTGGTGATAGGCACTGATTGTACAGGTAGTTGTAAATCCAACGACCACACGATCATGACCACGACGGCCCCTACAACGTTAGTGGTGATAGACACTGATTGTACAGGTAGTTGAAAGTCCAACTACCACACCATCATGACCACGACGGCCCCTACAACGTTAGTGGTGATAGGCACTGATTGTACAGGTAGTTGTAAGTCCAACTACCACACGATCATGACCACGACGGCCCCTACAACGTTAGTGGTGATAGGCACTGATTGTACAGGGAGTTGTAAGTCCAACTACCACACGATCATGGCCACGACGGCCCCTACAACGTTAGTGGTGATAGGCACTGATTGTACAGGTAGTTGTAAGTCCAACTACCACACGATCATGACCACGACGGCCCCTACAACGTTAGTGGTGATAGACACTGATTGTACAGGTAGTTGTAAGTCCAACTACCACACCATCATGACCACGACGGCCCCTACAACGTTAGTGGTGATAGACACTGATTGTACAGGTAGTTGTAAGTCCAACTACCACACGATCATGACCACGACGGCCCCTCAAAAGCAATATTCAATTTCATAGTAAGGGGAATCGAAAAGGAAAAGGACATTTATTACAAGGGATTTTAGTTTAATAATATTTTATTGTACATAAACAATAGGATTGGACAGCAAGTTATACCAAATTATATGAAGTCCTCTCCTTACAAATTATACACATGAATTAATGACAGCAAAACAAAACACAGACAATAGACATTTAAACTTTTGACACTAGAAGAAAGTAAGAAGTACAAGTGAAAAAGTGAAAAAGTGAAAAATTGCTGACATTAGGCCTAACATCTTTTTGATTGATTTATAAAAGTTCGAACTTTTCCAAATATTTTGTAGTTGACGTCATAACTATACTTATCGTTCCCAAAGAGCAAAGTTTCAATATTGATATTGATATCGTCGCAATTACTCAGAAGTGTTCTTCTTTCGTTCAGGTATAAAGGACATTCTAGAAAATAATGTATAGCATCTTCAAAAGAAGCACCGCAATTACATTTAAAATTATTTATTATATGTATTTTTGACAGATCGGCATTGAGTGAGCTGCATTGGTGTCTAAGTCTAGTATGTAATATACTTAGTTACCGTGGGCCTTCATTATAATACTTTGGGGTTTTATAAATATCAGCTTTCACTCTGTTTTTAAACGAAGATAATGTAGGAGAATTTCTTATTGATATGTCTAGATTGTTCCAAAGCGAAACGGTAGATGGAATAAATGAGCTTGATGATGTTCTCAGTCTGCATCTGGGTGGAACATAATTCTGATTATTTCTAAGGTTATAACTATTTACATCTGATGTAATTGGAGGTAAACAGTTAAATAAATAAGGAGGGCATAATTTATTATGAATTTTATAAAAAGTAGTTAATTTACGAGTTTCCCGCCGATTGGCTAAAGTTTCCCATCCAGTCTCAAAATATAGTGAATCCTTACTAGCAAATTTTGTCAGACCTGTTACAATTCGTGCCGCTTCTAATTGTATTTTTTCTAATTTTTCAATGTCCCGTTCATAACACCCATCCCGCACTTCACATGCATATTCTAGTACTGGTCTGATAAATGTAAGATAGATATTTGGCAAAGCTTGTTTAGATAAAATAAATTTTAATTTACGAAGAACATTTACTTGTTTTAATGCTGATCTAGCTATGTTTTCAATATGTACAGTCCAGTTTCCATCAGATACAAATGCTACACCCAGATGTTTATGATTATCAACAAGTTCAACTGGTTCGTCATTAAAACGTATGTTTAATTCAGGAATATTAGTATTATTTGATATTATAAGGACTTTAGTTTTTTTAGGGTTAAAGTATACAAGCCATGTTTTTGCCCATTGATCCAATATTTGTAAATCATCAAATAAAAGTTTTTCCCAGAGTATGACAATGAGGTGTCGTCAGCAAACAGTCTCGCCAAATTGCCTAAGTTATCTGTAATGTCATTAATATATAATAAAAATAATAAAGCCTAAGTACAGATCCTTGGGGTACACCTGCTTTGACAAGACCAGAATCTGATAGTTCATTATTAACGAAAACAAATTGCCTTCTACCACTTAAATAATTTTTAAACCAGATCAAAAGGTCGCCCGATATCCCATACGATTTTAATTTCTTAATAAGCCCCTCATGCCAAACTCTGTCAAAAGCCTTTGAAATGTCACAAAATATTAAAATAGTTGACAATCGTTCATCTAAATTTTGACATACTCTATGATACATTTCTAATAATTGGTATACAGTAGAATGACCACGAATGAATCCTGATTGGTAGGCATACAGAAGAGAATGTTCAAAAATAAAATCATATGTACTTATATACATCACTTTCCCTATACAACTTAATAAAGATATGGGTCTATAATTTGAAGGACTGCTTTTGTCGTCTTTTTTGAAAGCTGGCATAACTCGCGCAATTTTCCATGTTGACGGAAATATGCCTTTCTGCAACGAAAAGTTAAAAATAATAGCTAAAGGTACACAAATGGTTTCAGAAGTACTCTTTAACATTTGATGGGTGATGCCGTCATCACCACAAGCTTTACCTATTTTCAATGTTTGTAAAATATCTTTAACATCATGTTCAGTAATATATATATTAGATAATAATGCATCAGTTCTTGATGGTATATCTGGGGGAACATGATTAGTATCATCAACAAATGAAATAGAACAAAAATATTTGTTCAACAGATTTGCCTTAATCTTCTCATCATATATCAATTCATTTGAATCATTATCATATAAGGGCGGAATAGAATAATTTTGAGACGTTCCTTTACTTAATTTCCGAATCAGTGACCAATAAGATTTCGAATCATTTCTTAGGAGTGAGTCTACCAATTCATTTGCACTTAAAAGGAACTGTTCACGGGCATGCTTGATCATATTATTTACCTTATTACGATGGGATTTGTACTTATGCATAGCGGTCGATGACTTTTTTGTTCTTGCAATTTTTTTCAATCGGTTTCGGGTACGGATTTCCCTTTTGATATGGGAATTAAACCATGGCTTATCAGAAGGTCTTACTTGAATCATTTTTGAGGGGATATTTCTCGATATTATCTCAAGGTATTTCTGTGTAAAGCTTGATGACATGATATCAATATCAGTGCATTCTTTGAGATACGATTCCCATTGAAATTCTGATATTTCATTATTAAGTTTTAAGAGGTCTACATGTTTGTATTGCCAAACTTTACGCATATATGTTTTTTTGATTGAGTTCGGGATTTTGATATTAATCATTGTTGCATTGTGATCACTTATACTTCTATCAATACCTATTACTTCAGAATCAACAACTATATCTATATTTGAAACAATAACTGGATCCAATAGTGCACCCATGTTGGTTCATTTATAACATTAGTTAAATCATACAGTGTCATGATTTCGTTCAACTTATGATTAGTTTGAGTAAGTAAATCAACATTAAGATCGCCAGTAATAATTATGTTTTCAGTAAAATTTAATGCTTGTTCAAGGGAGTAATCAAAATTATCCCAAAATGATTCTATAGTTCCTGGTGGTCGATAAACAACACACACAAGTAGCTTAAAATTTGGAATAAGTACTTCAATCCACAGTATTTCAACCCCATCACAATTTAAATCGTGCCTTTCTTTCACACAAATACCTTGAGAAGTATACACGAGAACGCCACCCCCAAAACTGTTTCTATCTTTTCTAAATATTTTATCGGAAAAACCATCAATTCCAATGTCAGTATCCAATATATTTCCGTCCAAATGGCTTTCTGTTACACAAATTATAGACGACTCAGAAGCTATGTCTTCTAAATATGACAATTTATTTCGCACACTACGTGCATTTAAATGAAACACAGAAAATTCGTATTCTTCAGGTCCCGGATTTTTATGGATATCATTATCAAGAATCAATAATAGTAAAAGTATTAAAGTAAATTGGATATTTGTCGAAAAGGGAAAGTGACAGGTTTATGCAAATATGGAGATCAAATTCTGTAAATAAAGCATTACCTTCATAAAGTTCAAAATACCAAAACCAAAGAAGACCCTCATTTGTTTTAACTAAGGAGGAATAAGCTCTAATATAAAACATACCTATCGACAGTCTATACATACCGATATCATTACCCATTGTCTATATGTATTTTATACTTTGAAGGATTCTGTCGATAGGATTTAAATAGGGATATGTCAGCAATATTAAAAGAATAATGAGAAGTAAATACAAGAATATGAACAATATGTACAATTTCAGTTTCATTTGTGAAAAACATGATTAAGATAGAGAAAATGAATGTTAGGTTCAAAAACATTCAGGAAAAGTGTTTTAGTTTTGTACGAAAGTCAGAAAGATAAATTTTAGTCTCTGAAGATATAAATTTCTTAACATTTGATATTATATTTATAAAAAAGACAAAAAAACAAAAACAAAAACAAATTTTCTATATAATAAAATAATATACATGTCTTACGTCTATCCCTAGATTTGCCTTACGAGACAAGGTAACACTACGACTATTGAAGCTCCTTTTAGAAGAAAAGAAAAAAAGGGAGTGGATGTAGTCGAGTGGTCTAGGGCGCTGGACGTAAGGCTAAGCGAATGGTGCTGCAGTGTAACAATGGTGTGGGTTCAAATCCCGTCGAGGGAAGAACAAAAATTTGACAGCTCTAAAATCTAATTCTAACACTGTTTGGTTTAATTTTCAGACGTATATATATATATATATATATATATATATATAAATAGTAAAGTAGAATAGTACTATTTTTTCCCACAGAATGCATGAAGTTAAACAAAATGGAAACAAAAAGTAGGAGAATATAAACTTACCGAAATGTTAATAATAGTTTAATGTCTACAGTTTACATATAACAAAAGGACAACAATAATATACAACCTAATGAAGATCAAAAACAAAGAAGGAAATTAAGTCAATATACACAGGAAAACAAATTACTTACAAGTCAATATTCAAGGGGAGAAAAATCAGAAAAAAATACAGACAAAAATATATAAAAAAAAGAGTAGTGAAATAAATAAATAATAAACAAGCATTAAATCCACATTACAGTAAACATATTGTATTCTAGTTACCATTGCATAATAAATTCGGCAATCTATAAGGAGTTTTGACCAAAAAATAGGAAATGTAGAAGTCATACACACCTATTAGTAGTGGTGAGGTTATTTTAAATTTTTTTCATGTTCAAACACACCTTTCCTTTAATGTATTCATGGATTATATCAAGATCATATCAATTAATGATTTCTAATGCAATATGCTGAGCTACTACAACATTATATATTATTTACAAGAAATTAATTATTGTAAAAAAAAAAAAAAATGATATTGAGTAATATAGAACTGCAAATGACAAATCAAACACACCTTTTATCAGAACGTATACAAGGGATTTAATATAGAACAGTCAGACCAGTTGCAGACTATATAACTTTGATTTTGTAATTGTATACTGCGGTATCATATGTACGTAATTTTGATTATTTAACTTAAATGATTGTTGGTTGTTTCTTTCTGTTACTAGAGTGAGCGAGTGAATGATTCTTTAGCGCTAATTCAGCCATTTGTCAGCTATATCATGGCGATAACAAGTTAATTTTCAATGAGATGATGATGAGGTCCGCTTTGTTCTAGACCAACACGCTGAGTTGGATTTTAGTGCTAGCTAACTGAAACAACAGTTCGCGGGTAGACATGTCGCTCCACTCGGACACTTTATTCGGTTTCCGAGGCAACCAGTCATCGCTCTTTCTCCTTAATGTTGCGTGCTTAGCGGAGAACAACAAATAACAATTTTAAAGTCTTTGGTTTGAACCGACCGGGGCTCGAATCCACGATATACCACACTCGTGGCGAGCACGCTAATCATTACGCCACCGATGTGGTTTTCTGTTACTAGAATATTCTTTTTATTTTCTGTCGCCCAATATTATAGAAAAAAATTAAACTGACATGAAAGATGCAGTAAAAAAGTAATAATCTGGTCCTGCAGTTTGTATGGAAAATTTGTTGGTTAAAAATAAATTACTGAATTTTCATTTCTAAATAAGAAATGATTTGATTTGTAATTTCCGACTCGGAGAGGGGAAGAAATATTGCCCATCCCGCTAAAAGTTAAATAGTCAGCCCCCATGTCGAACATACAGTGTTCTGACCTGGGAAAATGTATGAAGAATTTTAATGAATGAATCACAATATAACAATGAATGCTGTAATTGACTTATTGTGCCTCTTATTGGAAATTAAAGAACAAAATACTTGATTGATCGCAATTTTTGTTCGGTTCATGAAGAAATAACCTCGATCGGGTTACGCAAAGGGTGTGTACAACCTGATTGAGGTTATTGCGAATGAATCAAACACAAACAAATAATTTCGATCAATCCTTATAAATTAATTCAAACTTTTTTTGCTATGATATTGAAAAATATATTTTTTTTTTCAAAATAAGGCAAATAATCGGAAATAAATTTAAATAACCCCAAATGTGCCTCATTTAAAGAAAATCGCCTGATGACAACGGCACGCGACGCCTTGAGAACGACGTCTATTTTCAGATTCAGTACATTTAAGGAATATTTGAAATTGTTGAACAGGTTATACGATATAACCTGGTTTGGGTCAGTTTACGCTTAATAAACTGCGAAGCTGTTTATGAAAAGCGTAAACTGACCCAAACCAGGTTATGCAAGTATAACCTGTTCAACAATTTCAGATATTCCTTATAATTTAATTTTCACAACAACATTTAATGATTCCTCGATTTTTAATTACGATTATTTCATGTGACTATTTGAATTTGTCGTTGGCGCATGAACACGTTGGTGACGTCACAATACCAACCCAGGTTATCGAGTATAACAAAAATTTTCTCCAGGGGGATTAGCCAATCAGATTGAAATATTCAAATCAAATTAAATTATATGAAAATAACTAGATTTTTAAACCAATCAAGACACGTATAAAATGACATGTGACTCTAAAATTAATCTATATATATATATATATGAAGCCAACAAATTTTGCTCTGATGTTTCTAGATCTGGACGAAACTATAAACATATTGAAATTTAACATGTTTTGGCACAAATTGAGGCTTTGTCTGACCTATGTATCGGGAAGTATGTGGCAGAGACTATGTTCGTCTCCATCATTACTCAACAGATGAAGTTCTTGTAGTAACGGATGTTGTAGCTGGTCGAAAACATTTTTGAACCGACTTGGTTTTAAAACTGAAACTGTTCCTTGGTCATAGTGGCCAACCCAAATATTGTCTTCCGAGTCAACACATACAGCACTGGTGTCAGATAGAATATCGCCGTTTTCGCAACGCAAGATGCCGATAAATTTACCATAAGGACTTAGTACGTGTAAAAAATCTTGATGAATATCTCCAATGACGTAATTTCCGTCGGAAGTTGAACATACGGAAATAGGATAAAATAGTCCCGTTTCCCGAGATAAGGCAAAACGTAATCTATTCCAACCTTTATACAATGCTTGAACTTTTCCTTTGTAGTCTAAAACTATCACCTTCCTGAGAGTAGTGTCACAAACGGCAATTGTCTCAGCTTTAGAACTTGCGGCTATATGGGTTGGAAATAAAAAAGTATTTTCTGAAGCATCAACCGAAATCTCGTAAAGGAATTTCCCTGTCGGTGAAAAAACGTGGAGTAACCCAGGACTGTGTTTGGCAATTCCGCAGTCGTCATCTTTACATTTATCACCGCAAAGATGTGTCGGTCCTCCGATCACAATGTTTCTATTTTGTAGTTCTGCTATTCCTAAAGGAAAAAAAATTGGAGTTTTTGCGAAGTGCTTTAATTTGAATCCAGGGATATGCAAAAAGGTAGTATGGAGGTGGCAAAATGTGATTAACAACAGGTCGCTGCTGGTCTCTAACACTGAGGCTGAGTATGACGTCAAACGTATCCTATCAATTATTATACCATTTTTGTTGTATTTCAAAAGGAATGGATTATCTGGTAGAGTTACGTATACACCGCCATTGCGGGAAAATGCCAATGAACGGATGCGTTTCCTTCTATTGCCTGTAGAGGGATATTCTGCCACAAACATTGAAATTTGTTTGTATAGAAATTCGGATTTCATGTTGGCATACATCACTTGCCATCTTAGATGAAATGGAAGACCGACGTCACTTCCGCTGTCGCTGTCTTCTTCCTCACCTTCCGCAATGCTCTTGGTGTGTGAATGCGTTACATCACATTTCATGCACAGAAATGTATTGCACGTAAAGCACACTTTCGAAACAAATGACTTGTTGCACTCTTGACAGTGTTTTGCGATTTTCTCAACTGGAACAAAATAATTTGTAGGAAAATCTGAAAATCCTTTCTCAGGAACGTAACATGGCTCTCGACATAAAGGACACACCAAGTTGAACTTGTCTTGTAAACCTTCTAAGAATTCATGAAGACATGATAGGCAGAACGTATGTTTACATGGCAACAGTTTTGGAAATTTAAATGTATCCCAACATACTGAGCAAATATTCTCCTCGTTCATGACGTCATCTAAAATAAAAATAGAAATATGGAGTTTTGAAATCACTCATAACCATATATCAGACGGGGATTTAGATATGTTCTCCTCCTGCTCCCCCCTAGCCGCGGGATAGTAGCTCTTAACGTTCTAATTAACCGATCAAGAAAGGTCGTTAAATAGCTACGTTTCGGCAACTACTCCACCCATTTGTTTGCATATTTGTTGTACAGTATTTAATTCATCAAAATTCCTAAATATGGCAGCAATTCCCCCTTTTGGGCTCTACCCAGTACCCACTAATGCACAGGGGTTCGCTTAGTGTGATTTGTGGGCGTATACTATCAATGGGAGGTCATTATACAACACAAAATACCAAAAATAGCTGATCCCGACGTCTTGTATATAGATTCCACGCCCTCATAACGACAATAATCGAACCTACATACAATAATTCTAATAAAATAAAAAATGTAAGATAAACCGGGTATTATAAAGGTCACCTTTCCAGTGAACCACCACAGAGAGAGTTACTAATGACAATCTCAAAACTGATCTGCAACGGTTCCTGACATACAAAAGAATGGAAGTCCTAACTTCTAGACTTCTAAATCATGAATTCTTTTAATACAGTTGAATCTCGTTATGACAAACTCGGTTTACTCGAAATGTCGGTCCCGTTTTAAACTTAGTGCTTTTCAACTTAATTTATTTCTCTTATCTCAAATTTCGGGCAAAAAATGTACATACATATAATGTATACGCTCTTAACTCTGTGGACACAATCTACACAATTTTGAAATATTTTATATACTAAACAAGTGTGGACACAGAAATGTGCTGTCCAAAAAGCAAGTGTGGATTTCAATATTTCATATTATTAACTTTAAAAAAAAAATCATGGACACAGGGGTTCTGGTTTTTTTTTAATAATAAATTAATCCTGGATTATTATTTTTGCTTAAAGTCCGGTCCTGTGTTTTTATTTCAAATTTTCATCATAGACCCCCTCCCCCTCCCAAGGGATATAAGATTTATATACTATTGACCTGAGTAACCTTGCTAAGCCATGTGGAGTCAGTGTGTTTTAAATCGGTCATCCAATCAGGACGCTCATTATTCTTGTCCAAGATAAAAATACATGGTTTTGTCTATCATATTTCTTGAAGACAAACATAAAATTGTATTGCATTTATCAATATTTTATGAGTATCAACAGTTTTTTCAACACCGTATCTGTTTCTCGATACAGATATATTTATAAACTATTGATCTGAGTAACCTTGCTAAACCATGCGGAGTCAGTGTGTTTTAAATCGGTCATCCAATCAGGACGCTCATTATTCTTGTCCAAGATAAAAATACATCGCTAAAATTACCTGTGGGTGTTTCCCCACTTCAGTATTTAAATACAGGAACAAAATAGGTAAAATAGTTGTCAAAACAGTACCATATTCGGTGACGTAAATGTCAAAAATATTTTTACGTCACACATTGACAAAAAAATTCTTGACATTTTGGACTTCTTTATCTTTATACATTTTCACTATATGAAAATGCATCGCTTATAATTATTTCTGCAGAGACGGAATATATTTCGACAAGATATTGGTATCGGAATATAAACTTTTTAAGAGATCGAATAAGGCGAATCTTTTTATAGCCCTGGTCCAGTAGCCTGTTTCTCAGATGAAGATGAGGTTTCAGGAAATCAGAATAATTGCTACTGGCCCTTGCATAGCGAATCAATTGCGAGATGTAAACACCATATGCAGGAGAAGCTGGTATATTGCTGCACATGTTTGGAAAATTTATGATTTTAAAATTGAAGTCGTCCCGCTTATCATAAATTTTAGTACTGAGTTGACCACTGTCGTCAAATTCGAGGTATAAGTCCAAAAATGATGCGGACGAAGCTGTATCGGTGGTCTCTTTAACTTCCAGCTCTGGAGGATATATCAATGGAAGAAATTCTGCAAATCTAGAATTATTGATAGATAAAACGTCATCAATATACCTGTATGTGAAATTAAAGGCTCTAGCCTCATGAATCTTCTTATCTTTTACAAGCTTTTGAAGAAACTCCGACTCGTATGAGTATAAAAATAAATCGGCTAGAAGAGGGGCACAATTCGTACCCATTGGTATGCCGACGACCTGCTGAAACAGTGTCCCTCCAAAGGAGACAAATATGTTATCGATGAGGAACTCCAGCATACTGATCACTTGTTCCTCGGAGTAGCATGTTTTACCTTTATGAATTTTGTTTGAAAAATATGTGGAATTGTAGCCTAACACAACAAATTTTGAGCCATAGTTTCTATGACTAAAAGCTTTATGAATTGTTTCTTTTAAGCGGGTTTTTAATTTGTCATGCGGTAGGGTGGTATATAGAGTTGAAAAATCAAAAGTTTTGATGGAGGATATCTGAGAGAAAGATCTTGATTTCAGGTTATCCAAAAGATCTTTAGAGTTTTTCAAAATCCACATGTGATTTATGCCACTACGCGAGTAAACAGTTTCACAATATTTCTGTTGTCCCTCTTTTACTGTAGACAGAATCTTTGTCAGGTGAATAGACAATTCTTTCGTCGAACAAGTTGATGATCCCGCTATGTACCTTTCTTTGTATGGTGTCTTATGGAGTTTAGGTATCCAATATAAATAGGGTAAATCCTCAGACTCTTTACCAGAGGGAATGTTTAAAGAGGTCATGAATGATCTGTGGTTAGCTAGGATTTCATCTTTGTCGAACGAAGTTGGTTTGTATGTGGTATTACTAGAGGTGTTGCTATTTATGCCTAATTCCTTGATTAGACATTCGAAGTAATATGATTTACATACAAACACGATATTGTTGGAAGCCTTGTCCGCAGGAACGACAACATATTTGTCATGAAGAGAGGAAAGACACTTAACAGCTTCTTGGTCTTTAAATACAGACTTAGGTCGACTATTAACACAATTTTTTAGTTTGTGAATCCGACCTTGTACTAGAGACCTAATTGTTCTAACCCAGTCTGACAAGGACTCTAACTCAGGATCTTGGTCTACTTCTCTCTTTATCCACCTTCTGGCATAATCTTCAACAGCATCCATAATTATCTTGAAATTATGTTTCCAATTGATGTGTTGAGGTTCTCTGAATTTAGGACCATGAGAAATCACCTTTCGGAGACTCTCATGTTGAATGATATTCAGATCACCAGTGATTACATGTCCAGATGGGTTGTATTGAAAAGGAGAGTGGGAGCAGTCACAAGTCAGAGGGTTCTTAATGTACTCTTTTATGTTAATATCTTGCAATGCCTCTTTGTAGTTGAAAATTTTACGGCCAATGCTGTTAGTGTAGCTATAGGAGACAATGGGAACAGATTGATTTTTGAAATATGGTGGAATTTCTTTTATGACCTCTTTTCTATTAAGAATGTTGCTGATGTTAATAGCATCGATTCCTTTATTAGCAAACGGAATATGGAGGAATTTTCTGTTGTTATCATGAAGAGGTTCAGATCGAACTGGTTTAAAAAGACGAAAGGACGCCACGTCACATATAATACTAGACAATCTGTACTTAGGAGAAAAAGGATCTACGCCTCCTTTGTCAAGTCCAAAATCCCTAAGATCTTTGAGGTAGTTTACGGGTAGTGAAAATAAGATTGTACGAATATGATGAATTCCAAGAGGTTTCTGTATATTAGAAAGTAAATCATTAAAAGTATCTTGTAACGTTCTTGGTTTAGAGGACTTTTTAACATTAGGATGTTGAATTCTTTTATGACCATGGCTACGTTTAGTTCTTGGAATAGTATTAAAAAGGCTCATCACGTTGATTTCGTTGCATCCAGGACTTGACAAATTTCCCACTCCTTTGATGTTATCATTGCAACCGTAAGGCATTGCAGTGCCTAATTCTTTTATCCAGAACAACTCTCTATCGGTGCGGTAAGGTGTATTAAGAATAGGACTGTTTGTATGATGGTAAATCTTCTCGATGATTCGAACTTTCATCGTCAAACAGCGGTCATGACCCGGTTGATTGAAATGATTATACAAAATCCTGTATTTGGGATCTTTTGCATCATATCGATGTTGGCTCATCCTACTTCGCAATGTTTGACGAGTTTCACCAACATACAAAAGTCCACAGAGTGTACATTCTATACCGTAAATGACATTTTTAGTAGAACAGTCCAGAGGTTCAAACGATTTGGTGTAGTACGTTTTTCCAGTTAAATATTCTTGATATGTTAGGAGATCACTTCCTTTTGTCAGTAGATTTACATCAATATTAATGTTAGAAGGTAGCCAGTTAAGACTATTAAATAATATTTCCCTATTATCTGTATATTTATTACAATCAAAAAAGAAATGGTGAGAATTTTCACATGGTGCGCCAGTTACAGGAAGCAATTGATAAAATTTTAACTTTACATCAATCGTAATTCAAGAAGGATGCATTGCAGCGAGGATGTGTTAGAATTATATTTAGTTTTCTAGGATCATAAGAATAGTGTCTCGGAATTGGCATTGAGATTGAACTGCGGGTTGCCTTTTTAAATTTAGATAATGTGTCAAGATTACGCACTGAAAGATTAAGGTTATTCCATTCCCTTACTGTAGCTGAGACGTAAGAATCTCTAGTTAAAGATAGTCTACAGAATGGAACAATAATATCGTTGCCATTTCGAAGGGGATACACAGTCGTACTGGATTGTTGGGGGAATAAGATCGAGTAAATAAGAGGGTGTGCTACCGTTTTGGATATTATATAATAATTGGAGCTTTCTCCTAATTCTTCTTTCTTCCAATCTCTCCCAGCCAGTTTCTCTATATAGATATTCTGTGTTGGTAAAGATTGGAAGTCCGGTGATAATTATAGCTGCTTCCAACTGTAGCCTCTCCAATTTGCACGAATTAGAGACACCACAGTTGTCCCAGACCTCACATGCATACTCAAATATTGGTCGAATGTAAATTAAGTATAATTTCTCTAAATTTTGTCTATTTAATTTATATTTCAATTTACGCAAAACACATATGTATTTAGAGACACTTTTTATTATATTTTCTACATGTTTATTCCATTTTGCTACCTCGCTAAATGTTATCCCCAAATGTTTATGGTCTGATGTAAGTGGAATTAATTTTCCATCCAAATAAAAATAAAAATTTGTTGAGTTTTCTACATTTTTAAAAAGCATGATTTCAGTTTTTTCTGGGTTGAAAGACATCAACCATCTGTTTGACCAGTCACCAAGTTGATGTAGGTCATGATTTATGACATATTTTATTTGATCTTCATCTTGGCTTGCATAGCCAAGGGAAGTGTCATCAGCAAACAAATGGCTTAAGGAGAGAAGCTTATCACCAATATCATTGATGTAAACCAGAAATAACAGAGGACCAAGAACAAACTATTGAGGGACCCAGCAGACACAGACACATATGAGGACGACGATTCTCTATTTACTACTTTTTGGTGTCTAAAATATAAATAATTTTCAAACCATTTTAGTAAATTCCCTTTTATTCCATAACAATTCATTTTATGTATCAAACCTTTGTGCCAAACTTTATCGAAAGCCTTTGAGAAATCACAGAAAACGAAGCAACATAGTTTGGTTTTCTCAAGAGAGTTTAAGATAGTATTATATAGTTCTAGTAATTGGTGGACTGAGGAATGCTTAGGCAAAAAACCAGATTGGTACTGGTAGATAAGCTTGCTTTGTATTAAATGGTTATATACGTGTTTGTATATAATCCTTTCCATTACTTTTCCGACACAGCTAATCAGTGATATTGGGCGGAAATTAGAAGGTAAAGAAGTATCACCTTTTTTAAAAATCGCTGTGACATGTGCATTTTTCCAACTAGAGGGATATTTACATTGACGGAGAGATTTATTAAAAATAATTTGTAGCGGAATGGCTATCTTTTCAGGGGAAATTTTTAACATTTTGTGACTAATTTTGTCGGGTCCAGAAGCTTTGTATGGATCAATAATTTTTTTAATATCTACAATTTCACTTATCGTTACAAAAATCTCATTTATTACATTATTAGTTTTTGTATCAATGTCTGGAAGAGGCACGTTCTCCTCCTCCAACTTCGATATAAGACTAAAGTATTTATTTATTAAAACACACTTGTCTTCATCTCCATACACAATATCGTCGAAGTTTTCATCATTTATAGTCACGTGACTACACATGCTACTCACAGTGACCCGTGACCCACTTTAGCACGTTCTACCAGTTTATTCTTAATATGTTGTAATAAACATAAATAGATAATATACGCTTTAAATACATTGTATATGTTTTTTTATCTGTACTATAACTCGATTGTTTTATACACTCTATAAAATATGCTCTATATCTAAGTGTCTCGTTGTTGAAATATATTTATAATAATTGTTCAATCCGCGATATATATATAGTTGAAATATTGATAATGTTTGCGTTAAACACCAATCAATTAAACAAATTCATAGAAAGTAATATGGTTCATGTGACACCCGTCATATTACTGTTAAACTACACGAACATCATCTGATATGGAAATCGTGGTGAACACCAGTATGCGTAAAAAGATAAAAATAAGATAAACAAAACATGGCCCCCCCTACAAAACAAATGAGAGTCGAGTGAAATCGAACATCATTTTTTAAGCGGAAATCGTAGGGGACATCACAACACGGAACTAAAAACGTGAAGACCTGTAATTTGACAACATGAACAAAACACGAACCACACAAAGACAACAAAAAAACCAGACGAAGGCAGGTACTCGTGATGGATAAGCAGTTCCTGCTTCACATGTGGTACCAGCGTCATCTTGTTCTTGTTACAACCCAGGTGATACGTCATTAATAAGGAAAGGACCGGATTGTGATTACGACAAACGGAACATAATTGTACGCTACTGTTCATTTGCGCTACAGATATTCCATAAAGGTTAACCAAGTCATAGTGACGACCATACAACTTCTGAAGTGATTATCTCTTAACCACTAGGAACAATGGTTCAGTTGCTGCCTTGCTAGGAATTACCTAGGTTATCATAATACCTTGTTCCAAACAATATAAAATGAGTAGATGTAATAAACATCACATATATATATTGATACATATTAATCTTTGATTAAACAATGTAAAAACAAACGAGTATTTTCTTTTTTTAACAAGCAACAAAAAAAAAATTTAACAATTTTCTATCATGTTTACATTTGATAAACCATATCAAAAAATTCAAGTCATGTTATACTTGTAGAAAAATAAATGATACAAGTATAATATATCATTGTGAACATATTAAGCACTTCTTTATTTTTTGTTTTAAATGTAAACTTCTAAACTTAGTTTTTAACTGAAACACATTGGTTCTAAAACTTTGCATTTCAAAAATCATATAAAAAAGTAACTTCACAACAAATTTGAGCTTACCAAAAAACTGTTTGCATATCAGCAAATGAAAAACTTACCCTAGTCTTATGACTGAAACACTATTGTTTCGACTCATCAACTTCAACACACAATTAACACATTTAACCAAGATTGGGGCCAAGGAATAAATGTGTTCATTTATGAAGACAAGAAATAAATCTCAATCTCTTGGTTTTTATTGAACATAGAAAAAGGACCCCACCGACAATTACTATTGATCAATGAAATAAAATATGTAATCAAACATCTTTTTTTATTCAAAACAGTAATTATAACATTATATACAATCATTGTGTGATAAATCAAGAAACATTATTTAAACTTTATAAAATTATACATTATAAAATGTACATAGCATTAAATTTGGTCATTTTTCATGTATATCAGGAATGGAAAAGACTGCGTTTGGATTTCTATGTGAAAACATTATGAATAAAATGAGGTAGTTTAACATAAACAATAGCATATTAGATAAGGGGGTAGTTTAATATTAATAGTGTATAAAATGAAATATTTTAACATTAACAATGTCATGTCTGTATAAAGAGATGTGGTTTAACATTAACAATGTCATGTCTGTATAAAGAGATGTGGTTTAACATTAACAATGTCATAAGTCAGTATAAAATGAGTAGCTTAAGACAAAACAAATATCTTTGGTTTACATTATACTCTGAATAAAAAGAAATGCTTGTATAAAAAATATTTAAAACTACTGTTCTCCAAAATGCATATTTGTAATGTTGACTATACAAATATTAGTAATTTTTTCAAAACAAAAACTGTATCATAATGTTGCACAAAAATTACATTGGCACAAATGTTGAGCAAGCAATACTACTATGTACTATAGTATATAAAAACATATAAACAGTATTAAACAATCATTTTATCAAATGTTATATACATATACAGGGGCGGATCCAGGATTTCAAGCTAGGGGGCGCACTTTAAAAAATTGCGCCGAGCGGAGGGAGGCGCGAAATTTTTTTGGGTATTTCGTGTGAAAATTCACGATTTTACGCCAAAAAAGCAGAATACAGAATCTCCCTCCTATCTCTAACCTCCAATTCTAAAAATAAAACCGTGGTGAGCAAACTACATTGTATGTCAAATTTGTAATTTAAGTTTCACTTCAATCCATTGAGTGGTTATTTAGGAGTTGCGGGTTGCAGAATCATCCTCCTACTCCCTCCACCTGGCCTTCAATGAAAAATCTAAAAACCATTGTGCACAACTACAATGTATTTCAAGTACATTATATAGTTTAAGTCAATCAATTGCGTGGTTACAGTCAGGGGAGTTGCGGATTGCAGAAATCTTACAGACGGACGGACGAACGGACGGACGACGGACGGACATCAAGTGTTTGAGCAACGGGCGTAAAAACCTCATTACACTAAAAGATAAAACAAAAAAAATGTATCAAAGTTCTCGAGAAATATGTTTACGGAAATCAGGTGTGAGATATGCATAAACCATTTTGTCGAGATTATTTTCACACTTTCAAGTGCAGTTGTAGATATTAATTTATTACAAATAAATTGTAGTCAGAATTTTTTTTTAAAAATGTGTAAATAAATTGTACAGACATCCATTGGTAGATATAAATAATATAAACGTACCCGGACAAAGGATTTGTTCACACTTTCTTGTGCAGATACCTCGGGCAGATGCAGAGATTGTTACAATTAAATTGCTGCTAATTTTTTTTTTAATTAATATGTTACTTTTTTATTTTAATGTACAATATGCCAACGCATATTTTTACTGATCTTTACTTGAAAAGTAAAAGGCAACATTTTTGGGTATTTGTATACAAATCAAACTTATATTTTTTTTTCATATGAAATTGCAGAATTTCGAATTCAAGAACTATTTGAACCATTATTTAAAGAGAAGTGACCATTTTCTTGGGACACTCAAGTTTCTACACACTGTCTCAGTTTCATCATCTGATTCTCTCGTTATAAGTTTTCGTTGTATGTTTTATAAATGAGATCAATTGTAAAATTAATTATTCGAAATATTGATTGAATTTACTTTTTAGTTTACCTTTGACTTTTCTCGTCTTGTCGAGGAATCAGAAATGTATCCAATCTTGCTTGTTTTCTTGGCCTAGAATTTTCGTCCATTTTATAATTTCTAAATAGCACGTGTACATGTAGCTGTAAAATTGACTGCAGAAATAATGTTTAATTAGCGTAAGAAAATAGTTGATGTCTGGTACCTCGGAACCAATCAGAATGGAATAATCTTTGAACTACTGACGGCGAATACATATATGAATCAGCGAACACATCCAACGTGTATTTACAGTGTGTAAGAATATTTTACTACAGGTCACGAGTTAACCATTCATGAAAAAGTTATTTATTGAACTGCTTAATTAACGTTGTATAACATATGCTTTGCGAATTTTAGGGGTGGCGCACGCCCCGCACGCCCCGCTCTAAATCCGCCACTGATATATGTAAATCATGGCATGAGGTGTTATCAGAAGCAATAGATATATAGACAGATATTTCATTTTAAATGTTGGATTTCTCATAAGTTCACCCTTATTAGGTTGGGAAAGTCTATCTATATCACTCTTATTTTCAATAAAAAAAATAAAAACTTCTGTTATCAACATGTACATGTATGGCACAGAAATGATTTTTAGCAACACCATATATCATAAGATTGTACAAAAATGTCATTGGGACATATGTTGAGCAAGCAATACTACTATTTACTATAGTATTCAACAACCACAAACTGTAAGACATAAACAGGAAGATTGTTTTTCTTTTATTATTAAAGTTGTTTGTTTTTTTTAAAGTTTAGCTTTATCATGATTTTTTTTAATGTATGTATTAAAAATAATAAGTAGAAAAATTACTAGTACTGCATGGACATTTTATTAATGAATCTTCATTGTTAAAAAAAAATATAAAAAGACAACTTGTTTCCTCTAGATAATGGCACATCCTATCAAACACATGTAAAAATGATTAGTATTACACTTATAATCTACACATAACACTGTTTCTCCTGATTACAGCACTATGGTATTTTTTCCAATCTTTATAAAATTAGAAAATTAACTAAAACAAACATCTACATAGAAAAATAAATAATGCTTCAAAATTTCGTCCAACTTCGGGTTAGAATAAACTTGTTTTGAGAGTTTTTTTATACTACAGTAATTTTGTAGCTTGCTGGTTAATATTTAATAGTTGTTGATATTTTCGTGTCTCATATTTGGCATAGGTTACCCAATGTATATTTTTGCAGTTGTAGGTAGAGATTGATACATCTCTCTGTTAATCATGGACAAAAATGTCTAACACATATTAATATTCTGACATTGCACATGATGATATGCGTTTTGCTTGGTCTACATGTATATGAAGCCTCCTGTAAATTAACAGTACCATGACTTCATTAACTTTTGTGTTCAGAGGATAAGTGTATTTCAACAATAGACCTGTGCAAATATAATTGGCAATTTTACCTGCTTTTATTTGTATTATCTCTTGTGCAAGATTGCTGAGTTAGATTGCTGTCAAATTATAATATTAAGTATATATGTACCATCTACACACGCTTACACACATGTCTTATGTATATCTCTAGATTTTCCTTACGAGACAAGGTAACACTTCGATCATTGAAGCTCCATTTAAGGAAGGAGCGGATGTGGTCGAGTGGGCTAGGGCGCTGGACATAAGGCTTAAGCGATTGGTGCTGCAGTGTATCAATGGTGTGAGTTCAAATCCCGTCGAGGGAAGAACAAAAATTTGACAGCTCAAAAATCTAATTCTAACACTGTTTGGTTTAATTTTCAGACATATATATATATACCTGTAGAGTATTCTTTTTATTATTAATGTCACTTTACTTTTTAGGTTTATTGACAGAATTGTTAATGGGGAAACTGGAGAAGTGAACATGATAACCAATGTTCGGGAGATCAAAAAGTTACAGAAACAACGCATAAAAAAGAACAATCCACTGTTAAAGAAACGAAAGTCTATTTCAAGTTTTAAAATTGTTTCTTTTTAAATAAGCAAAAAATGTGGTTAGACATAAAGGTATCAGCATTAGGTAATAGTGGAAAGGTCCGATTCAAAAATCTATAAATATATTACACACATGTATACAATTAAATATGAATATACAAAGAATTAAATGAATGTACAACATGTAACAATGTATTGTTGCGTAAAATGGGCTGCGCAGACATGATGTTGGAAATTCACACAAACATCGTACGATGAAAGAGAGAAAGTGAGAAATTCAATACGTCATGATGTAGTCTGCAATGTACTACGTCAGGCTAGTAAATTGCTAACATCCAATCAGATTACTTTATTTACACACACAGGTCTTCATTTCAATGAATGAATGGATTTAAAAATATATTACACAAGCGTCTGCCCCGGATGGTTTAACTTGTGTATTAGTTTTGTTATTAGGCAAATATATGTTATTGGCAATGCCTATCTATATTCTATATCATTTGTATATATTTTTGATGTCCTTATGAGGGTGTGGGACCAAAAAGGTTTATTGGTCTTAAATGGTGTATATGATTTGGAAAATCGTATCGTATTTGGGATAGAATTCTTTCGAATATTAATTATTTATCTCTGTTCTTTATCGGGAATATAGATGGGTATTTCCGTGACTTTATCTGTTATGTATGTATGTGTGTATTATTATTGATTGTAGTATTTTATGAAATCGTAAAAAAAATCTCTGACTTGCAATTCTTTTCATAAAAGATGTTTACATTGTAGATCTGCTACAAGACAAGAGGTAGGGTTGATTAATCAAATAACAAAAATGGTTAACATGAGAATAGAAGGTCTAAATTCTTTTTCTTGGAATGGTACATTAGAAGTATATAGCTATATTTTTTTATATGTTTAACAATCGTTTATAATTTAATTATTCTATGTATGTAATTTTCTTAACAAAATAAAGGAAGGTTCATATTGTATATTATTTATTCTATATGTAAAATATATATAAATATATATCAACAGTCTGATATATCATGAGTTTGGGGTTATTTAACCCCCATGTAACATGGAGGTCAAATCTAAGATTATCTCAGGATGACTCATCAGATGGAGGTTATAATCATTATGGGGTTGTTTAACCCCCATGTTATATATATTAGATTACGTCAGGATGACTGAGCAGAAGGGGGTTATAATCATCATGGGGTTGTTTAACCACCATGATATAATATTAGATTACGTCAGGATGACTCAGCAGATGGGGGTTATAATAATATAAATGGGGGTCAAAGAACCCCCTATAGTAGTACAGTTAACCAAGTCATAGTGACGACCATAAAACTTTTGAAGTGATTATCTCTTAACCACTAGGAACAATGGTTCAGTTGCTGCCTTGTTAGGAATACTTTAAAAGGCATCCACACATAAATGATCCAATTTAGTGTTCATGCATGACCATGGACTGCAACCATTAGCTACATGATCTAAAACGAAGGCCGTTTCATTGAAAATTAACTTATTATCGCCATGATATAGCTGAAAAATTTACTACGAGTTGTCGTTAAAGAACAATATCACTCACTCCCCCCCCCCCCCCCCCCCCCCACCTCCCACCCCCACCCCCACCAAACAGCTTTTCGTTATTACGTAAAACTTAAATAAACCACAAACCTTTTCATGGTCCAAATACAGGCCTAATGTTATCGCTACGAGGAAGAGGAAGAATAAATTTTGTGTTCTTGTAGATAAACCATATCAATTAAATATCTCTGGTTTTGTTTTCGGTATTATAATAATTACTATTGATGTTACAATATTTTGTAGTATTAAAAATACTAATCATCTCGTAGGACGTATATTTAAACTGTTGAATACGTTATTATAAAATGGTATATTTACATAAATTTCGACTTTCCTAATCGGATCGGAGGTCTTCACAATATTGTTTGTTATTTAGCTATTTAACTCTTTGTAAATTGGAAAATCAAGGAACATTTTTGAGAGGTTTTCTTAAAGATTAGAAAGATTTTCCATAAAATTATGTATATTAAATCAGAATCAGTTTCCGAATGAAGCGAAATGTTTATCCGCGGACTGTTGTTTCAGCTAGATTCGAACTCAAAACGTTGGTGTGCACAGGTAGTTGTAAATCCAACTACCAAACGATCAGGACCACGACGGCCCCAAATTGATATAATATGAAAAATCAATGCAAATATCCCATAAATATTTATACGTCCTCGGTCTCCGTATGAAATAGCGTCATCTTTTATTTTAAAGTTAACAAGTGTGGACACAGAAATGTGGATGTCAATATTTCATATTATTAACTTAAAAAAAAAATCGTGGCCACAGGGGTCCTGGATTTTTTAATAGAAAACTAATCCTGGATTATTATTTTTTCTTAAAGTGTTTTTATTTCAAATTTTCATCATAGCCCCCCTCCCCCTTCCAAGGGATATAAAATTGTATCATTAATAATAAATTAATAGATAATAAATTCAGATTTTCTATTTAAAATAAATCTCATTTACAAAACCACTGATATTTGTTCAATTTTTAGCGCTGATTTAAGCTTTAGTCGCAACAAATTTTTATTTTTCTCTTTAAACTTTAGAAACATAACATTTATTTAACTGTAAAATTCACAAATAAAATTCACCCCCCCCCCCCCCTTTCCCTTTTTTTCTTGTTTAAATCAATGATCAACAATATTCCAGAATCAAACAAATGAATGAATAATAACATAGATTTCTTTTACATGGATCTTTTTACCATGCGTTGTCAGTGTGTTTTAAATCGGCCATCCAATCAGGACGCTCATTATTCTTGTCCAAGATAAAAATACATCGCTAAAATTACCTGTGGGTGTTTCCCCACTTCAACTCGTAAATTTACATAGAAATCGGAGATATTTCGTCATAAAACTTCACACCTGGTTTTCTCTATCTTATTTCTTGAAGACAAACATAAAACTTTATTGCATTTATCAATATTTTATGAGTATCAACAGTTTTTTCAACACCGTATCTGTTTCTCGATACAGCCGCCCGATTACAATGACCCGTTACCCAGATTAGCTCGTTCCAGCAGTTTTTTCTTAATAATGTTGTTTAATAAAGGAAAGGTTAAAGGGTATTGTCTGCGGTTTGAGTTTTTCCGTGTTCTTTTTTTTGCTGTGGATCGTTAGTTTAAATACATGGAAAAGTTTTACGTCTTGTATCGGTTGTAAGATGTTCTGTTACGGCTAATTAAACTTGAACTACACTACAGTCAGTGTCAGCGACCTATGCTCCGCTCAGGAGTAAAAAGACATAAGTTAAAGTAAGTCAGTCATTGTCAGCTACATATGCCCCACCCAGGAGCAAAAAGGCATATGTCAAAATAAAACACAGTCATTGTCAGCGGCCTATGATCCGCCCTAGAGTAAACAGGTTTAACTCAATGTAATTCATAGTCATTATCAGCGACCTATGCCCCATCCAGGAGTAAAAAGGCATAAGTCAAAGTAAGTCACAGTCATTGTCAGCGTGCTATGCTCCACCCAGGAGCAAAAAGGCATCAGACAATGTAATTCAGTCATTGTCAGCGACCTATGATCTGCCAAAGAGTAAAAAGGCATAAGTCAATATAATTCACGGTCATTGTCAGCGGCCTATGATCCGCCCAGGATTAAAAAGACATATATCAAAATAAGTCAGTAATTGTCAGTGACCTTTGATCCGCCCATGATTAAAAAGGCATAAGTCAAAGTAAGTCACAGTCATTATCATCGGCCAATGCTCCACCCAGGAGTAAAAAGACATAAGTCAAAGTAAGTCAGTCATTGTCAGCGACCTATGCCCCACCCAGGAGTAAAATGGCATTAGTCAAAGTAAGTCACAGTCATTGTCAGCCGCCTATGATCCACCCAGAAGTAAAAAGGCATAAGCAAAGTAAGTCAGTAATTGTCAGCGACCTGTGCCCCACCCAGGAGTGAAATGGCATTAGTCAAAGTAAGTCACAGTCATTGTCAGCGGCCTATGATCCACTCAGGAGTAAAAAGACATAAGTCGAAATAAGTCAGTTATTGTCAGCGGTCTATGCTCCACCCAGGAGTTAAAAGTCATAAGTCAATGTAATTCAGTCATTGTCAGCGATCTATGATCCGCCCATGAGTAAAAAGGCATAAGTCAAATTAAGTCACAGTCATTGTCAGCGGCCTATGCTCTAACCAGGAGTAAAAAGACATAAGTCAATGTAAGTCAAAGTCATTGTCAGTGACCTATGATCTACCCAGAAGTAAAAAGGCATAAGTCAAAGTAAGTCAGTCATTGTCAGCGACATATGCCCCACCCAGGAGTAGAAAAGCATCAGTCAAAGTAAGTCACAGTCATTGTCAGCGGCCTATGGTCCACTCAGGTGTAAAAAGACATAACTCAAAATAATTCAGTCATTGTCAGCGGCCTATGATCCGCCCAAGAGTAAACAGGTATAAGTCAATGTAATTCAGTCATTGTCAGCTACCTATGATCCACCCAGGAGAAAAAGGCATAGGTCAGTCATTGTCAGCGGCCTATGCTCCACCCAGGAGTAAAAAGGCATAAGTCAATGTAAGTCAGTCATTGTCAGCGACCTATGATCCGCCCAGGAGTTAAAAGGCATAAGTCAATGTAATTCACAGTCATTGTCAGCGACCTATGCTCCACACAGGAGTAAAAAGACATAAGTCAAAGTAAGTCAGTCATTGTCAGCGACCTATGATCCGACCAGGTTTAAAAAGACATAAGTCAAAATAAGTCACAGTCATTATCAGTAACCTTTGATCCGCCCAGGAGTGAAAAGACATAAATCAAAATAAGTCACAGTTATTGTCAGACAGATAATACGACAAATATATCCGACACTTAGTAATTGTATTACTTATGTAATATTTATACCACGGTTTTCCGAGTTAAACGGTTCAATTATCTCTTCGCGTTCGATTGTTTAACCGTTTAACTCGGAAAACCGTGGTATAAATGATTTGTAACATGAAGCCATGCAATTTCTTTTTCGAGAAAGTCGCCGTTAAAATCCATAATAAGTAAGTAAGCCATGCGATTTCACATCTAGGTGCACGGCTCTCTGAGAGTAATAAAGCTACAGACCAGATTTAAAGTGTGCAATATCTCGTATCAGCGTTGTATTATTTCATAGTTCTTAGCTGTTGCTTGCATTCTAATATATAAATAATAAAAAGATGAAAGGAAAATAATGCATTCATGTTACAAACTATGAAAAGAAGATTTAACAGTGAGTCAACAATTCCACTAAAAACAACAAAACGAACAATTACCTCTAATCTTAGCTGAACGCACCGAACACAAAAAGACCACGACATATGACGTTGGAGATCCAAGTCGTCCTGGTTTGGGACAGGCACAAAAATGTGAGGTTGTACATTGTGTATCAATAAAAACTGATATTTACATATAACTGAAACGTTGTTGTTAGTGGTGATAAACAGCCATAACACCCTTTGTAAACTAGGATAATGCAATATTTTGCTGTTTGACTGTCATTTCTATTACTTAAGTACTGGGGCCTCGTGGTCGTGATCGTATGGTAGTTGGACTTACAACTGATGTTGTGAATTCGATACAACATTATGTGATAAAGTTTGTCAGTGACTTGCGACAGGTCGGTGGTTTTCTCCGGGTACTCCGGTTTCCTCCCCCAATAAAAATGACCACCATGACATGGCTGAAATATTGTTGAAAGTGGCGTTAAACACCATAATCCAAACCTAAGCATATTACTAAGTACTTGTTTGATTGGGGAGGGTGTGGTTGCTGTTTAACGCTAAGCGAGCATTTTTTCTCAGCCATATCATGTCGAGAATAAGTTATATTTCAATGAAATGATGATAATGATGATGATGATGACGATGACGATGTCCGCTTTGTACTCGACTAACATGTTTAGTTCGATTTTTAAGTGCTAGCTCACTGGACAACATAACACGGGTAAATATGTTCGTTCATTTCGGACACATTGCCCAGATTTCGAGCTGATCAGTCTTTGCTCCTATTACTTGATGTCACGTGTTTAGCGGAGAAGCAACAAATACAGATTTAATAGCCATTGGTTTGATCCTACTGGTGATCGAACCACGAACCATTACACCACCGATTAGGTTCATTGCTTGATTGGACAGAGTAGTTCGACGTATTTGAAAAAAACAGATTCATGTGTGAACGTTATGTTTGACCATTGGATTTAGCTTTCCATAGTTTTACCATCTAAATCCAGATTGGTGCTACGTGTTATATTTCCAGAATTATTTACTTCTGGTCCATTGCACAGGCACATGGGTCCAGGATATTTTTTTTTCAATTTTATCAATAAAATGTGCATCTACAACGTATATGAAGCCGTTTGACATGCTTTGTTATGAAATAAATGCCTTTATGAATTATGCCCCATTTTCTTAATATATCTACTATGCCCCATTTTCCTAATATATCTACTATGCCCCATTTTCCTAATATATCTACTCAGTATTAAGAAAATGGGGCATAGTATTAAGAAAATGGGGCATAGTTTATAAAGGCGTTTATTTCACAACGAAGCATGTCAAACGGGTTCATATATGTTGTGGATGCACATTTTATTGATAAAATTGAAGAAGAAAAAAAATCCTGGACCCAAGTGCCTGTGGTCCATTGTACTATTCAGATGTAATGATTTTATTTGATCTTTATTTTATTTGTGAACTATTCTTAAAGCTCTAACATCACAACATTATTTGTGTTTGATATATATTGAAATTTAAAAAGAAAATTAGCATAAACCTGCTGTTATACAATTTCATGTCTGTGGTGTTACCTTTCCTATTAAGGCTGGGCAAGAGTTATCTGTCTTGTCATATTTGAAGCAAAACAAGTTTCTCCCTTTGCTTATTTCCTGTTTCATGACATGTGCAGACGACAAAAACAAAAGTGACCCATAGACTTATATACAGCCAAAAAGGTACGTGCAATTTATAGCATAGTATATAAATTTAATGTCTGTGGTGTACTTCTAACTACTTCCTTTTGCTAGAATTGAACAAAATATAAAAATATACAATACATTACATTTGCTATTCGTCACAGGATATACATATCAAATATAGTCAGGGAGAAATTATTTTCATTTTATCCTGAAAATCCTGTTTGTCTGTGGTGTTACTGTCCATGGTGTGACCATAAAAAGTTTAACACCACAGACATTTAGCGTTAAAATTGTGAATAAACACATTCTTACATAAACAGTAATATTCAGAGCAAAATATTGTTCTTTATCCCATTGTTCAAATTGTTCAAACATCGTGATTTACTTATTAAAGATATCGTTTAACAAACTGATGGAAGTATACTGTTTAGACCTGGTAACACCAGGGACATATCTTTATAACAACATGGACAAAACTGATATTGTTTATGCATTAAACCAATATGTTGGAAAACTGAATATTGTACTGAAAACATTTAAGAAAACAAAAAATATCGGTTGATAGTTGTGTTTTTTTCTTTTAATTAAATGTCTACATTCATGGAAATGTCTCTGGTATTACTTTTGTCATCTGTGGTGTTTCCTCTTGTCAATGGTGTTACCTCATGTAAATTGTTTCATGAAAAGGATAAATGACATAATTGAAATAAATTATATTATATTTGTATCAAGTTGACTTTGATTGCTATGTATAAGTCATCCTTTATTTAAATAAAGTAAAACAAAATACAATCAAAAAATCTTGTTTGTTTCATAATGCAGCTTAAATGGTACTCCACAACTACATTTTCAAATATTGTGGAAAAAAATAGAACCCCAAAGAAAATATCCTAATTTATGAATAATATTCCTGTATATTATGTATTTAACCACTTTTGACATACAAATTATTATTTATTTTCCTGCAAAGAATAATTTTATGTTGATAACACCACGGACTGAAAGGTATGAGGGGGTGCAACATATCTTAAAATAATTTTTGTCATGCTGGTTTTCCCGACTGCATATTATGTGAATATATCACTGTAATGTAGACAAAACTAAACGACTAAAGAAAAATGTGATAGGAAATATTTGATGTCACAGAAAAATTAACAAGAAAAAGTACGTGTATTTTGATAATCACCCAGTTGTAAGTCCAACTACCACACGATCGTGACCACGACGGCCCCTACAACGTTAGTGGTGACAGGCGCTGATTACACAGGTAGTTGTAAGTCCAACTACCACACGATCTTGACCACGACGGCCCCTACAACGTTAGTGGTGATAGGCACTGATTGTACAGGTAGTTGTAAGTCCAACTACCACACGATCATGACCACGATGGCCCCTACAACGTTAGTGGTGATAGGCACTGATTGTACAGGTAGTTGTAAGTCCAACTACCACACGATCATGACCACGACGCCCGTACAACGTTAGTGGTGATAGGCACTGATTACACAGGTAGTTGTAAGTCCAACTACCACACGATCATGACCACGACGGCCCCTACAACGTTAGTGGTGATAGGCACTGATTGTACAGGTAGTTGTAAGTCCAACTACCACACGATCATGACCACGACGGCCCCTACAACGTTAGTGGTGATAGGCACTGATTGTACAGGTAGTTGTAAGTCCAACTACCACACGATCATGACCACGACGGCCCCTACAATGTTAGTGGTGATAGGCACTGATTGTACAGGTAGTTGTAAGTCCAACTACCACACGATCACGACCACTACAGCCCCTACAACGTTAGTGGTGATAGGCACTGATTGTACAGGTAGTTGTAAGTCCAACTACCACACGATCACGACCACTACAGCCCCTACAACGTTAGTGGTGATAGGCACTGATTGCACAGGTAGTTGTAAGTCCAACTACCACAAGATCATGACCACGACGGCCCCTACAGCGTTAGTGGTGATAGGCACTGATAACACAGGTAGTTGTAAGTCGAACTATCACACGATCATGACCACGACGGCCCCTACAAGGTTAGTGGTGATATGCACTGATTGTACAGGTAGTTGTAAGTCCAACTACCACACGATCATGACCACGACGGCCCCTACAACGTTAGTGGTGATAGGCACTGATTGTACAGGTAGTTGTAAGTCCAACTACCACACCATCATGACCACTACAGCCCCTACAACGTTAGTGGTGATAGGCACTGATTGTACAGGTAGTTGTAAGTCCAACTACCACACGATCGTGACCACGACGGCCCCTACAACGTTAGTGGTGATAGGCACTGATTGTACAGGTAGTTGTAAGTCCAACTACCACACGAACATGACCACGACGGCCCCTACAACGTTAGTGGTGATAGGCACTGATTACACAGGTAGTTGTAAGTCCAACTACCACACGATCTTGACCACGACGGCCCCTACAACGTTAGTGGTGATAGGCACTGATTGTACAGGTAGTTGTAAGTCCAACTACCACACGATCATGACCACGACGGCCCCTACAACGTTAGTGGTGATAGGCACTGATTGTACAAGTAGTTATAAGTCCAACTACCACACGACCACGACCACCACAGCCCCTACAACGTTAGTGGTGATAGGCACTGATTGCACAGGTAGTTGTAAGTCCAACTACCACACGATCATGACCACGATGGCCCCTACAACGTTAGTGGTGATAGGCACTGATTGCACAGGTAGTTGTAAGTCCAACTACCACACGATCATGACCACGACGGCCCCTACAACGTTAGTGGTGATAGGCACTGATTGTACAGGTAGTTATAAGTCCAACTACCACACGATCATGACCACGACGCCCCTACAACGTTAGTGGTGATAGGCACTGATTGTACAGGTAGTTGTAAGTCCAACTACCACACGATCATGACCACGACGGCCCCTGCAACGTTAGTGGTGATAGGCACTGATTGTACAGGTAGTTGTAAGTCCAACTACCACACGATCATGACCACGACGGCCCCTCAAAAGCAATATTCAATTTCATAGTAAGAGAATGGAAAAGGAAAAGGACATTTATTACAAGGGATTTAATGGAGAACAGTCAGACCAGTTGTAGACTATATAACTTTGATTTTGTAATTGTATACTGCGGTATCATATGTACGTAATTTTGATTATTTAACTTAAATGATTGTTGGTTGTTTCTTTCTGTTACTAGAGTGAGCGAGTGAATGATTCTTTAGCGCTAATTCAGCAATTTGTCAGCTATATCATGGCGATAAAAAGTTAATTTTCAATGAGATGATGATGAGGTCCGCTTTGTTCTAGACCAACACGCTGAGTTGGATTTTTATAGTGCTAGCTAACTGAAACAACAGTCCGCGGGTAGACATGTCGCTCCACTCGGACACATTATTCGGATTCCGAGCCAACAAGTCATCGCTCATTCACCTTAATGCTGCGTGCTTAGCGGAGAACAACAAATACCAATTTGAAAGTCTTTGGTTTGAATCGACCGGGGCTCGACCCCACGATCTACCACACTCGTGGCGAGCACGCTAACCATTACGCCACCGATGTGGTTTTCTCTTACTAGAATATTCTAGAAAACAAAATTATGCAACAACAGGGATAACCATTTTTTTCTGTCGCCCAATATTGTAGAAAAAAATTAAACTGACATGAAAGATGGAGTAGAAAAGTAATAATCTGGTCCTGTAGTTTGTATGGAAAAGTAATAATCTGGTCCTATAGTTTGTATGGTAAAGTAATAATCTGGTCCTGTAGTTTGTATGGTAAAGTAATAATCTGGTCCTGTAGTTTTTATGGAAAAGTAATAATCTGGTCCTGTAGTTTGTATGGAAAAGTAATAATCTGGTCCTGTAGTTTGTATAGAAAAGTAATAATCTGGTCCTGTAGTTTGTATGGAAAAGTAATAATCTGGTCCTGTAGTTTGTATAGAAAAGTAATAATCTGGTTCTGTAGTTTGTATAGAAAAGTAATAATCTGGTCATGTAGTTTGTATGGTAAAGTAATAATATGGTCCTGTAGTTTGTATAAAAAATTGATAATCTGGTCCTGTAGTTTGTATGGTAAAGTAATAATCTGGTCCTGTAGTTTGTATAGAAAAGTAATAATCTGGTCCTGTAGTTTGTATGATAAAGTAATAATCTGGTCCTGTAGTTTGCATAGAAAAGTAATTATCTGGTCCTGTAGTTTGTATGGTAAAGTAATAATTTGGTCCTGTAGTTTGTATGGAAAAGTAATAATCTGGTCCTGTAGTTTGTATAGAAAAGTAATTATCTGGTCCTGTAGTTTGTATAGAAAAGTAATAATCTGGTCCTGTAGTTTGTATGGTAAAGTAACAATCTGGTCCTGTAGTTTGTATAGCAAAGTAATAATCTGGTCATGTAGTTTGTATGGTAAAGTAATAATTTGGTCCTGTAGTTTGTATGGAAAAGTAATAATCTGGTCCTGTAGTTTGTATAGAAAAGTAATAAACTGGTCCTGTAGTTTGCATGGAAAACTAATAATCTGGTCTTGTAGTTTGTATGGTAAAGTAATAATCTGGTCCTGTAGTTTGTATAGAAAAGTAATAATCTGGTCCTGTAGTTTGTATGGTAAAGTAATAATCTGGTCCTGTAGTTTGTATAGAAAAGTAATAATCTGGTCCTGTAGTTTGTATGGAAAAGTAATAATCTGGTCCTGTAGTTTGTATAGAAAAGTAATAATCTGGTCCTGTAGTTTGTATGGCAAAGTAATAATCTGGTCCTGTAGTTGGCATAGAAAAGTAATAATCTGGTCCTGTAGTTTGTATGGAAAAGTAATAATCTGGTCCTGTAGTTTGTATAGAAAAGTAATAATCTGGTCATGTAGTTTGTATAGAAAAGTAATAATCTGGTCCTGTAGTTTGTATGGTAAAGTAATAATCTGGTCCTGTAGTTTGTATAGAAAAGTAATAATCTGCTCCTGTAGTTTGTATGGTAAAGTAATTATCTGATCCTGTAGTTTGTATGGTAAAGTAATAATCTGGTCCTGTAGTTTGCATAGAAAAGTAATAATCTGGTCCTGTAGTTTGTATAGAAAAGTAATAATCTGGTCGTGTAGTTTGTATGGTAAAGTAATAATCTGGTCCTGTAGTTTGTATGGAAAAGTAATAATCTGGTCGTGTAGTTTGAATGGTAAAGTAATAATCTGGTCCTGTAGTTTGTATGGTAAAGTAATAATCTGGTCCTGTAGTTTGTATAGAAAAGTAATTATCTGGTCCTGTAGTTTGAATGGTAAAGTAATAATCTGGTCCTGTAGTTTGTATGGAAAAGTAATAATCTGGTCCTGTAGTTTGTATGGTAAAGTAATAATCTGGTCCTGTAGTTTGTATGGTAAAGTAACAATCTGGTCCTGTAGTTTGTGTGGTAAAATAATAATCTGGTCCTGTAGTTTGTATGGAAAAGCAATAATCTGGTCCTGTAATTTGTATGGAAAAGTAATAATCTGGTCCTGTAGTTTGTATGGAAAAGTAATAATCTAGTCCTGTAGTTTGTATGGAAAAGTAATAATCTGGTCCTGTAATTTGCATGGAAAAGTAATAATCTGGTCCTGTAATTGATTAAAATAATAATAATCTGGTCCTGTAGTTTGTATGAAAAAGTAATAATCTGGTCCTGTAGTTTGTATGGAAAAGTAATAATCTGGTCCTGTAGTTTGTATGGAAAAGTAATAATCTGGTCCTGTAGTTGATTGAAAAAGTAATAATCTGGTCCTGTAGTTGATTAAAGAGTAATAATATGGTCCTGTAGTTTGTATGGTAAAGTAATAATCTGGTCCTGTAGTTTATACGGTAAAGTAATAATCTGGTCCTGTAGTTTGTATGGAAAAGTAATAATTTGGTCCTGTAGTTCGTATGGTAAAGTAATAATCTGGTCCTGTAGTTTGTATGGTAAAGTAATAATTTGGTTCTGCAGTTTGTATGGAAAAGTAATAATCTGGTCCTGTAGTTTGAATGGTAAAGTAATAATCTGGTCCTGTAGTTTGTATGGTAAAGTAATAATCTGGTTCTGTAGTTTGTATGGTAAAGTAATAATCTGGTCCTGTAATTTGTATGGTAAAGTAACAATCTGGTCCTGTAGTTTGTATGGTAAAATAATAATCTGGTCCTGTAGTTTGTATGGAAAAGTAATAATCTGTTCCTGTAGTTTGTATGGAAAAGTAATAATCTGGTCCTGTAGTTGATTAAAATAGTAATAATCTGGTCCTGTAGTTTGTATGGAAAAGTAATAATCTGGTCCTGTAGTTGATTTAAAAAGTAATATTCTGGTCCTGTAGTTTGTATGGAAAAGTAATAATCTGTTCCTGTAGTTTGTATGGAAAAGTAATAATCTGGTCCTGTAGTTGATTAAAGAGTAATAATATGGTCCTGTAGTTTGTATGTTAAAGTAATAATCTGGTCCTGTAGTTTGCATGGTAAAGTAATAATCTGGTCCTGTAGTTTGTATGGAAAAGTAATAATCTGGTTCTGTAGTTTGTATGGTAAAGTAATAATCTGGTCCTGTAGTTTGTATGGTAAAGTAATAATCTGGTCCTGTAGTTTGTATGGTTAAGTAACAATCTGGTCCTGTAGTTTGTATGGTAAAATAATAATCTGGTCCTGTAGTTTGTATGGAAAAGTAATAATCTGGTCCTGTAGTTGATTAAAATAGTAATTATCTGGTCCTGTAGTTTGTATGGAAAAGTAATAATCTGGTCCTGTAGTTTGTATGGAAAAGTAATAATCTGGTCCTGTAGTTTGTATGGAAAAGTAATAATCTGGTCCTGTAGTTTGTATGGAAAAGTAATAATCTGGACCTGTAGTTGATTGAAAAGTAATAATCTGGTCCTGTAGTTTGTATGGAAAAGTAATAATCTGGTCCTGTAGTTTGTATGGAAAAGTAATAATCTGGTCCTGTAGTTGATTAAAGAGTAATAATATGGTCCTGTAGTTTGTATGGTAAAGTAATAATCTGGTTCTGCAGTTTGTATGGAAAAGTAATAATCTGGTCCTGTAGTTTGAATGGTAAAGTAATAATCTGGTCCTGTAGTTTGTATGGAAAAGTAATAATCTGGTCCTGTAGTTTGTATGGTAAAGTAATAATCTGGTCCTGTAATTTGTATGGTAAAGTAACAATCTGGTCCTGTAATTTGTATGGTAAAGTAACAATCTGGTCCTGTAGTTTGTATGGTAAAATAATAATCTGGTCCTGTAGTTTGTATGGAAAAGTAATAATCTGTTCCTGTAGTTTGTATGGAAAAGTAATAATCTGGTCCTGTAGTTGATTAAAATAGTAATAATCTGGTCCTGTAGTTTGTATGGAAAAGTAATAATCTGGTCCTGTAGTTGATTTAAAAAGTAATATTCTGGTCCTGTAGTTTGTATGGAAAAGTAATAATCTGTTCCTGTAGTTGATTAAAGAGTAATAATATGGTCCTGTAGTTTGTATGGTAAAGTAATAATCTGGTCCTGTAGTTTGCATGGTAAAGTAATAATCTGGTCCTGTAGTTTGTATGGTAAAGTAACAATCTGGTCCTGTAGTTTGTATAGCAAAGTAATAATCTGGTCATGTAGTTTGTATGGTAAAGTAATAATTTGGTCCTGTAGTTTGTATGGAAAAGTAATAATCTGGTCCTGTAGTTTGTATAGAAAAGTAATAAACTGGTCCTGTAGTTTGCATGGAAAACTAATAATCTGGTCTTGTAGTTTGTATGGTAAAGTAATAATCTGGTCCTGTAGTTTGTATAGAAAAGTAATAATCTGGTCCTGTAGTTTGTATGGTAAAGTAATAATCTGGTCCTGTAGTTTGTATAGAAAAGTAATAATCTGGTCCTGTAGTTTGTATGGAAAAGTAATAATCTGGTCCTGTAGTTTGTATAGAAAAGTAATAATCTGGTCCTGTAGTTTGTATGGCAAAGTAATAATCTGGTCCTGTAGTTGGCATAGAAAAGTAATAATCTGGTCCTGTAGTTTGTATGGAAAAGTAATAATCTGGTCCTGTAGTTTGTATAGAAAAGTAATAATCTGGTCATGTAGTTTGTATAGAAAAGTAATAATCTGGTCCTGTAGTTTGTATGGTAAAGTAATAATCTGGTCCTGTAGTTTGTATAGAAAAGTAATAATCTGCTCCTGTAGTTTGCATGGTAAAGTAATTATCTGATCCTGTAGTTTGTATGGTAAAGTAATAATCTGGTCCTGTAGTTTGCATAGAAAAGTAATAATCTGGTCCTGTAGTTTGTATAGAAAAGTAATAATCTGGTCGTGTAGTTTGTATGGTAAAGTAATAATCTGGTCCTGTAGTTTGTATGGAAAAGTAATAATCTGGTCGTGTAGTTTGAATGGTAAAGTAATAATCTGGTCCTGTAGTTTGTATGGTAAAGTAATAATCTGGTCCTGTAGTTTGTATAGAAAAGTAATTATCTGGTCCTGTAGTTTGAATGGTAAAGTAATAATCTGGTCCTGTAGTTTGTATGGAAAAGTAATAATCTGGTCCTGTAGTTTGTATGGTAAAGTAATAATCTGGTCCTGTAGTTTGTATGGTAAAGTAACAATCTGGTCCTGTAGTTTGTGTGGTAAAATAATAATCTGGTCCTGTAGTTTGTATGGAAAAGCAATAATCTGGTCCTGTAATTTGTATGGAAAAGTAATAATCTGGTCCTGTAGTTTGTATGGAAAAGTAATAATCTAGTCCTGTAGTTTGTATGGAAAAGTAATAATCTGGTCCTGTAATTTGCATGGAAAAGTAATAATCTGGTCCTGTAATTGATTAAAATAATAATAATCTGGTCCTGTAGTTTGTATGAAAAAGTAATAATCTGGTCCTGTAGTTTGTATGGAAAAGTAATAATCTGGTCCTGTAGTTTGTATGGAAAAGTAATAATCTGGTCCTGTAGTTGATTGAAAAAGTAATAATCTGGTCCTGTAGTTGATTAAAGAGTAATAATATGGTCCTGTAGTTTGTATGGTAAAGTAATAATCTGGTCCTGTAGTTTATACGGTAAAGTAATAATCTGGTCCTGTAGTTTGTATGGAAAAGTAATAATTTGGTCCTGTAGTTCGTATGGTAAAGTAATAATCTGGTCCTGTAGTTTGTATGGTAAAGTAATAATTTGGTTCTGCAGTTTGTATGGAAAAGTAATAATCTGGTCCTGTAGTTTGAATGGTAAAGTAATAATCTGGTCCTGTAGTTTGTATGGTAAAGTAATAATCTGGTTCTGTAGTTTGTATGGTAAAGTAATAATCTGGTCCTGTAATTTGTATGGTAAAGTAACAATCTGGTCCTGTAGTTTGTATGGTAAAATAATAATCTGGTCCTGTAGTTTGTATGGAAAAGTAATAATCTGTTCCTGTAGTTTGTATGGAAAAGTAATAATCTGGTCCTGTAGTTGATTAAAATAGTAATAATCTGGTCCTGTAGTTTGTATGGAAAAGTAATAATCTGGTCCTGTAGTTGATTTAAAAAGTAATATTCTGGTCCTGTAGTTTGTATGGAAAAGTAATAATCTGTTCCTGTAGTTTGTATGGAAAAGTAATAATCTGGTCCTGTAGTTGATTAAAGAGTAATAATATGGTCCTGTAGTTTGTATGTTAAAGTAATAATCTGGTCCTGTAGTTTGCATGGTAAAGTAATAATCTGGTCCTGTAGTTTGTATGGAAAAGTAATAATCTGGTTCTGTAGTTTGTATGGTAAAGTAATAATCTGGTCCTGTAGTTTGTATGGTAAAGTAATAATCTGGTCCTGTAGTTTGTATGGTTAAGTAACAATCTGGTCCTGTAGTTTGTATGGTAAAATAATAATCTGGTCCTGTAGTTTGTATGGAAAAGTAATAATCTGTTCCTGTAGTTTGTATGGAAAAGTAATAATCTGGTCCTGTAGTTGATTAAAGAGTAATAATATGGTCCTGTAGTTTGTATGTTAAAGTAATAATCTGGTCCTGTAGTTTGCATGGTAAAGTAATAATCTGGTCCTGTAGTTTGTATGGAAAAGTAATAATCTGGTCCTGTAGTTTGTATGGAAAAGTAATAATCTGGTCCTGTAGTTTGTATGGAAAAGTAATAATCTGGTCCTGTAGTTTGTATGGAAAAGTAATAATCTGGACCTGTAGTTGATTGAAAAGTAATAATCTGGTCCTGTAGTTTGTATGGAAAAGTAATAATCTGGTCCTGTAGTTTGTATGGAAAAGTAATAATCTGGTCCTGTAGTTGATTAAAGAGTAATAATATGGTCCTGTAGTTTGTATGGTAAAGTAATAATCTGGTTCTGCAGTTTGTATGGAAAAGTAATAATCTGGTCCTGTAGTTTGAATGGTAAAGTAATAATCTGGTCCTGTAGTTTGTATGGTAAAGTAATAATCTGGTCCTGTAGTTTGTATGGTAAAGTAATAATCTGGTCCTGTAATTTGTATGGTAAAGTAACAATCTGGTCCTGTAGTTTGTATGGTAAAGTAACAATCTGGTCCTTTAGTTTGTATGGTAAAATAATAATCTGGTCCTGTAGTTTGTATGGAAAAGTAATAATCTGGTCCTTCGGTTTGTATGGAAAAGTAATAATCTGGTCCTGTGGTTTGTATGGAAATGTAATAATCTGGTCCTGTAGTTTGTATGGAAAAGTAATAATCTGGTCCTGTAGTTTGAATGGTAAAGTAATAATCTGGTCCTGTAGTTTGTATGGTAAAGTAATAATCTGGTCCTGTAGTTTGTATGGTAAAGTAATAATCTGGTCCTGTAATTTGTATGGTAAAGTAACAATCTGGTCCTGTAGTTTGTATGGTAAAATAATAATCTGGTCCTGTAGTTTGTATGGAAAAGTAATAATCTGTTCCTGTAGTTTGTATGGAAAAGTAATAATCTGGTCCTGTAGTTGATTAAAATAGTAATAATCTGGTCCTGTAGTTTGTATGGAAAAGTAATAATCTGGTCCTGTAGTTGATTTAAAAAGTAATATTCTGGTCCTGTAGTTTGTATGGAAAAGTAATAATCTGTTCCTGTAGTTGATTAAAGAGTAATAATATGGTCCTGTAGTTTGTATGGTAAAGTAATAATCTGGTCCTGTAGTTTGCATGGTAAAGTAATAATCTGGTCCTGTAGTTTGTATGGAAAAGTAATAATCTGGTCCTGTAGTTTGTATGGAAAAGTAATAATCTGGACCTGTAGTTGATTGAAAAGTAATAATCTGGTCCTGTAGTTTGTATGGAAAAGTAATAATCTGGTCCTGTAATTTGTATGGAAAAGTAATAATCTGGTCCTGTAGTTGATTAAAGAGTAATAATATGGTCCTGTAGTTTGTATGGTAAAGTAATAATTTGGTCCTGTAGTTTGTATGGTAAAGTAATAATCTGGTCCTGTAGTTTGTATGGTAAAGTAATAATCTGGTTCTGCAGTTTGTATGGAAAAGTAATAATCTGGTCCTGTAGTTTGAATGGTAAAGTAATAATCTGGTCCTGTAGTTTGTAAGGTAAAGTAATAATCTGGTCCTGTAGTTTGTATGGTAAAGTAATAATCTGGTCCTGTAATTTGTATGGTAAAGTAACAATCTGGTCCTGTAGTTTGTATGGTAAAGTAACAATCTGGTCCTTTAGTTTGTATGGTAAAATAATAATCTGGTCCTGTAGTTTGTATGGAAAAGTAAAAATCTGATTCTGTAGTTTGTATGGAAAATTAATAATCTGGTCCTGTAGTTTGTATAGAAAAGTAATAATCTGGTCCTGTAGTTTGTATGGAAAAGTAATAATCTGGTCCTGTGGTTTGTATGGAAAAGTAATAATCTGGTCCTGTGGTTTGTATGGAAATGTAATAATCTGGTCCTGTAGTTTGTATGGAAAAGTAATAATCTGGTCCTGTAGTTTGTATGGAAAAGTAATAATCTGGTCCTGTGGTTGATTAAAAAAGGAATAATCTGGTCCTGTAGTTGATTAAAAAAGTAATAATCTGGTCCTGTAGTTTGTATGGAAAAGTAATAATCTGATCCTGTAGTTTGTATGGAAACGTAATAATCTGGTCCTGTAGTTTGTATGGAGAAGTAATAGTCTGGTCCTGTAGTTTGTATGGAAAAGTAATAATCTGGTTCTGTAGTTTGTATGGAAAAGTAATAATCTGGTCCTGTAGTTTGTATGGAAAAGTAATAATCTGGTCCTGTAGTTTGTGTGGAAAAGTAATTATCTGGTCCTATTGTTTGTATGGAAAAGTAATAATCTGGTCCTGTAATTTGTATGGAAAAGTAATAATCTTGTCCTGTAGTTTGTATGGAAAAGTAATAATCTCGTCCTGTAGTTTGTAGGGAAAAGTAATAATCTGGTCCTGTAGTTTGTATGGAAAAGTAATAATGTGGTCCTGTAGTTTGTATGGAAAAGTAATAATCTGGTCCTGTAGTTTGAATGGAAAAGTATTAATCTGGTCCTGTAGTTTGTATGGAAAAGTAATAATCTGGTCCTGTAGTTTGTATGGAAAAGTAATAATCTGGTCCTGTAGTTTGTATGGAAAAGTAATAATCTGGTCCTGTAGTTTGTATGGAAAAGTAATAATCTGGTCCTGTAGTTTGAATAGAAAATTATAATCTGTTCCTGTAGTTTGTATAAAAAGTAATAATCTGGTCCTGTAGTTTGTATGGAAAAGTAATAATTTGGTCCTGTAGTTTGTATAGAAAAGTAATAATCTGGTCCTGTAGTTTGTATGGAAAAGTAATAATCTGGTCCTGTAGTTTGTATGGAAAAGTAATAATCTAGTCCTGTAGTTTGTATAGAAAATTATAATCTAGTCCTGTAGTTTGTATAAAAAAGTAATAATCTGGTCCTGTAGTTTGTATGGAAAAGTAATAATCTGGTCCTGTAGTTGATTGAAAAAGTAATAATCTGGTCCTGTAGTTGATTAAAGAGTAATAATATGGTCCTGTAGTTTGTATGGTAAAGTAATAATCTGGTCCTGTAGTTTATACGGTAAAGTAATAATCTGGTCCTGTAGTTTGTATGGAAAAGTAATAATTTGGTCCTGTAGTTCGTATGGTAAAGTAATAATCTGGTCCTGTAGTTTGTATGGTAAAGTAATAATTTGGTTCTGCAGTTTGTATGGAAAAGTAATAATCTGGTCCTGTAGTTTGAATGGTAAAGTAATAATCTGGTCCTGTAGTTTGTATGGTAAAGTAATAATCTGGTTCTGTAGTTTGTATGGTAAAGTAATAATCTGGTCCTGTAATTTGTATGGTAAAGTAACAATCTGGTCCTGTAGTTTGTATGGTAAAATAATAATCTGGGCCTGTAGTTTGTATGGAAAAGTAATAATCTGTTCCTGTAGTTTGTATGGAAAAGTAATAATCTGGTCCTGTAGTTGATTAAAATAGTAATAATCTGGTCCTGTAGTTTGTATGGAAAAGTAATAATCTGGTCCTGTAGTTGATTTAAAAAGTAATATTCTGGTCCTGTAGTTTGTATGGAAAAGTAATAATCTGTTCCTGTAGTTTGTATGGAAAAGTAATAATCTGGTCCTGTAGTTGATTAAAGAGTAATAATATGGTCCTGTAGTTTGTATGTTAAAGTAATAATCTGGTCCTGTAGTTTGCATGGTAAAGTAATAATCTGGTCCTGTAGTTTGTATGGAAAAGTAATAATCTGGTTCTGTAGTTTGTATGGTAAAGTAATAATCTGGTCCTGTAGTTTGTATGGTAAAGTAATAATCTGGTCCTGTAGTTTGTATGGTTAAGTAACAATCTGGTCCTGTAGTTTGTATGGTAAAATAATAATCTGGTCCTGTAGTTTGTATGGAAAAGTAATAATCTGGTCCTGTAGTTGATTAAAATAGTAATTATCTGGTCCTGTAGTTTGTATGGAAAAGTAATAATCTGGTCCTGTAGTTTGTATGGAAAAGTAATAATCTGGTCCTGTAGTTTGTATGGAAAAGTAATAATCTGGACCTGTAGTTGATTGAAAAGTAATAATCTGGTCCTGTAGTTTGTATGGAAAAGTAATAATCTGGTCCTGTAGTTTGTATGGAAAAGTAATAATCTGGTCCTGTAGTTGATTAAAGAGTAATAATATGGTCCTGTAGTTTGTATGGTAAAGTAATAATTTGGTCCTGTAGTTTGTATGGTAAAGTAATAATCTGGTCCTGTAGTTTGTATGGTAAAGTAATAATCTGGTTCTGCAGTTTGTATGGAAAAGTAATAATCTGGTCCTGTAGTTTGAATGGTAAAGTAATAATCTGGTCCTGTAGTTTGTATGGTAAAGTAATAATCTGGTCCTGTAGTTTGTATGGTAAAGTAATAATCTGGTCCTGTAATTTGTATGGTAAAGTAACAATCTGGTCCTGTAGTTTGTATGGTAAAGTAACAATCTGGTCCTTTAGTTTGTATGGTAAAATAATAATCTGGTCCTGTAGTTTGTATGGAAAAGTAATAATCTGGTCCTTCGGTTTGTATGGAAAAGTAATAATCTGGTCCTGTGGTTTGTATGGAAATGTAATAATCTGGTCCTGTAGTTTGTATGGAAAAGTAATAATCTGGTCCTGTAGTTTGAATGGTAAAGTAATAATCTGGTCCTGTAGTTTGTATGGTAAAGTAATAATCTGGTCCTGTAGTTTGTATGGTAAAGTAATAATCTGGTCCTGTAATTTGTATGGTAAAGTAACAATCTGGTCCTGTAGTTTGTATGGTAAAATAATAATCTGGTCCTGTAGTTTGTATGGAAAAGTAATAATCTGTTCCTGTAGTTTGTATGGAAAAGTAATAATCTGGTCCTGTAGTTGATTAAAATAGTAATAATCTGGTCCTGTAGTTTGTATGGAAAAGTAATAATCTGGTCCTGTAGTTGATTTAAAAAGTAATATTCTGGTCCTGTAGTTTGTATGGAAAAGTAATAATCTGTTCCTGTAGTTGATTAAAGAGTAATAATATGGTCCTGTAGTTTGTATGGTAAAGTAATAATCTGGTCCTGTAGTTTGCATGGTAAAGTAATAATCTGGTCCTGTAGTTTGTATGGAAAAGTAATAATCTGGTTCTGTAGTTTGTATGGTAAAGTAATAATCTGGTCCTGTAGTTTGTATGGTAAAGTAATAATCTGGTCCTGTAGTTTGTATGGTTAAGTAACAATCTGGTCCTGTAGTTTGTATGGTAAAATAATAATCTGGTCCTGTAGTTTGTATGGAAAAGTAATAATCTGGTCCTGTAGTTGATTAAAATAGTAATTATCTGGTCCTGTAGTTTGTATGGAAAAGTAATAATCTGGTCCTGTAGTTTGTATGGAAAAGTAATAATCTGGTCCTGTAGTTTGTATAGAAAAGTAATAATCTGGTCCTGTAGTTTGTATGGAAAAGTAATAATCTGGACCTGTAGTTGATTGAAAAGTAATAATCTGGTCCTGTAGTTTGTATGGAAAAGTAATAATCTGGTCCTGTAATTTGTATGGAAAAGTAATAATCTGGTCCTGTAGTTGATTAAAGAGTAATAATATGGTCCTGTAGTTTGTATGGTAAAGTAATAATTTGGTCCTGTAGTTTGTATGGTAAAGTAATAATCTGGTCCTGTAGTTTGTATGGTAAAGTAATAATCTGGTTCTGCAGTTTGTATGGAAAAGTAATAATCTGGTCCTGTAGTTTGAATGGTAAAGTAATAATCTGGTCCTGTAGTTTGTAAGGTAAAGTAATAATCTGGTCCTGTAGTTTGTATGGTAAAGTAATAATCTGGTCTTGTAATTTGTATGGTAAAGTAACAATCTGGTCCTGTAGTTTGTATTGTAAAGTAACAATCTGGTCCTTTAGTTTGTATGGTAAAATAATAATCTGGTCCTGTAGTTTGTATGGAAAAGTAAAAATCTGATTCTGTAGTTTGTATGGAAAATTAATAATCTGGTCCTGTAGTTTGTATAGAAAAGTAATAATCTGGTCCTGTAGTTTGTATGGAAAAGTAATAATCTGGTCCTGTGGTTTGTATGGAAATGTAATAATCTGGTCCTGTAGTTTGTATGGAAAAGTAATAATCTGGTCCTGTAGTTTGTATGGAAAAGTAATAATCTGGTCCTGTGGTTGATTAAAAAAGGAATAATCTGGTCCTGTAGTTGATTAAAAAAGTAATAATCTGGTCCTGTAGTTTGTATGGAAAAGTAATAATCTGATCCTGTAGTTTGTATGGAAACGTAATAATCTGGTCCTGTAGTTTGTATGGAGAAGTAATAGTCTGGTCCTGTAGTTTGTATGGAAAAGTAATAATCTGGTTCTGTAGTTTGTATGGAAAAGTAATAATCTGGTCCTGTAGTTTGTATGGAAAAGTAATAATCTGGTCCTGTAGTTTGTGTGGAAAAGTAATTATCTGGTCCTATTGTTTGTATGGAAAAGTAATAATCTGGTCCTGTAATTTGTATGGAAAAGTAATAATCTTGTCCTGTAGTTTGTATGGAAAAGTAATAATCTCGTCCTGTAGTTTGTAGGGAAAAGTAATAATCTGGTCCTGTAGTTTGTATGGAAAAGTAATAATGTGGTCCTGTAGTTTGTATGGAAAAGTAATAATCTGGTCCTGTAGTTTGAATGGAAAAGTATTAATCTGGTCCTGTAGTTTGTATGGAAAAGTAATAATCTGGACCTGTAGTTTGTATGGAAAAGTAATAATCTGGTCCTGTAGTTTGTATGGAAAAGTAATAATCTGGTCCTGTAGTTTGTATGGAAAAGTAATAATCTGGTCCTGTAGTTTGAATAGAAAATTATAATCTGTTCCTGTAGTTTGTATAAAAAGTAATAATCTGGTCCTGTAGTTTGTATGGAAAAGTAATAATTTGGTCCTGTAGTTTGTATAGAAAAGTAATAATCTGGTCCTGTAGTTTGTATGGAAAAGTAATAATCTGGTCCTGTAGTTTGTATGGAAAAGTAATAATCTGGTCCTGTAGTTTGCATGGTAAAATAATAATCTGGTCCTGTAGTTTGTATGGAAAAGTAATAATCTGGTTCTGTAGTTTGTATGGTAAAGTAATAATCTGGTCCTGTAGTTTGTATGGTAAAGTAATAATCTGGTCCTGTAGTTTGTATGGTTAAGTAACAATCTGGTCCTGTAGTTTGTATGGTAAAATAATAATCTGGTCCTGTAGTTTGTATGGAAAAGTAATAATCTGGTCCTGTAGTTGATTAAAATAGTAATTATCTGGTCCTGTAGTTTGTATGGAAAAGTAATAATCTGGTCCTGTAGTTTGTATGGAAAAGTAATAATCTGGTCCTGTAGTTTGTATAGAAAAGTAATAATCTGGTCCTGTAGTTTGTATGGAAAAGTAATAATCTGGACCTGTAGTTGATTGAAAAGTAATAATCTGGTCCTGTAGTTTGTATGGAAAAGTAATAATCTGGTCCTGTAATTTGTATGGAAAAGTAATAATCTGGTCCTGTAGTTGATTAAAGAGTAATAATATGGTCCTGTAGTTTGTATGGTAAAGTAATAATTTGGTCCTGTAGTTTGTATGGTAAAGTAATAATCTGGTCCTGTAGTTTGTATGGTAAAGTAATAATCTGGTTCTGCAGTTTGTATGGAAAAGTAATAATCTGGTCCTGTAGTTTGAATGGTAAAGTAATAATCTGGTCCTGTAGTTTGTAAGGTAAAGTAATAATCTGGTCCTGTAGTTTGTATGGTAAAGTAATAATCTGGTCTTGTAATTTGTATGGTAAAGTAACAATCTGGTCCTGTAGTTTGTATTGTAAAGTAACAATCTGGTCCTTTAGTTTGTATGGTAAAATAATAATCTGGTCCTGTAGTTTGTATGGAAAAGTAAAAATCTGATTCTGTAGTTTGTATGGAAAATTAATAATCTGGTCCTGTAGTTTGTATAGAAAAGTAATAATCTGGTCCTGTAGTTTGTATGGAAAAGTAATAATCTGGTCCTGTGGTTTGTATGGAAAAGTAATAATCTGGTCCTGTGGTTTGTATGGAAATGTAATAATCTGGTCCTGTAGTTTGTATGGAAAAGTAATAATCTGGTCCTGTAGTTTGTATGGAAAAGTAATAATCTGGTCCTGTGGTTGATTAAAAAAGGAATAATCTGGTCCTGTAGTTGATTAAAAAAGTAATAATCTGGTCCTGTAGTTTGTATGGAAAAGTAATAATCTGATCCTGTAGTTTGTATGGAAACGTAATAATCTGGTCCTGTAGTTTGTATGGAGAAGTAATAGTCTGGTCCTGTAGTTTGTATGGAAAAGTAATAATCTGGTTCTGTAGTTTGTATGGAAAAGTAATAATCTGGTCCTGTAGTTTGTATGGAAAAGTAATAATCTGGTCCTGTAGTTTGTGTGGAAAAGTAATTATCTGGTCCTATTGTTTGTATGGAAAAGTAATAATCTGGTCCTGTAATTTGTATGGAAAAGTAATAATCTTGTCCTGTAGTTTGTATGGAAAAGTAATAATCTCGTCCTGTAGTTTGTAGGGAAAAGTAATAATCTGGTCCTGTAGTTTGTATGGAAAAGTAATAATGTGGTCCTGTAGTTTGTATGGAAAAGTAATAATCTGGTCCTGTAGTTTGAATGGAAAAGTATTAATCTGGTCCTGTAGTTTGTATGGAAAAGTAATAATCTGGTCCTGTAGTTTGTATGGAAAAGTAATAATCTGGTCCTGTAGTTTGTATGGAAAAGTAATAATCTGGTCCTGTAGTTTGTATGGAAAAGTAATAATCTGGTCCTGTAGTTTGAATAGAAAATTATAATCTGTTCCTGTAGTTTGTATAAAAAGTAATAATCTGGTCCTGTAGTTTGTATGGAAAAGTAATAATTTGGTCCTGTAGTTTGTATAGAAAAGTAATAATCTGGTCCTGTAGTTTGTATGGAAAAGTAATAATCTGGTCCTGTAGTTTGTATGGAAAAGTAATAATCTAGTCCTGTAGTTTGTATAGAAAATTATAATCTAGTCCTGTAGTTTGTATAAAAAAGTAATAATCTGGTCCTGTAGTTTGCATAGAAAAGTAAAAATCTGGTCCTGTAGTTTGTATAGAAAAGTAATAATCTGGTCTTGTATGTTGTATGGAAAAGTAATAATCTGGTCCTGTAGTTTGTATGGAAAAGTAAAAATCTGGTCCTGTAGTTTGTATGGAAAAGTAATAATCTGGTCCTGTAATTTGTATTGAAAAGTAATAATCTGGTCCTGTAGTTTGTATGGTAATGTAATAATCTGGTCCTGTAGTTTGTATGGAAAAGTAATAATCTGGTCCTGTAGTTTGTATGGAAAAGTAATAATCTGGTCCTGTAGTTTGTATGGAAAAGTAATAATCTGGTCCTGTAGTTTGTGTGGAAAAGTAATAATCTGGTCCTATAGTTTGTATGGAAAAGTAATAATCTGGTCCTGTAATTTGTATGGAAAAGTAATAATCTTGTCCTTTAGTTTGTATGGAAAAGTAATAATCTCGTCCTGTAGTTTGTAGGGAAAAGTAATAATCTGGTCCTGTAGTTTGTATGGAAAAGTAATAATGTGGTCCTGTAGTTTGTATGGAAAAGTAATAATCTGGTCCTGTAGTTTGAATGGAAAAGTATTAATCTGGTCCTGTAGTTTGTATGGAAAAGTAATAATCTGGTCCTGTAGTTTGTATGGAAAAGTAATAATCTGGTCCTGTAGTTTGTATGGAAAGGTAATAATCTAGTCCTGTAGTTGATTAAAATAGTAATAATCTGGTCCTGTAGTTTGTATGGAAAAGTAATAATCTGGTCCTGTGGTTTGTATGGAAAAGTAATAATCTGGTCCTGTGGTTTGTATGGAAATGTAATAATCTGGTCCTGTAGTTTGTATGGAAAAGTAATAATCTGGTCCTGTAGTTTGTATGGAAAAGTAATAATCTGGTCCTGTGGTTGATTAAAAAAGGAATAATCTGGTCCTGTAGTTGATTAAAAAAGTAATAATCTGGTCCTGTAGTTTGTATGGAAAAGTAATAATCTGATCCTGTAGTTTGTATGGAAACGTAATAATCTGGTCCTGTAGTTTGTATGGAGAAGTAATAGTCTGGTCCTGTAGTTTGTATGGAAAAGTAATAATCTGGTTCTGTAGTTTGTATGGAAAAGTAATAATCTGGTCCTGTAGTTTGTATGGAAAAGTAATAATCTGGTCCTGTAGTTTGTGTGGAAAAGTAATTATCTGGTCCTATTGTTTGTATGGAAAAGTAATAATCTGGTCCTGTAATTTGTATGGAAAAGTAATAATCTTGTCCTGTAGTTTGTATGGAAAAGTAATAATCTCGTCCTGTAGTTTGTAGGGAAAAGTAATAATCTGGTCCTGTAGTTTGTATGGAAAAGTAATAATGTGGTCCTGTAGTTTGTATGGAAAAGTAATAATCTGGTCCTGTAGTTTGAATGGAAAAGTATTAATCTGGTCCTGTAGTTTGTATGGAAAAGTAATAATCTGGTCCTGTAGTTTGTATGGAAAAGTAATAATCTGGTCCTGTAGTTTGTATGGAAAAGTAATAATCTGGTCCTGTAGTTTGTATGGAAAAGTAATAATCTGGTCCTGTAGTTTGAATAGAAAATTATAATCTGTTCCTGTAGTTTGTATAAAAAGTAATAATCTGGTCCTGTAGTTTGTATGGAAAAGTAATAATTTGGTCCTGTAGTTTGTATAGAAAAGTAATAATCTGGTCCTGTAGTTTGTATGGAAAAGTAATAATCTGGTCCTGTAGTTTGTATGGAAAAGTAATAATCTAGTCCTGTAGTTTGTATAGAAAATTATAATCTAGTCCTGTAGTTTGTATAAAAAAGTAATAATCTGGTCCTGTAGTTTGTATAGAAAAGTAAAAATCTGGTCCTGTAGTTTGTATAGAAAAGTAATAATCTGGTCTTGTATGTTGTATGGAAAAGTAATAATCTGGTCCTGTAGTTTGTATGGAAAAGTAAAAATCTGGTCCTGTAGTTTGTATGGAAAAGTAATAATCTGGTCCTGTAATTTGTATTGAAAAGTAATAATCTGGTCCTGTAGTTTGTATGGTAATGTAATAATCTGGTCCTGTAGTTTGTATGGAAAAGTAATAATCTGGTCCTGTAGTTTGTATGGAAAAGTAATAATCTGGTCCTGTAGTTTGTATGGAAAAGTAATAATCTGGTCCTGTAGTTTGTGTGGAAAAGTAATAATCTGGTCCTATAGTTTGTATGGAAAAGTAATAATCTGGTCCTGTAATTTGTATGGAAAAGTAATAATCTTGTCCTTTAGTTTGTATGGAAAAGTAATAATCTCGTCCTGTAGTTTGTAGGGAAAAGTAATAATCTGGTCCTGTAGTTTGTATGGAAAAGTAATAATGTGGTCCTGTAGTTTGTATGGAAAAGTAATAATCTGGTCCTGTAGTTTGAATGGAAAAGTATTAATCTGGTCCTGTAGTTTGTATGGAAAAGTAATAATCTGGTCCTGTAGTTTGTATGGAAAAGTAATAATCTGGTCCTGTAGTTTGTATGGAAAGGTAATAATCTAGTCCTGTAGTTGATTAAAATAGTAATAATCTGGTCCTGTAGTTTGTATGGAAAAGTAATAATCTGGTCCTGTAGTTTGTATGGAAAAGTAATAATCTGGTCCTGTAGTTTGTATGGAAAAGTAATAATCTGGTCCTGTAGTTTGTATGGAAAAGTAATAATCTGGTCCTGTAGTTTGTATGGAGAAGTAATAATCTGGTCCTGTTGTTGATTAAAGAGTGATAATATGGTCCTGTAGTTTGTATGGTAAAGTAATAATCTGGTCCTGTAGTTTGTATGGAAAAGTAATAATCTGGTCCTGTAGTTTGTATGGAGAAGTAATAATCTGGTCCTGTAGTTGATTAAAGAGTGATAATATGGTCCTGTAGTTTGTATGGTAAAGTAATAATCTGTTCCTGTAGTTTATATGCTAAAGTAATAATCTGGTCCTGTAGTTTGTATGGTTAAGTAACAATCTGGTCCTGTAGTTTGTATGGTAAAGTAATAATCTGGTCCTGTAGTTTGTATGGTAAAGTAATAATCTGGTCCTGTAGTTTGTATGGAAAAGTAATAATCTGGTCCTCTAGTTTGAATGGAAAAGTAATAATCTGGTCCTGTAGTTTGTATGGAAAAGTAATAATCTGGTCCTGTAATTTGTATGGAAAAGTAATAATCTGGTCCTGTAGTTTGTATGGTAAAGTAATAATCTGGTCCTGTAGTTTGTATGGTAAAGTAACAATCTGGTCCTGTAGTTTGTATGGTAAAGTAATAATCTGGTCCTGTAGTTTTTATGGAAAAGTAATAATCTGGTCCTGTAATTTGTATGGAAAAGTAATAAGCTGGTCTGGTACTTTGTATGGAAAAGTAATAATCTGGTCCTGTAGTTTGTATGGTAAAGTAAGTTTGTATGGAAAAGTAATAATCTGGTCCTGTAGTTTGTATGGAAAAGTTTTTTGGTAAAAATAAATTACTGATTTTTCATTTCTAAATAAGAAATGATTTGATTTTTAATTTCGACTCGGGGAGGGGAAGAAATATTGCTAAAAGTTAAATAGTGAGCCCCCCCCCCCCTCTCTCCCAAGTCGAACATACAGTGTTCTGACCTGGGAAAATGTATGAAGAATTTTAACGAACGAATCACAATATAACAATGAATGTTGTAATTGACTCATTGTGTCTATTATTGGAAATTAAAGCAAGAAAATCGCCCGATGACAACGGCACACGACGCCTTGAGAACGACGTCTATTTTCAGATTCAGTACATATGAAAATAACCTCAACTTTTTAAACCAATCAAAACACGTATAAAATGACATGTGACTCTAAAATTAATTTATATATATATATAATTACATTACTTCCGTTTTTCATTGAAATGTTACAATATGATTAGTTATCAAGTGGTCACATGATTATAAAAGAGATGTTTTACATCCCAATAAAACTCAAACCCGAACTTGCACGTGCCTCCATGACGACGTCAGATGTAAACAATCAATAATCTAACACAAATAAAATTCACATCGAAAAATTCAACTATATTAAATGTTGGTGTGATTTAAATGTAATTATAAGAATTGAATGCATTTTTTTTGTAGTTTTACAGGCGTGTAAAAGCGTGGACCGAGGCACATTTTTTGTATGAAGTGCTTCGGTCCACGCTTTTACACGCCAATAAAACTACAAAAAATGCATTCAATTCTTAAATGAAGCCAACACATTTTGCTCTCATGTTTCTAGATCTGGACGAAACCATAAAAATATTGAAATTTAACATGTTTTGGCACAAATTGAGGCTTTGTTTGACCTAGGTATCGTGAAGTATGTGGGAGAGAAAATGTTCGTCTCCATCATCACTCAAGAGATGAAGTTCTGATAGTAACGGAAGTTGTAGATGGTCGAAAACATTTTTGAACCGACTTGGTTTTAAAACTGAAACTGTTCCTTGGTTATGGTGGCCAACCCAAATATTGTCTTCCGAGTCAACACATACAGCACTGGTGTCAGATAGAATATCGCCGTTTTCGCAACGCAAAATGCCGATAAATTTACCATAAGGACTTAGTACGTGTAAACAATCTTGACGAAGATCTGCAATGACGTAATTTCCGTCGGAAGTTGAACATACGGAAATAGGATAAAATGCTTCCGTTTCCCGAGATAAAGAAAAACGTGATCTATTCCAACCTTTATACAATGCTTGAACTTTTCCTTTGTAGTCTAAAACTATCACCTTCCTGAGAGTAGTGTCACAAACGGCAATTGTCTCAGCTTTAGAACTTGCGGCTATATGGGTTGGAAATAAAAAAGTATTTTCTGAAGCATCAACCGAAATCTCGTAAAGAAATGCCCCTGTCAGTGAAAAAACGTGGAGTAACCCAGGACTGTTTTTGGCAATTCCGCAGTCGTCATCTTTACATTTATTACCGCAAAGATGTGTCGGTCCTCCGATCACAATGTTTCTATTTTGTAGTTCTGCTATTCCCAAAGGAAAAAAATTTGGAGTTTTTGCGAAGTGCTTTAATTTGAATCCAGGGATATGCAAAACGGTAGTGTGGAGATTGCAAAGCGTGATTAACAACATGTTATTGCTGGTCTCTAAAACTGTGGCTGAATCGGACACCAAGCGTATCCTATCAATAATTATACCATTTTTGTTGTATTTCAAAAGGAATGGATTAGCTGGTAGTATTACGTATACACCGCCATTGCGGGAAAATGCCAATGAACGGATGCGTTTCCTTCTATTGCCTGTAGAGGGATATTCTGCCACAAACATTGAAATTTGTTTGTATAGAAATTCGGATTTCATGTTGGCAGACATCACTTGCCATCTTAGATGAAATGGAAGACCGACGTCACTTCCGCTGTCGCTATCGCTATCGCTATCGCTGTCACTGTCGCTGTCTTCTTCCTCACCTTCCGCAATGCTCTTGGTGTGTGAATGCGCTACATCACATTTCATGCACAGAAATGTATTGCACGTAAAGCACACTTTCGAAACAAATGACTTGTTGCACTCTTGACAGTGTTTTGCGGTTTTCTCAACTGGAACAAAATAATTTGTAGGAAAATCTGAAAATCCTTTCTCAGGAACGTAACATGGCTCTCGACATAAAGGGCACACCAAGCTGGACTTGTCGCGTAAACCTTCTAAGAATTTATGAAGACATGATAGGCAGAACGTATGTTTACATGGCAACAGTTTTGGAAATTTAAATGTATCCCAACATACTGAGCAAATATTCTTCTCGTTCATGACGTCATCTAAAATGGAAATAGAAATATGGAGTTTTGAAATCACTTATAACCATATATCAGAAGCGGATTTAGATGTGTTCTCCTCCTGCTTCCCCCTAGCCGCGGGATAGTAGCTCTTAACGTTCTGTTTAACCGGTCAAAAAAAGTTCGTTAAATAGCTACGTTTCGGCAACTACCCCACCCTTTACCGCACCTAAAATTTACATTTGTTTGCATATATGTTGTACAGTATTTAATTCATCAAAATTCCTAAATATGGCAGCAATTCCCCCTTTTGGGCTCTACCCAGTACCCACTGATGCACAGGGGTTTGCTTATTGTGATTTGTGGGCGTATGCTATCAATGGGAGATCATTATCCAACACAAAATACCAAAAATAGCTGATCGGGAAGCTAGGCGGAGTTCCGACGTCTTGTATATAGATTCCACGCCCTCATAACGACAATACCTAATTCGAACCTGCATACAATAATTATAATCAAATAAAAAATGTAAGATAAACCGGGTATTATAAAGATCACCTTTCCAGTAAACCAACACAGAAAGAGTTACCAATGTCAATCTCAAAACTGATCTACAACGGTTCCTGACATACAAAAGAATGGAAGTCCTAACTTCTAGACTTTTAAATCATGAATGCTTTAAATACAGTTATGACAAACTCGGTTTACTCGAAATGTTGGTCCCGTTTTAAACTTAGTGCTTTTCAACTTAATTTACTTCTCTTATCTCAAATTTCGGGAAAAAAATGTACATACATATAATGTATACGCTCTTAACTCTGTGAACACAATCTACACAATTTTGAAATATTTGATATACTAAAATATAAATAGATAACATACGTTTTAAATACATTGTATATGTTTTTTTATCTGTACTGTAACTCGATTGTTTTATAAAATATGCTCTATATCTAAGTGTCTCGTTGTTGAAATATATTTATAATATTTGTTCAATCAGCGATATATATATATATATAGTAGAAATATTGATAATGTTTGCGTTAAACACCAATCAATTAAACAAATTCATTGAAAGTAATATGGCTCATCGTCGTATTACTGTTAAACTACACGAACATGATCTGATATGGAAATCGTGGTGAACACCAGTATACGTAAAAAGATAAAAATAACATAAACAAAACATGATCTCCTTACAAAAGAAATGAGAGTCCAGTCTAATCGAACATCATTTTTTAAGCGGAAATCGTACGGGACATCACAACACGGTACCCGCGTCGTCTTGTTCTTGTTACAACCCAGGTGATACGTCATTAATAAGGAAAGGACCCGGCTGTGATTACGACAAACGGAACATAATTGTACACTACTGTTCATTTGTGCTACAGATATTCCGTAACGGTTAACCAAGTCATCGTGACAACCATAAAACTTTCTAAGTGATTATCTCTTAACCACTAGGAACAATGGTACAGTTGCTGCCTTGTTAGGAATAACATACTTTGTAGGTATGCAAAAGGCATCCACACATAAATGATCCAATTTAGTGTTCATGCACATCCAATTTATGGACCGAGTTGGACTGCAACCATTAGCTACATAATATAAAACGAAGGTCGTTTCATTGAAAATTAACTTATTATTATCGCCATGATATAGCTGTAAAATTTACGAGTTGTCGTTAAAGAACAATCATTCACTCATTCACTACCCCCACCCCCGAAGAGCTTTCGTTGTAAAGTGAAACTTAAATAAACCACAAACCTGTTCATGGACAAAATAAAGTCCTGATGTTGTCGCTACGAGGAAGAGGAAGTCTAAACTTTAAAAATAGTTTCTATAAATAAACCATAACAATTAAATATCTCTGGGTTTTTTTTCGGTGCTATATTAATTAACATTGATGTTACAATATTTTGTAGTATTAAAAATACTAATCATGTCGTAGGACGTATATTTAAAGTGTTGAATACATTATTATAAAATGCTATATCTAAATAAATTTCGACTCTCCTAATCGGATCGGAGGTCTTCACAACATTGTTTGTTATTTAGCAATTTAACTCTTTGTAAATTGGAAAATCAAGGAACATTTTGGAGAGGTTTTCTTAAAGATTAGAAAGATTTTCCAGAAAATTATGTATATTAAATCAGAATCAGTTTCAAAATGAAGCGAAATGTTTATCCGCGGACTGTTGTTTCAGCTGGATTCGAACTCAAAACATTGAGGTGCACAGGTAGTTGTAAATCCAACTACCAAACGATCACGCCCTCGACCACTAAGACCCCCAAATAAATATAATATGAAAAATCAATGCAAATATCCCGTAAATATTTATATGTTCGCAATCTCTATATGAAATGGACGTCATCGTAAAGGAAGGGTTAAGGGGTAGTGTCTGCTGTTGAGTTTTTTCAGTGTCTATTATTTTTGCAGTGGATGGTTAATTTAAATATATTGAAAATATTTACGGCATATATCGGTTGTAAGATGTTCCGTTGCCGCCAATTAAGCTTGGTCAACACTACAGTCATTGTCAGCTGCCTTATGCCCCACACAAGAATAAAAAGGCATAAGTCAGTCATTGGCTGTGTTTCCAGAGACTATTCATTTTTTTTTATCCTGCACTGGTTCTATTTGAGCAGCTAAATTGCATCGATCGGATTTTTTTTTAATTATACACCGTCACCAAGGACGTATATATCTTATATATGTCCTTGCCGTCACTGACTAAAACATTTAGGTTTTTTTTTGTATATAATTCACGTAGAGAGAAAGATAAAAGTACAAGTGAAAGCGTGATAGAGGACACCAATCTAATTAAAATTAGATATCATCACCTCGCTTCGCTTCAAGGCGTAAGAACATTGTCGACTCGCCTAACTGTATTTGTGGTTTAACTGAATCTACTACCCATTACTTATTTCACTGTCCGAGATACACTGCAGAAAGGCAAATGTACATCAATTTATTAATGTACCCATAAACCTGACAACAGAAATACTTCTTTTTGGATCACCCAAACTTGCACCCAATCAAAATGTCGAATTATTCCTAGCAATTCAAAAATTTGTTATCTGTAGTAAGCGATTCACTCCTTAAGGTCTTATTTTTTTATTTATTTTTTTTTTTTTTTTTTTTTTTTGGTCTTTTTATTCTCTCTTTCATTGTTTCTTTTTTCTCTCTTGTGCACTTCTATTTTCACCACTTAGTTCTTCCATCTATTTGAAAATTTTCACATTTATATCTATTCAGAATAACATTGTTCTTTATAATTTAAAATTTGATATTGTATAAACTTCGAGACCACTTGATTATTGTAAAGACATATACCAGGGAAACGAATTAATATAAGTTTTTCTAACTTGTTTTCGAATCCCTTTAATTATTTGTATTGTATCATACTGAAATTTATCATATTGTACTATATTTATTAATTAATAAAATATGGTTAAACTAAGGCGCTACTATAATTCGGTGCAATGCCGGTATATATTTCCGCATCATGTATTTCTAGTGACGCGGGACGTTCTTCCCGTACTTGCAAATGGACCAAGGTACATAGTTGCCAAATCATTTCAGTTTTAAAACCGACATTTGCAGAGCGGCAATATGATTGGACAAAGAAATGACATTGTTTTAATTATTGTAAATATATTATAAAGATGAAATCACTCATTTCAAATCAATTCTTTCTTAAAAATGATCATTCTCTATCCAGAGTTGTCGTTCCCGCTTACGCTCCACAAAATAGTTCTCCAAGAAGTGGGGGGGGGGGGTCATTTTTAAGAGAGAATTGATTTGAAATGAGTGATTTATTTTCATCTTTATTGATATTTATTTTAAGTACATTTTTTTACTGTTTCTAAATTTTACAAAAATCTTGTAAAATGAGCGTTGACAGAGATGGTGGAGCGTAGCAGGAACGACAACTCTGGATAGAGACTGGTTAATTCAGTCATATCTATACACAGCGACCAAAAGAGAAAATTTAATCACAGGGGCTCGTTACCACTGTCTAGGAAGGCCAAACTATCAATGGGAAGATCGCCTATCAATAATATCGTAACTCCTATTGATAGGCGATCTTCCCATTGATAGTTGGCCTTCCTAGACGATCCCCTGTATCTGTATCAATACGTCGAAGATACCACTTGCTGGTTTTAACTCGACGGTAGAGAGAACACCTATTGTAGGGGTTGGAGAGCTGTTTTGAAGCTCTCAACTGTCTTTGCATGCACTATCTCTTCTTCCAGCTGGTTCCAATGTATTACACTTTTGACGAAGAATGAGTTCTTGTATTGCTCAGTATTGCACGCAGTAGTCTCTAGTGCCTTGGAATTGTTTTTGACGGAATTGTTCACTATATTGGCACTTTCAAAGTTATCAAAGCGTTTTGGCTTGATTTTACGTTTCGGCTTACTTTTCACAAAAAATTCAGGATTTATAGCTGGGACCAAACCCTCAACCACCTTGTACAGGAATACCAGTCTTAAGCTTGTTCTCCTCAGTTGAAGGTTCTCTCACTTTAGGTCGTTGAGCATCTTGGTGACAGAACCTTCTTCTCGTCTTATAGTCCCCGGTTATAAATCTTGCTGCTCTTCGTTGGATCCTTTCTAATTTGTTGATGTCGCTTGTAGTATACGGATCCCATACTATTGGTTTCAGGTCGTTCAGGACCCAAGTCGATTCGGCCCAGGTCGTTCCGGCCGGAACGACTTGGGGGCCGGATCGACCTGATACCATACTATTGCCCCATATTCCATCGTTGATCTTACTAACAAAATGTAGGGGGTTTTCTTGCATTCTTTTGGTCAGAATCGTAGGTTTCTCCTAAGAAAGCCGAGTGTAGAGTTTGCTTTCTTGGCTACGTTGGTGATGTGAGTTGTCCATTTTAGGTCTTCTTATATCTGTAGCCCTAGGTATGGGTTGTTTTGGACTTGTTGTAATATGTGTCCGTCCAGGGTGTACATTCTCTGGCTTTTGTTCCTGATGCTCAAAATGTAGCATTTCTTCGCATTGAAACGCATACCCCAGTATTTGGCCCATATCTCAAGATTTGCTAGATCTTGTTGCAAGATTGTGTGGTCCCGTTCAGTTTTGATGTTTCTGTAAAGGAGACAGTCATCAGCGAAAAGTCAACCGCTTGATTTTACGGCATCTGGTAGGTCGTTGATGTGACACAGCAAAAGAAGGGGCCCCCGAGTAATGTTCCTTGTAGTACTCCAGTCGACTGTAGCTTCTTTGGATTCTTCTCCATCAATAACAAACTTCATTTTCTTTTAGTAAGGAAGTTTGCTAGCCAGTTGTTGATTGAGCCTCTTACGGCGTATTCCTCCAGTTTGTTGAGTAATTTATTATGTGGCACAGTATCGAAAGCTTTCGAAAAGTACAGGATTGCTACGTCTGTTTGTATGGCTGCATCGTGTGATTTCAGGAAGTCATGCAATGTGGCTAATAGTTGGGTCTGACAAGAGTAGCCGGACCTAAATCCGTGGTTAAGTGATGTCAGAACGTTATGCTTTTCTATATGTTTCAACATGTGTTCCAGTAGCTTACATGGTACCTATGTTAATAACACTGGTCTAATTTTCAGCTGCACGTTTGTTGCCTTTTTTGAATATGCTCGAGATGTTCGCATTGAGCCAGTCGCTGAGCAAAGATCCTGTATTAATGGACTTTTGGTATATCGAGGCTAGTCCTGGTGCAAGTTGTTTTGAACACTCCTTAAGGATTCTGTTTGGTATACCATCAGGCCCAGATGCTTTTGATGGGTTAAGCTATTTTAGTAACTTTTCTACTCCTTCTGGTCTTATAATAATTGTTGGTATTGTGTCCTCAACGTGTTTTGTTGTTTTTGGAAGTGTTGTATTTTGTTCTCTGGTAAATACTGATTTGAATTGGCGTACATGTATCAGTATTGCTTTGCTGTCATTTACTAGTTGCCCATTGGTTTTCAGAGGTGTCTTGTTTTCTGGCTTTAATATATTTCCAGAACGGCTTCAGATTGTCGTTCTCAAGTACCTCCATTATTGTATCGTTGATGTAGGCCCATTCGGCTTTCCTGACTTGTCTTTTGCATTCCCTTTGGAAGTGCCTGTGATTGTTCCATATTTTTTGTTTTCTTTGCTTGTTTAGGGAACGACCATTTAACTTGAAGGTGGGGGGGGGGGGGGGGAGTTATGGTTTATTTTCTAAAAAAATATTCTGATTCCCAATGTTGCTGAAAAAAATATTCTGATTTTGGTGGAGGAAAAAAAAATATTCTGATTCAGAGTTTTTGTCATATAACCTAATGTTGAATTCTGAAAAATATATTCCAACTCTCGTGTTGTCCGAAAAAAAATTCTGAACGAAACAAAAAACCATAACCCCCCCCCCCCCCCCTTTCCAAGTTAAATGGTCTGTCCCTTATATAGCCTCGCTTTCTTTTTAAACATTTTCCTGATTTTGTGGTTAATCTATGGCAAGCTGGTGTTTGAGCGGACAAGTTTAGATGGTATGTATTTGTCCAAACTTGCAGTTTTCTTGAACGAGTTCCACAAGTCTTGTACTGTAGCACCTTTTTGACATTTCTTTGATGTTCGTTAGTTCATTGTGTAGTGCCTCCCAGTTTGCTTTTGAATATTTGTAGCATTTACTGCGATTTAATTTTAATTTGATAGGAACTATGTTTGAATATACTCTTTTCAGATAATATGGCAGTTTTTTACTTTGAAATTGCAGGATAATGCAATGTGCAATTATAGACGGAAGGTACGAAATTGTATTATTCGTTTATAACTTTTGATCTAAGAACCACAAGAAGTGCTCGTGTCCCATGTTGAATCTTGTTCTATTTATATCTCGACCGTTCATTTCTAGCCGAACCATGATGTTTACATCCGTTGACACTTTTCCTTTTTAGCTCAACCGATCGAGACGTCCGTAAATAGTTTACATCAATCTTCTCCACTAGGCCAACATGAATAATACTGCACCCTCTATCGGCACTATAACGTAGCGACCAGTGGAAGCGTAATACGACTGGATTATTCGGATTACCACTAAACCACTGTAGTTTGCATAGAAAAGTAATAATCTGGTCCTGTAGTTTGTATAGAAAAGTAATGATCTGATCCTGTACTTTGTATGGAAAAGTAATAATCTGGACCTGTAGTTGATTAAAAAAGTAATAATCTGGTCCTGTAGTTTGTATGGAAAAGTAATAATCTGGTCCTGTAGTTTGTATGGAAAAGTAATAATCTGGTCCTGTAGTTTGTATGGAAAAGTAATAATCTGGACCTGTAGTTGATTAAAAAAGTAATAATCTGGTCCTGTAGTTTGTATGGAAAAGTAATAATCTGGTCCTGTACTTTGTATGGAAAAGTAATAATCTGGTCCTGTAGTTTGCATGAAAAAGTAATAATCTGGTCCTGTAGTTCATTAAAAAGTAATAATGTGGTCCTGTAGTTTGTATGGAAAAAGTAACAATCTGGTCCTGTAGTTTGTATGGAAAAGTAATAATCTAGTCTTGTAGTTTGTATGGTAAAGTAGTAATCTGGTCCTGCAGTTTGTATGGTAAAGTAATAATCTGGTCCTGTAGTTTGTATGGTAAAGTATTAATCTGGTCCTGTAGTTTGTATAGTAAAGTAATAATCTGGTCCTGTAGTTTGTATGGAAAAGTAATAATCTGGTCCTGTAGTTTGTATGGTAAAGTAGTAATCTGGTCCTGCAGTGTGTATGGTAAAGTAATAATCTGGTCCTGTAGTTTGTATGGTAAAGTAATAATCTGGTCCTGTAGTTTGTATGGAAAAGTAATAATCTGGTCCTGTAGTTTGTATGGAAAAGTAATAATCTGGTCCTGTAGTTTGTATGGAAAAGTATTAATCTGGACCTGTAGTTGATTAAAAAAGTAATAATCTGGTCCTGTAGTTTGTATGGAAAAGTAATAATCTGGTCCTGTACTTTGTATGGAAAAGTAATAATCTGGTCCTGTAGTTTGCATGAAAAAGTAATAATCTGGTCCTGTAGTTCATTAAAAAGTAATAATGTGGTCCTGTAGTTTGTATGGAAAAAGTAACAATCTGGTCCTGTAGTTTGTATGGAAAAGTAATAATCTGGTCTTGTAGTTTGTATGGTAAAGTAGTAATCTGGTCCTGCAGTTTGTATGGTAAAGTAATAATCTGGTCCTGTAGTTTGTATGGTAAAGTATTAATTTGGTCCTGTAGTTTGTATAGTAAAGTAATAATCTGGTCCTGTAGTTTGTATGGAAAAGTAATAATCTGGTCCTGTAGTTTGTATGGTAAAGTAGTAATCTGGTCCTGCAGTGTGTATGGTAAAGTAATAATCTGGTCCTGTAGTTTGTATTGTAAAGTAATAATCTGGTCCTGTAGTTTGTATGGTAAAGTAATAATCTGGTCCTGTAGTTTGTATGGTAAAGTAATAATCTGGTCCTGTAGTTTGTATGGAAAAGTAATAATCTTGTCCTGTAGTTTGTATGGTAAAGTAATAATCTTGTCCTGTAGTTTGTATGGAAAAGTAATAATCTGGTCCTGTAGTTTGCATGGTAATGTAATAATCTGGTCCTGGAGTTTGTATGGAAAAGTAATAATCTGGTCCTGTAGTTTGTATGGAAAAGTAATAATCTGGTCCTGTAGTTTGTATGGTAAAGTAATAATCTGGTCCTGTAGTTTGTATGGTAAAGTAATAATCTGGTCCTGTAGTTTGTATGGTAAAGTAATAATCTGGTCCTGTAGTTTGTATGGTAAAGTAATAATTTGGTCCTGTAGTTTGTATGGAAAAGTAATAATCTGGCCCTGTAGTTTGTATGGAAAAGTAATAATCTGGTCCTGTAGTTTGTATAGAAAAGTAATAATCTGGTCCTGTAGTTTGTATGGAAAAGTAATAATCTGGACCTGTAGTTGATTAAAAAAGTAATAATCTGGTCCTGTAGTTTGTATGGAAAAGTAATAATCTGGTCCTGTATTTTGTATGGAAAAGTAATAATCTGGTCCTGTAGTTTGCATGACATAGTAATAATCTGGTCCTGTAGTTCATTAAAAAGTAATAATGTGGTCCTGTAGTTTGTATGGAAAAAGTAACAATCTGGTCCTGTAGTTTGTATGGTAAAGTAATAATCTGGTCCTGTAGTTTGTATGGTAAAGTAGTAATCTGGTCCTGCAGTTTGTATGGTAAAGTAATAATCTGGTCCTGTAGTTTGTATGGTAAAGTTTTAATCTGGTCCTGTAGTTTGTATGGTAAAGTAATAATCTGGTCCTGTAGTTTGCATGGAAAAGTAATAATCTGGTCCTGTAGTTTGTATGGTAAAGTAGTAATCTGGTCCTGCAGTGTGTATGGTAAAGTAATAATATGGTCCTGTAGTTTGTATGGTAAAGTAATAATCTGGTCCTGTAGTTTGTATGGTAAAGTAATAATCTGGTCCTGTAGTTTGTATGGAAAAGTAATAATCTGGTCCTGTAGTTTGTATAGAAAGGTAACAATCTGGTCCTGTAGTTTGCATGGTAAAGTAATAATCTGGTCCTGTAGTTTGTATGGTAAAGTAATAATCTGGTCCTGTAGTTTGTATGGAAAAGTAATAATCTGGTCCTGTAGTTTGTATGGTAAAGTAATAATCTTGTCCTGTAGTTTGTATGGAAAAGTAACAATCTGGTCCTGTAGTTTGCATGGTAATGTAATAATCTGGTCCTGTAGTTTGTATGGAAAAGTAATAATCTGGTCCTGTAGTTTGTATGGAAAAGTAATAATCTGGTCCTGTAGTTTGTATGGTAAAGTAATCATCTGGTCTTGTAGTTTGTATGGTAAAGTAATAATCTGGTCCTGTAGTTTGTATGGTAATGTAATAAACTGGTCCTGTAGTTTGTATGGTAAAGTAATAATCTGGTCCTGTAGTTTGTATGGAAAAGTAATAATCTGGTCCTGTAGTTTGTATAGAAAAGAAATAATCTGGACCTGTAGTTTGTATGGAAAAGTAATAGTCTGGTCTTGTAGTTTGTATAGAAAAGTAATAATCTGGTCCTGTAGTTTGTATGAAAAGTAATAATCTGGTCCTGTAGTTTGTATAGAAAAGTAATAATCTGATCCTGTAGTTTGTATAGAAAAGTAACAATCTGGTCCTGTAGTTTGTATAGAAAAGTAATAATCTGATCCTGTAGTTTGTATGAAAAAGTAATAATCTGGTCCTGTAGTTTGTATGAAAAATTAATAATCTGGTCCTGTAGTTTGTATAGAAAAGTAATAATCTGGTCCTGTAATTTGTATGGTAAAGTTTTAATCTGGTCCTGTAGTTTGTATGGTAAAGTAATAATCTGGTCCTGTAGTTTGTATGGAAAAGTAATAATCTGGTCCTGTAGTTTGTATGGTAAAGTAGTAATCTGGTCCTGCAGTGTGTATGGTAAAGTAATAATATGGTCCTGTAGTTTGTATGGTAAAGTAATAATCTGGTCCTGTAGTTTGTATGGTAAAGTAATAATCTGGTCCTGTAGTTTGTATGGAAAAGTAATAATCTGGTCCTGTAGTTTGTATAGAAAGGTTAAAATCTGGTCCTGTAGTTTGCATGGTAAAGTAATAATCTGGTCCTGTAGTTTGTATGGTAAAGTAATAATCTGGTCCTGTAGTTTGTATGGAAAAGTAATAATCTGGTTCTGTAGTTTGTATGGTAAAGTAATAATCTTGTCCTGTAGTTTGTATGGAAAAGTAATAATCTGGTCCTGTAGTTTGCATGGTAATGTAATAATCTGGTCCTGTAGTTTGTATGGAAAAGTAATAATCTGGTCCTGTAGTTTGTATGGAAAAGTAATAATCTGGTCCTGTAGTTTGTATGGTAAAGTAATAATCTGGTCCTGTAGTTTGTATGGTAAAGTAATAATCTGGTCCTGTAGTTTGTATGGTAAAGTAATAAACTGGTCCTGTAGTTTGTATGGTAAAGTAATAATCTGGTCCTGTAGTTTGTATGGAAAAGTAATAATCTGGTCCTGTAGTTTGTATAGAAAAGAAATAATCTGGTCCTGTATTTTGTATGGAAAAGTAATAGTCTGGTCTTGTAGTTTGTATAGAAAAGTAATAATCTGGTCCTGTAGTTTGTATGAAAAGTAATAATCTGGTCCTGTAGTTTGTATAGAAAAGTAATAATCTGATCCTGTAGTTTGTATAGAAAAGTAACAATCTGGTCCTGTAGTTTGCATAGAAAAGTAATAATCTGATCCTGTAGTTTGTATGAAAAAGTAATAATCTGGTCCTGTAGTTTGTATGAAAAATTAATAATCTGGTCCTGTAGTTTGTATAGAAAAGTAATAATCTGGTCCTGTAATTTGTATGGAAAAGTAATAATCTGGTCCTGTAGTTTGTATAGAAAAGTAATAATCTGGTCCTGTAGTTTGTATGGAAAAGTAAAAATCTGGTCCTGTAGTTTGTATGGAAAAGTAATACTCTGGTTCTGTAGTTTGTATTGAAAAGTAATAATCTGGTCCTGTAGTTTGTATGGTAATGTAATAATCTGGTCCTGTAGTTTGTATGGAAAAGTAATAATCTGGTCCTGTAGTTTGTATGGGAAAGTAATAATCTGGTCCTGTAATTTGTATGGAAAAGTAATAATCTGGTCCTGTAGTTTGTATGGAAAAGTAATAATCTGGTCCTGTAGTTTGTATGGAAAAGTAATAATCTGGTCCTGTATTTGATTAAAAAATTAATAATCTGGTCCTGTATTTGATTAAAAAAACAATAATCTGGTCCTGTATTTGATTAAAAAAGCAATAATCTGGTCCTGTAGTTGATTAAAAAAGCAATATTCTGGTCCTGTAGTTGATTAAAAAAGTAATAATCTGGTCCTGTATTTGATTAAAAAAGTAATAATCTGTTCCTGTATTTGATTAAAAAAGCAATAATCTGGTCCTGTATTTGATTAAAAAAGTAATAATCTGGTCCTGTAGTTTGTATGGAAAAGTAATAATCTGGTCCTGTAGTTGGTATGGTAAAGTAATAATCTGGTCCTGTAGTTTGAATGGAGAAGTAATAATCTGGTTCTGTAGTTTGTATGGAAAAGTAATAATCTGGTCCTGCAGTTTGTATGGAAAAGTAATAATCTGGTCCTGTAGTTTGTATGGTAAAGTAATAATATGGTCCTGTAGTTTCTATGGAAAAGTAATAATTTGGTCCTGTAGTTTGTATGGGAAAGTAATAATCTGGTCCTGTAATTTGTATGGAAAAGTAATAATTTGGTCCTGTAGTTTGTATGGAAAAGTAATAATCTGGTCCTGTAGTTTGTATGGTAAAGTAATAATCTGGTCCTGTATTTGATTAAAAAAGTAATAATCTGGTCCTGTAGTTGATTAAAAAAGCAATAATCTGGTCCTGTATTTGATTAAAAAAGTAATAATCTGGTCCTGTATTTGATTGAAAAAGTAATAATCTGGTCCTGTATTTGATTAAAAAAGCAATAATCTGGTCCTGTATTTGATTAAAAAAGTAATAATCTGGTCCTGTAGTTTGTATGGAAAAGTAATAATCTAGTCCTGTATTTTGTATGGTAAAGTAATAATCTGGTCCTGTAGTTTGTATGGAAAAGTAATAATCTGGTTCTGTAGTTTGTATGGAAAAATAATAATCTGGTCCTGCAGTTGGTATGGATAAGTAATAATCTGGTCCTGTAGTTTGTATGGTAAAGTAATAATCTGGTCCTGTAGTTTGTATGGGAAAGTAATAATCTGGTCCTGTAATTTGTATGGTAAAGTAATAATCTGGTCCTGTATTTGATTAAAAAAGTAATAATCTGGTCCTGTAGTTGATTAAAAAAGCAATAATCTGGTCCTCTATTTGATTAAAAAAGTAATATTCTGGTCCTGTATTTGATTGAAAAAGTAATAATCTGGTCCTGTATTTGATTAAAAAAGCAATAATCTGGTCTTGTATTTGATTAAAAAAGTAATAATCTGGTCCTGTAGTTTGTATGGAAAAGTAATAAGCTGGTCCTGTAGTTTGTATGGAAAAGTAATAATCTGGTCCTGTAGTTTGTATGGTAAAGTAATAATCTTGTCCTGTAGTTTGTATGGAAAAGTAATAATCTGGTCCTGTAGTTTGCATGGTAATGTAATAATCTGGTCCTGTAGTTTGTATGGAAAAGTAATAATCTGGTCCTGTAGTTTGTATGAAAAAGTAATAATCTGGTCCTGTAGTTTGAATAGAAAATTATAATCTGTTCCTGTAGTTTGTATAAAAAAGTAATAATCTGGTCCTGTAGTTTGTATGGAAAAGTAATAATCTGGTCCTGTAGTTTGTATAGAAAAGTAATAATCTGGTCCTGTAGTTTGTATGGAAAAGTAATAATCTGGTCCTGTAGTTTGTATGGAAAAGTAATAATCTGGTCCTGTAGTTTGTATAGAAAATTATAATCTGTTCCTGTAGTTTGTATAAAAAAGTAATAATCTGGTCCTGTAGTTTGTATAGAAAAGTAATAATCTGGTCTTGTATGTTGTATGGAAAAGTAATAATCTGGTCCTGTAGTTTGTATGGAAAAGTAAAAATCTGGTCCTGTAGTTTGTATGGAAAAGTAATACTCTGGTCCTGTAGTTTGTATTGAAAAGTAATAAGCTGGTCCTGTAGTTTGTATGGTAATGTAATAATCTGGTCCTGTAGTTTGTATGGAAAAGTAATAATCTGGTCCTGTAGTTTGTATGTGAAGGCAATATTCTGGTCCTGTAGTTTGTATGGAAAAGTAATAATCTGGTCCTGTAGTTGGTATGGTAAAGTAATAATCTGGTCCTGTAGTTTGAATGGAGAAGTAATAATCTGGTTCTGTAGTTTGTATGGAAAAGTAATAATCTGGTCCTGTAGTTTGTATGGAAAAGTAATAATCTGGTCCTGTAGTTTGTATGGAAAAGTAATAATCTGGTCCTGCAGTTGGTATGGAAAAGTAATAATCTGGTCCTGTAGTTTGTATGGGAAAGTAATAATCTGGTCCTGTAATTTGTATGGAAAAGTAATAATCTGGTCCTGTAGTTTGTATGGTAATGTAATAATCTGGTCCTGTAGTTTGTATGGAAAAATAATAATCTGGTCCTGTAGTTTGTATGGGAAAGTAATAATCTGGTCCTGTAATTTGTATGGAAAAGTAATAATCTGGTCCTGTAGTTTGTATGGAAAAGTAATAATCTGGTCCTGTAGTTTGTATGGAAAAGTAATAATCTGGTCCTGTATTTGATTAAAAAATTAATAATCTGGTCCTGTATTTGATTAAAAAAACAATAATCTGGTCCTGTATTTGATTAAAAAAGCAATAATCTGGTCCTGTAGTTGATTAAAAAAGCAATATTCTGGTCCTGTAGTTGATTAAAAAAGTAATAATCTGGTCCTGTATTTGATTAAAAAAGTAATAATCTGTTCCTGTATTTGATTAAAAAAGCAATAATCTGGTCCTGTATTTGATTAAAAAAGTAATAATCTGGTCCTGTAGTTTGTATGGAAAAGTAATAATCTGGTCCTGTAGTTGGTATGGTAAAGTAATAATCTGGTCCTGTAGTTTGAATGGAGAAGTAATAATCTGGTTCTGTAGTTTGTATGGAAAAGTAATAATCTGGTCCTGCAGTTTGTATGGAAAAGTAATAATCTGGTCCTGTAGTTTGTATGGTAAAGTAATAATCTGGTCCTGTTGTTTCTATGGAAAAGTAATAATTTGGTCCTGTAGTTTGTATGGGAAAGTAATAATCTGGTCCTGTAATTTGTATGGAAAAGTAATAATTTGGTCCTGTAGTTTGTATGGAAAAGTAATGATCTGGTCCTGTAGTTTGTATGGTAAAGTAATAATCTGGTCCTGTATTTGATTAAAAAAGTAATAATCTGGTCCTGTAGTTGATTAAAAAAGCAATAATCTGGTCCTGTATTTGATTAAAAAAGTAATAATCTGGTCCTGTATTTGATTGAAAAAGTAATAATCTGGTCCTGTATTTGATTAAAAAAGCAATAATCTGGTCCTGTATTTGATTAAAAAAGTAATAATCTGGTCCTGTAGTTTGTATGGAAAAGTAATAATCTGGTCCTGTAGTTTGTATGGAAAAGTAATAATCTGGTTCTGTAGTTTGTATGGAAAAATAATAATCTGGTCCTGCAGTTGGTATGGAAAAGTAATAATCTGGTCCTGTAGTTTGTATGGTAAAGTAATAATCTGGTCCTGTAGTTTGTATGAGAAAGTAATAATCTGGTCCTGTAATTTGTATGGTAAAGTAATAATGTTGTCCTGTATTTGATTAAAAAAGTAATAATCTGGTCCTGTAGTTGATTAAAAAAGCAATAATCTGGTCCTGTATTTGATTAAAAAAGTAATATTCTGGTCCTGTATTTGATTGAAAAAGTAATAATCTGGTCCTGTATTTGATTAAAAAAACAATAATCTGGTCCTGTATTTGATTAAAAAAGTAATAATCTGGTCCTGTAGTTTGTATGGAAAAGTAATAATCTGGTCCTGTAGTTTGTATGGAAAAGTAATAATCTGGTGCTGTAGTTTGTATGGTAAAGTAATAATCTTGTCCTGTAGTTTGTATGGAAAAGTAATAATCTGGTCCTGTAGTTTGCATGGTAATGTAATAATCTGGTCCTGTAGTTTGTATGGAAAAGTAATAATCTGGTCCTGTAGTTTGTATGGAAAAATAATAATCTGGTCCTGTAGTTTGTATAGAAAATTATAATCTGTTCCTGTAGTTTGTATAAAAAAGTAATAATCTGGTCCTGTAGTTTGTATGGAAAAGTAATAATCTGGTCCTGTAGTTTGTATGGAAAAGTAATAATCTGGTCCTGTAGTTTGTATGGAAAAGTAATAATCTGGTCCTGTAGTTTGTATGGAAAAGTAATAATCTGGTCCTGTAGTTTGTATTGAAAATTATAATCTGTTCCTGTAGTTTGTATAAAAAAGTAATAATCTGGTCCTGTAGTTTGTATAGAAATGTAAAAATCTGGTCCTGTAGTTTGTATAGAAAAGTAATAAGCTGGTCTTGTATGTTGTATGGAAAAGTAATAATCTGGTCCTGTAGTTTGTATGGAAAAGTAAAAATCTGGTCCTGTAGTTTGTATGGAAAAGTAATACTCTGGTTCTGTAGTTTGTATTGAAAAGTAATAATCTGGTCCTGTAGTTTGTATGGTAATGTAATAATCTGGTCCTGTAGTTTGTATGGAAAAGTAATAATCTGGTCCTGTAGTTTGTATGGGAAAGTAATAATCTGGTCCTGTAATTTGTATGGAAAAGTAATAATCTGGTCCTGTAGTTTGTATGGAAAAGTAATAATCTGGTCCTGTAGTTTGTATGGAAAAGTAATAATCTGGTCCTGTATTTGATTAAAAAATTAATAATCTGGTCCTGTATTTGATTAAAAAAACAATAATCTGGTCCTGTATTTGATTAAAAAAGCAATAATCTGGTCCTGTAGTTGATTAAAAAAGCAATATTCTGGTCCTGTAGTTGATTAAAAAAGTAATAATTTGGTCCTGTATTTGATTAAAAAAGTAATAATCTGTTCCTGTATTTGATTAAAAAACAATAATCTGGTCCTGTATTTGATTAAAAAAGTAATAATCTGGTCCTGTAGTTTGTATGGAAAAGTAATAATCTGGTCCTGTAGTTGGTATGGTAAAGTAATAATCTGGTCCTGTAGTTTGAATGGAGAAGTAATAATCTGGTTCTGTAGTTTGTATGGAAAAGTAATAATCTGGTCCTGCAGTTTGTATGGAAAAGTAATAATCTGGTCCTGTAGTTTGTATGGTAAAGTAATAATCTGGTCCAGTAGTTTCTATGGAAAAGTAATAATTTGGTCCTGTAGTTTGTATGGGAAAGTAATAATCTGGTCCTGTAATTTGTATGGAAAAGTAATAATTTGGTCCTGTAGTTTGTATGGAAAAGTAATGATCTGGTCCTGTAGTTTGTATGGTAAAGTAATAATCTGGTCCTGTATTTGATTAAAAAAGTAATAATCTGGTCCTGTAGTTGATTAAAAAAGCAATAATCTGGTCCTGTATTTGATTAAAAAAGTAATAATCTGGTCCTGTATTTGATTGAAAAAGTAATAATCTGGTCCTGTATTTGATTAAAAAATCAATAATCTGGTCCTGTATTTGATTAAAAAAGTAATAATCTGGTCCTGTAGTTTGTATGGAAAAGTAATAATCTGGTCCTGTATTTTGTATGGTAAAGTAATAATCTGGTCCTGTAGTTTGTATGGAAAAATAATAATCTGGTTCTGTAGTTTGTATGGAAAAATAATAATCTGGTCCTGCAGTTGGTATGGAAAAAGTAATAATCTGGTCCTGTAGTTTGTATGGTAAAGTAATAATCTGGTCCTGTAGTTTGTATGGGAAAGTAATAATCTGGTCCTGTAATTTGTATGGTAAAGTAATAATCTGGTCCTGTATTTGATTAAAAAAGTAATAATCTGGTCCTGTAGTTGATTAAAAAAGCAATAATCTGGTCCTCTATTTGATTAAAAAAGTAATATTCTTGTCCTGTATTTGATTGAAAAAGTAATAATCTGGTCCTGTATTTGATTAAAAAAGCAATAATCTGGTCTTGTATTTGATTAAAAAAGTAATAATCTGGTCCTGTAGTTTGTATAGAAAAGTAATAATCTGGTCCTGTAGTTTGTATGGAAAAGTAATAATCTGGTCCTGTAGTTTGTATGGTAAAGTAATAATCTTGTCCTGTAGTTTGTATGGAAAAGTAATAATCTGGTCCTGTAGTTTGCATGGTAATGTAATAATCTGGTCCTGTAGTTTGTATGGAAAAGTAATAATCTGGTCCTGTAGTTTGTATGGAAAAGTAATAATCTGGTCCTGTAGTTTGAATAGAAAATTATAATCTGTTCCTGTAGTTTGTATAAAAAAGTAATAATCTGGTCCTGTAGTTTGTATGGAAAAGTAATAATCTGGTCCTGTAGTTTGTATAGAAAAGTAATAATCTGGTCCTGTAGTTTGTATGGAAAAGTAATAATCTGGTCCTGTAGTTTGTATGGAAAAGTAATAATCTGGTCCTGTAGTTTGTATAGAAAATTATAATCTGTTCCTGTAGTTTGTATAAAAAAGTAATAATCTGGTCCTGTAGTTTGTATAGAAAAGTAAAAATCTGGTCCTGTAGTTTGTATAGAAAAGTAATAATCTGGTCTTGTATGTTGTATGGAAAAGTAATAATCTGGTTCTGTAGTTTGTATGGAAAAATAATAATCTGGTCCTGCAGTTGGTATGGAAAAAGTAATAATCTGGTCCTGTAGTTTGTATGGTAAAGTAATAATCTGGTCCTGTAGTTTGTATGGTAAAGTAATAATCTGGTCCTGTAATTTGTATGGTAAAGTAATAATCTGGTCCTGTATTTGATTAAAAAAGTAATAATCTGGTCCTGTAGTTGATTAAAAAAGCAATAATCTGGTCCTCTATTTGATTAAAAAAGTAATATTCTTGTCCTGTATTTGATTGAAAAAGTAATAATCTGGTCCTGTATTTGATTAAAAAAGCAATAATCTGGTCTTGTATTTGATTAAAAAAGTAATAATCTGGTCCTGTAGTTTGTATAGAAAAGTAATAATCTGGTCCTGTAGTTTGTATGGAAAAGTAATAATCTGGTCCTGTAGTTTGTATGGTAAAGTAATAATCTTGTCCTGTAGTTTGTATGGAAAAGTAATAATCTGGTCCTGTAGTTTGCATGGTAATGTAATAATCTGGTCCTGTAGTTTGTATGGAAAAGTAATAATCTGGTCCTGTAGTTTGTATGGAAAAGTAATAATCTGGTCCTGTAGTTTGAATAGAAAATTATAATCTGTTCCTGTAGTTTGTATAAAAAAGTAATAATCTGGTCCTGTAGTTTGTATGGAAAAGTAATAATCTGGTCCTGTAGTTTGTATAGAAAAGTAATAATCTGGTCCTGTAGTTTGTATGGAAAAGGAATAATCTGGTCCTGTAGTTTGTATGGAAAAGTAATAATCTGGTCCTGTAGTTTGTATAGAAAATTATAATCTGTTCCTGTAGTTTGTATAAAAAAGTAATAATCTGGTCCTGTAGTTTGTATGGAAAAGTAATAATCTGGTCCTGTAGTTTGTATGGAAAAGTAATAATCTGGTCCTGTAGTTTGTATGGAAAAGTAATAATCTGGTCCTGTAGTTTGTATTGAAAATTATAATCTGTTCCTGTAGTTTGTATAAAAAAGTAATAATCTGGTCCTGTAGTTTGTATAGAAATGTAAAAATCTGGTCCTGTAGTTTGTATAGAAAAGTAATAAGCTGGTCTTGTATGTTGTATGGAAAAGTAATAATCTGGTCCTGTAGTTTGTATGGAAAAGTAAAAATCTGGTCCTGTAGTTTGTATGGAAAAGTAATACTCTGGTTCTGTAGTTTGTATTGAAAAGTAATAATCTGGTCCTGTAGTTTGTATGGTAATGTAATAATCTGGTCCTGTAGTTTGTATGGAAAAGTAATAATCTGGTCCTGTAGTTTGTATGGGAAAGTAATAATCTGGTCCTGTAATTTGTATGGAAAAGTAATAATCTGGTCCTGTAGTTTGTATGGAAAAGTAATAATCTGGTCCTGTAGTTTGTATGGAAAAGTAATAATCTGGTCCTGTATTTGATTAAAAAATTAATAATCTGGTCCTGTATTTGATTAAAAAAACAATAATCTGGTCCTGTATTTGATTAAAAAAGCAATAATCTGGTCCTGTAGTTGATTAAAAAAGCAATATTCTGGTCCTGTAGTTGATTAAAAAAGTAATAATTTGGTCCTGTATTTGATTAAAAAAGTAATAATCTGTTCCTGTATTTGATTAAAAAACAATAATCTGGTCCTGTATTTGATTAAAAAAGTAATAATCTGGTCCTGTAGTTTGTATGGAAAAGTAATAATCTGGTCCTGTAGTTGGTATGGTAAAGTAATAATCTGGTCCTGTAGTTTGAATGGAGAAGTAATAATCTGGTTCTGTAGTTTGTATGGAAAAGTAATAATCTGGTCCTGCAGTTTGTATGGAAAAGTAATAATCTGGTCCTGTAGTTTGTATGGTAAAGTAATAATCTGGTCCAGTAGTTTCTATGGAAAAGTAATAATTTGGTCCTGTAGTTTGTATGGGAAAGTAATAATCTGGTCCTGTAATTTGTATGGAAAAGTAATAATTTGGTCCTGTAGTTTGTATGGAAAAGTAATGATCTGGTCCTGTAGTTTGTATGGTAAAGTAATAATCTGGTCCTGTATTTGATTAAAAAAGTAATAATCTGGTCCTGTAGTTGATTAAAAAAGCAATAATCTGGTCCTGTATTTGATTAAAAAAGTAATAATCTGGTCCTGTATTTGATTGAAAAAGTAATAATCTGGTCCTGTATTTGATTAAAAAATCAATAATCTGGTCCTGTATTTGATTAAAAAAGTAATAATCTGGTCCTGTAGTTTGTATGGAAAAGTAATAATCTGGTCCTGTATTTTGTATGGTAAAGTAATAATCTGGTCCTGTAGTTTGTATGGAAAAATAATAATCTGGTTCTGTAGTTTGTATGGAAAAATAATAATCTGGTCCTGCAGTTGGTATGGAAAAAGTAATAATCTGGTCCTGTAGTTTGTATGGTAAAGTAATAATCTGGTCCTGTAGTTTGTATGGGAAAGTAATAATCTGGTCCTGTAATTTGTATGGTAAAGTAATAATCTGGTCCTGTATTTGATTAAAAAAGTAATAATCTGGTCCTGTAGTTGATTAAAAAAGCAATAATCTGGTCCTCTATTTGATTAAAAAAGTAATATTCTTGTCCTGTATTTGATTGAAAAAGTAATAATCTGGTCCTGTATTTGATTAAAAAAGCAATAATCTGGTCTTGTATTTGATTAAAAAAGTAATAATCTGGTCCTGTAGTTTGTATAGAAAAGTAATAATCTGGTCCTGTAGTTTGTATGGAAAAGTAATAATCTGGTCCTGTAGTTTGTATGGTAAAGTAATAATCTTGTCCTGTAGTTTGTATGGAAAAGTAATAATCTGGTCCTGTAGTTTGCATGGTAATGTAATAATCTGGTCCTGTAGTTTGTATGGAAAAGTAATAATCTGGTCCTGTAGTTTGTATGGAAAAGTAATAATCTGGTCCTGTAGTTTGAATAGAAAATTATAATCTGTTCCTGTAGTTTGTATAAAAAAGTAATAATCTGGTCCTGTAGTTTGTATGGAAAAGTAATAATCTGGTCCTGTAGTTTGTATAGAAAAGTAATAATCTGGTCCTGTAGTTTGTATGGAAAAGTAATAATCTGGTCCTGTAGTTTGTATGGAAAAGTAATAATCTGGTCCTGTAGTTTGTATAGAAAATTATAATCTGTTCCTGTAGTTTGTATAAAAAAGTAATAATCTGGTCCTGTAGTTTGTATAGAAAAGTAAAAATCTGGTCCTGTAGTTTGTATAGAAAAGTAATAATCTGGTCTTGTATGTTGTATGGAAAAGTAATAATCTGGTTCTGTAGTTTGTATGGAAAAATAATAATCTGGTCCTGCAGTTGGTATGGAAAAAGTAATAATCTGGTCCTGTAGTTTGTATGGTAAAGTAATAATCTGGTCCTGTAGTTTGTATGGTAAAGTAATAATCTGGTCCTGTAATTTGTATGGTAAAGTAATAATCTGGTCCTGTATTTGATTAAAAAAGTAATAATCTGGTCCTGTAGTTGATTAAAAAAGCAATAATCTGGTCCTCTATTTGATTAAAAAAGTAATATTCTTGTCCTGTATTTGATTGAAAAAGTAATAATCTGGTCCTGTATTTGATTAAAAAAGCAATAATCTGGTCTTGTATTTGATTAAAAAAGTAATAATCTGGTCCTGTAGTTTGTATAGAAAAGTAATAATCTGGTCCTGTAGTTTGTATGGAAAAGTAATAATCTGGTCCTGTAGTTTGTATGGTAAAGTAATAATCTTGTCCTGTAGTTTGTATGGAAAAGTAATAATCTGGTCCTGTAGTTTGCATGGTAATGTAATAATCTGGTCCTGTAGTTTGTATGGAAAAGTAATAATCTGGTCCTGTAGTTTGTATGGAAAAGTAATAATCTGGTCCTGTAGTTTGAATAGAAAATTATAATCTGTTCCTGTAGTTTGTATAAAAAAGTAATAATCTGGTCCTGTAGTTTGTATGGAAAAGTAATAATCTGGTCCTGTAGTTTGTATAGAAAAGTAATAATCTGGTCCTGTAGTTTGTATGGAAAAGGAATAATCTGGTCCTGTAGTTTGTATGGAAAAGTAATAATCTGGTCCTGTAGTTTGTATAGAAAATTATAATCTGTTCCTGTAGTTTGTATAAAAAAGTAATAATCTGGTCCTGTAGTTTGTATAGAAAAGTAAAAATCTGGTCCTGTAGTTTGTATAGAAAAGTAATAATCTGGTCTTGTATGTTGTATGGAAAAGTAATAATCTGGTCCTGTAGTTTGTATGGAAAAGTAAAAATCTGGTCCTGTAGTTTGTATGGAAAAGTAATACTCTGGTCCTGTAGTTTGTATTGAAAAGTAATAAGCTGGTCCTGTAGTTTGTATGGTAATGTAATAATCTGGTCCTGTAGTTTGTATGGAAAAGTAATAATCTGGTCCTGTAGTTTGTATGGGAAAGTAATAATCTGGTCCTGTAATTTGTATGGAAAAGTAATAATCTGGTCCTGTAGTTTGTATGGAAAAGTAAAAATCTGGTCCTGTAGTTTGTATGGAAAAGTAATACTCTGGTTCTGTAGTTTGTATTGAAAAGTAATAATCTGGTCCTGTAGTTTGTATGGTAATGTAATAATCTGGTCCTGTAGTTTGTATGGAAAAGTAATAATCTGGTCCTGTAGTTTGTATGGGAAAGTAATAATCTGGTCCTGTAATTTGTATGGAAAAGTAATAATCTGGTCCTGTAGTTTGTATGGAAAAGTAATAATCTGGTCCTGTAGTTTGTATGGAAAAGTAATAATCTGGTCCTGTATTTGATTAAAAAATTAATAATCTGGTCCTGTATTTGATTAAAAAAACAATAATCTGGTCCTGTATTTGATTAAAAAAGCAATAATCTGGTCCTGTAGTTGATTAAAAAAGCAATATTCTGGTCCTGTAGTTGATTAAAAAAGTAATAATCTGGTCCTGTATTTGATTAAAAAAGTAATAATCTGATCCTGTATTTGATTAAAAAAGTAATAATCTGGTCCTGTAGTTTGTATGGAAAAGTAATAATCTGGTCCTGTAGTTGGTATGGTAAAGTAATAATCTGGTCCTGTAGTTTGAATGGAGAAGTAATAATCTGGTTCTGTAGTTTGTATGGAAAAGTAATAATCTGGTCCTGCAGTTTGTATGGAAAAGTAATAATCTGGTCCTGTAGTTTGTATGGTAAAGTAATAATCTGGTCATGTAGTTTCTATAGAAAAGTAATAATTTGGTCCTGTAGTTTGTATGGGAAAGTAATAATCTGGTCCTGTAATTTGTATGGAAAAGTAATAATTTGGTCCTGTAGTTTGTATGGAAAAGTAATGATCTGGTCCTGTAGTTTATATGGTAAAGTAATAATCTGGTCCTGTATTTGATTAAAAAAGTAATAATCTGGTCCTGTAGTTGATTAAAAAAGCAATAATCTGGTCCTGTATTTGATTAAAAAAGTAATAATCTGGTCCTGTATTTGATTGAAAAAGTAATAATCTGGTCCTGTATTTGATTAAAAAAGCAATAATCTGGTCCTGTATTTGATTAAAAAAGTAATAATCTGGTCCTGTAGTTTGTATGGAAAAGTAATAATCTGGTCCTGTATTTTGTATGGTAAAGTAATAATCTGGTCCTGTAGTTTGTATGGAAAAGTAATAATCTGGTTCTGTAGTTTGTATGGAAAAATAATAATCTGGTCCTGCAGTTGGTATGGAAAAGTAATAATCTGGTCCTGTAGTTTGTATGGTAAAGTAATAATCTGGTCCTGTAGTTTGTATGGGAAAGTAATTATCTGGTCCTGTAATTTGTATGGTAAAGTAATAATCTGGTCCTGTATTTGATTAAAAAAGTAATAATCTGGTCCTGTAGTTGATTAAAAAAGCAATAATCTGGTCCTCTATTTGATTAAAAAAGTAATATTCTGGTCCTGTATTTGATTGAAAAAGTAATAATCTGGTCCTGTATTTGATTAAAAAAGCAATAATCTGGTCTTGTATTTGATTAAAAAAGCAATAATCTGGTCCTGTAGTTTGTATAGAAAAGTAATAATCTGGTCCTGTAGTTTGTATGGAAAAGTAATAATCTGGTCCTGTAGTTTGTATGGTAAAGTAATAATCTTGTCCTGTAGTTTGTATGGAAAAGTAATAATCTGGTCCTGTAGTTTGCATGGTAATGTAATAATCTGGTCCTGTAGTTTGTATGGAAAAGTAATAATCTGGTCCTGTAGTTTGTATGGAAAAGTAATAATCTGGTCCTGTAGTTTGAATAGAAAATTATAATCTGTTCCTGTAGTTTGTATAAAAAAGTAATAATCTGGTCCTGTAGTTTGTATGGAAAAGTAATAATCTGGTCCTGTAGTTTGTATAGAAAAGTAATAATCTGGTCCTGTAGTTTGTATGGAAAAGTAATAATCTGGTCCTGTAGTTTGTATGGAAAAGTAATAATCTGGTCCTGTAGTTTGTATAGAAAATTATAATCTGTTCCTGTAGTTTGTATAAAAAAGTAATAATCTGGTCCTGTAGTTTGTATAGAAAAGTAAAAATCTGGTCCTGTAGTTTGTATAGAAAAGTAATAATCTGGTCTTGTATGTTGTATGGAAAAGTAATAATCTGGTTCTGTAGTTTGTATGGAAAAATAATAATCTGGTCCTGCAGTTGGTATGGAAAAAGTAATAATCTGGTCCTGTAGTTTGTATGGTAAAGTAATAATCTGGTCCTGTAGTTTGTATGGTAAAGTAATAATCTGGTCCTGTAATTTGTATGGTAAAGTAATAATCTGGTCCTGTATTTGATTAAAAAAGTAATAATCTGGTCCTGTAGTTGATTAAAAAAGCAATAATCTGGTCCTCTATTTGATTAAAAAAGTAATATTCTTGTCCTGTATTTGATTGAAAAAGTAATAATCTGGTCCTGTATTTGATTAAAAAAGCAATAATCTGGTCTTGTATTTGATTAAAAAAGTAATAATCTGGTCCTGTAGTTTGTATAGAAAAGTAATAATCTGGTCCTGTAGTTTGTATGGAAAAGTAATAATCTGGTCCTGTAGTTTGTATGGTAAAGTAATAATCTTGTCCTGTAGTTTGTATGGAAAAGTAATAATCTGGTCCTGTAGTTTGCATGGTAATGTAATAATCTGGTCCTGTAGTTTGTATGGAAAAGTAATAATCTGGTCCTGTAGTTTGTATGGAAAAGTAATAATCTGGTCCTGTAGTTTGAATAGAAAATTATAATCTGTTCCTGTAGTTTGTATAAAAAAGTAATAATCTGGTCCTGTAGTTTGTATGGAAAAGTAATAATCTGGTCCTGTAGTTTGTATAGAAAAGTAATAATCTGGTCCTGTAGTTTGTATGGAAAAGGAATAATCTGGTCCTGTAGTTTGTATGGAAAAGTAATAATCTGGTCCTGTAGTTTGTATAGAAAATTATAATCTGTTCCTGTAGTTTGTATAAAAAAGTAATAATCTGGTCCTGTAGTTTGTATAGAAAAGTAAAAATCTGGTCCTGTAGTTTGTATAGAAAAGTAATAATCTGGTCTTGTATGTTGTATGGAAAAGTAATAATCTGGTCCTGTAGTTTGTATGGAAAAGTAAAAATCTGGTCCTGTAGTTTGTATGGAAAAGTAATACTCTGGTCCTGTAGTTTGTATTGAAAAGTAATAAGCTGGTCCTGTAGTTTGTATGGTAATGTAATAATCTGGTCCTGTAGTTTGTATGGAAAAGTAATAATCTGGTCCTGTAGTTTGTATGGGAAAGTAATAATCTGGTCCTGTAATTTGTATGGAAAAGTAATAATCTGGTCCTGTAGTTTGTATGGAAAAGTAAAAATCTGGTCCTGTAGTTTGTATGGAAAAGTAATACTCTGGTTCTGTAGTTTGTATTGAAAAGTAATAATCTGGTCCTGTAGTTTGTATGGTAATGTAATAATCTGATCCTGTAGTTTGTATGGAAAAGTAATAATCTGGTCCTGTAGTTTGTATGGGAAAGTAATAATCTGGTCCTGTAATTTGTATGGAAAAGTAATAATCTGGTCCTGTAGTTTGTATGGAAAAGTAATAATCTGGTCCTGTAGTTTGTATGGAAAAGTAATAATCTGGTCCTGTATTTGATTAAAAAATTAATAATCTGGTCCTGTATTTGATTAAAAAAACAATAATCTGGTCCTGTATTTGATTAAAAAAGCAATAATCTGGTCCTGTAGTTGATTAAAAAAGCAATATTCTGGTCCTGTAGTTGATTAAAAAAGTAATAATCTGGTCCTGTATTTGATTAAAAAAGTAATAATCTGATCCTGTATTTGATTAAAAAAGTAATAATCTGGTCCTGTAGTTTGTATGGAAAAGTAATAATCTGGTCCTGTAGTTGGTATGGTAAAGTAATAATCTGGTCCTGTAGTTTGAATGGAGAAGTAATAATCTGGTTCTGTAGTTTGTATGGAAAAGTAATAATCTGGTCCTGCAGTTTGTATGGAAAAGTAATAATCTGGTCCTGTAGTTTGTATGGTAAAGTAATAATCTGGTCATGTAGTTTCTATAGAAAAGTAATAATTTGGTCCTGTAGTTTGTATGGGAAAGTAATAATCTGGTCCTGTAATTTGTATGGAAAAGTAATAATCTGGTCCTGTAGTTTGTATGGAAAAGTAATAATCTGGTTCTGTAGTTTGTATGGAAAAGTAATAATCTGGTCCTGCAGTTTGTATGGAAAAGTAATAATCTGGTCCTGTATTTTGTATGGTAAAGTAATAATCTGGTCCTATAGTTTCTATGGAAAAGTAATAATCTGGTCCTGTAGTCTGTATGGGAAAGTAATAATCTGGTCCTGTAATTTGTATGGAAAAGTAATAATTTGGTCCTGTAGTTTGTATGGAAAAGTAATGATCTGGTCCTGCAGTTTGTATGGTAAAGTAATAATCTGGTCCTGTATTTGATTAAAAAAGCAATAATCTGGTCCTGTATTTGATTAAAAAAGTAATAATCTGGTCCTGTATTTGATTGAAAAAGTAATAATCTGGTCCTGTATTTGATTAAAAAAGCAATAATCTGGTCCTGTATTTGATTAAAAAAGTAATAATCTGGTCCTGTAGTTTGTATGGAAATATAATAATCTGGTCCTTTAGTTTGTATGGTAAAGTAATAATCTGGTCCTGTAGTTTGTATGGAAAAGTAATAATCTGGTTCTGTAGTTTGTATGGAAAAGTAATAATCTGGTCCTGCAGTTGGTATGAAAAAGTAATAATCTGGTCCTGTAGTTTGTATGGTAAAGTAATAATCTGGTCCTGTAGTTTGTATGGGAAAGTAATAATCTGGTCCTGTAATATGTATGGAAAAGTAATAATCTGGTCCTGTAGTTTGTATTGAAAAGTAGTAATCTGGTCCTGTAGTTTGTATGGAAAAGTAATAATCTGGTCCTGTTGTTTGTATAGAAAAGTAATAATCTGGTCCTGTAGTTTGTATAGAAAAGTAATAATCTGGTCCTGTAGTTTGCATGGAAAAGTAATAATCTGGTCCTCTATTTGATTAAAAAAGTAATATTCTTGTCCTGTATTTGATTGAAAAAGTAATAATCTGGTCCTGTATTTGATTAAAAAAGCAATAATCTGGTCTTGTATTTGATTAAAAAAGTAATAATCTGGTCCTGTAGTTTGTATAGAAAAGTAATAATCTGGTCCTGTAGTTTGTATAGAAAAGTAATAATCTGGTCCTGTAGTTTGTATAGAAAAGTAATAATCTGGTCCTGTAGTTTGTATAGAAAAGTAATAATCTGGTCCTGTAGTTTGCATGGAAAAGTAATAATCTGGTCCTGTAGTTTGTATGGAAAAGTAATAATCTGGTCCTGTAGTTTGCATAATAAGGTAATAATCTGGTCCTGTAGTTTGTATAGAAAAGTAATAATCTGGTCCTGTAGTTTGTATAGAAAAGTAATAATCTGGTCCTGTAATATGTATGGAAAAGTAATAATCTGGTCCTGTAGTTTGTATTGAAAAGTAATAATCTGGTCCTGTAGTTTGTATGGAAAAGTAATAATCTGGTCCTGTAGTTTGTATAGAAAAGTAATAATCTGGTCCTGTAGTTTGTATAGAAAAGTAATAATCTGGTCCTGTAGTTTGTATAGAAATGTAATAATCTGGTCCTGTAGTTTGTATAGAAAAGTAATAATCTGGTCCTGTAGTTTGTATAGAAAAGTAATAATCTGGTCCTGTAGTTTGTATAGAAAAGTAATAATCTGGTCCTGTAGTTTGTATAGAAAAGTAATAATCTGGTCCTGTAGTTTGTATAGAAAAGTAATAATCTGGTCCTGTAGTTTGTATAGAAAAGTAATAATCTGGTCCTGTAATTTGTATAAAAAAGTAATAATCTGGTCCTGTAGTATGCATGGAAAAGTAATAATCTGGTCCTGTAGTTTGTATGGAAAAGTAATAATCTGGTCCTGTAGTTTGCATAATAGGGTAATAATCTGGTCCTGTAGTTTGTATAGAAAAGTAATAATCTGGTCCTGTAGTTTGTATAGAAAAGTAATAATCTGGTCCTGTAGTTTGTATAGAAAAGTAATAATCTGGTCCTGTAGTTTATATGGTAAAGTAACAATCTGGTCCTGTAGTTTGTATGGTAAAGTGATAATCTGGTCCTGTAGTTTGTATTGAAAAGTAATCAGCTGGTCCTGTAGTTTGTATGGTAAAGTAATAATCTGGGCCTGTAGCTTGTATAGAAAAGTAATAATCTGGTCCTGTGTTTGATTGAAAAAGTAATAATCTGGTCCTGTATTTGATTAAAAAAGCAATAATCTGGTCCTGTATTTGATTAAAAAAGTAATAATCTGGTCCTGTAGTTTGTATAGAAAAGTAATAATCTGGTCCTGTAGTTTGTATAGAAAAGTAATAATCTGGTCCTGTAGTTTGTATAGAAAAGTAATAATCTGGTCCTGTAGTTTGTATAGAAAAGTAATAATCTGGTCCTGTAGTTTGCATGGAAAAGTAATAATCTGGTCCTGTAGTTTGTATGGAAAAGTAATAATCTGGTCCTGTAGTTTGCATAATAAGGTAATAATCTGGTCCTGTAGTTTGTATAGAAAAGTAATAATCTGGTCCTGTAGTTTGTATAGAAAAGTAATAATCTGGTCCTGTAGTTTGTATAGAAAAGTAATAATCTGGTCCTGTAGTTTGTATGGAAAAGTAATAATCTGGTCCTGTTGTTTGCATAGAAAAATAATAATCTGGTCCTGTATTTTGTATAGAAAAGTAATAATCTGGTCCTGAAGTTTGCATGGAAAAGTAATAATTTGGGCCTGTATTTTATTAAAAAAGCAATAATCTGGTCCTGTATTTGATTAAAAAAGTAATAATCTGGTCCTGTATTTGATTAAAAAAGCAATAATCTGGTCCTGTATTTGATTAAAAAAGCAATATTCTGGTCCTGTAGTTGATTAAAAAAGTAATAATCTGGTCCTGTATTTGATTAAAAAAGTAATAATCTTTTCCTGTATTTGATTAAAAAAGCAATAATCTGGTCCTGTATTTGATTAAAAAAGTAATAATCTGGTCCTGTAGTTTGTATAGAAAAGTAATAATCTGGTCCTGTAGTTGGTATGGTAAAGTAATAATCTGATCCTGTAGTTTGTATGGAAAAGTAATAATCTGGTTCTGTAGTTTGTATGGAAAAGTAATAATCTGGTCCTGCAGTTTGTATGGAAAAGTAATAATCTGGTCCTGTATTTTGTATGGTAAAGTAATAATCTGGTCCTATAGTTTCTATGGAAAAGTAATAATCTGGTCCTGTAGTCTGTATGGGAAAGTAATAATCTGGTCCTGTAATTTGTATGGAAAAGTAATAATTTGGTCCTGTAGTTTGTATGGAAAAGTAATGATCTGGTCCTGCAGTTTGTATGGTAAAGTAATAATCTGGTCCTGTATTTGATTAAAAAAGCAATAATCTGGTCCTGTATTTGATTAAAAAAGTAATAATCTGGTCCTGTATTTGATTGAAAAAGTAATAATCTGGTCCTGTATTTGATTAAAAAAGCAATAATCTGGTCCTGTATTTGATTAAAAAAGTAATAATCTGGTCCTGTAGTTTGTATGGAAATATAATAATCTGGTCCTTTAGTTTGTATGGTAAAGTAATAATCTGGTCCTGTAGTTTGTATGGAAAAGTAATAATCTGGTTCTGTAGTTTGTATGGAAGAGTAATAATCTGGTCCTGCAGTTGGTATGAAAAAGTAATAATCTGGTCCTGTAGTTTGTATGGTAAAGTAATAATCTGGTCCTGTAGTTTGTATGGGAAAGTAATAATCTGGTCCTGTAATATGTATGGAAAAGTAATAATCTGGTCCTGTAGTTTGTATTGAAAAGTAGTAATCTGGTCCTGTAGTTTGTATGGAAAAGTAATAATCTGGTCCTGTTGTTTGTATAGAAAAGTAATAATCTGGTCCTGTAGTTTGTATAGAAAAGTAATAATCTGGTCCTGTAGTTTGCATGGAAAAGTAATAATCTGGTCCTCTATTTGATTAAAAAAGTAATATTCTTGTCCTGTATTTGATTGAAAAAGTAATAATCTGGTCCTGTATTTGATTAAAAAAGCAATAATCTGGTCTTGTATTTGATTAAAAAAGTAATAATCTGGTCCTGTAGTTTGTATAGAAAAGTAATAATCTGGTCCTGTAGTTTGTATAGAAAAGTAATAATCTGGTCCTGTAGTTTGTATAGAAAAGTAATAATCTGGTCCTGTAGTTTGTATAGAAAAGTAATAATCTGGTCCTGTAGTTTGCATGGAAAAGTAATAATCTGGTCCTGTAGTTTGTATGGAAAAGTAATAATCTGGTCCTGTAGTTTGCATAATAAGGTAATAATCTGGTCCTGTAGTTTGTATAGAAAAGTAATAATCTGGTCCTGTAGTTTGTATAGAAAAGTAATAATCTGGTCCTGTAATATGTATGGAAAAGTAATAATCTGGTCCTGTAGTTTGTATTGAAAAGTAATAATCTGGTCCTGTAGTTTGTATGGAAAAGTAATAATCTGGTCCTGTAGTTTGTATAGAAAAGTAATAATCTGGTCCTGTAGTTTGTATAGAAAAGTAATAATCTGGTCCTGTAGTTTGTATAGAAATGTAATAATCTGGTCCTGTAGTTTGTATAGAAAAGTAATAATCTGGTCCTGTAGTTTGTATAGAAAAGTAATAATCTGGTCCTGTAGTTTGTATAGAAAAGTAATAATCTGGTCCTGTAGTTTGTATAGAAAAGTAATAATCTGGTCCTGTAGTTTGTATAGAAAAGTAATAATCTGGTCCTGTAGTTTGTATAGAAAAGTAATAATCTGGTCCTGTAATTTGTATAGAAAGTAATAATCTGGTCCTGTAGTATGCATGGAAAAGTAATAATCTGGTCCTGTAGTTTGTATGGAAAAGTAATAATCTGGTCCTGTAGTTTGCATAATAGGGTAATAATCTGGTCCTGTAGTTTGTATAGAAAAGTAATAATCTGGTCCTGTAGTTTGTATAGAAAAGTAATAATCTGGTCCTGTAGTTTGTATAGAAAAGTAATAATCTGGTCCTGTAGTTTATATGGTAAAGTAACAATCTGGTCCTGTAGTTTGTATGGTAAAGTGATAATCTGGTCCTGTAGTTTGTATTGAAAAGTAATCAGCTGGTCCTGTAGTTTGTATGGTAAAGTAATAATCTGGGCCTGTAGCTTGTATAGAAAAGTAATAATCTGGTCCTGTATTTGATTGAAAAAGTAATAATCTGGTCCTTTATTTGATTAAAAAAGCAATAATCTGGTCCTGTATTTGATTAAAAAAGTAATAATCTGGTCCTGTAGTTTGTATAGAAAAGTAATAATCTGGTCCTGTAGTTTGTATAGAAAAGTAATAATCTGGTCCTGTAGTTTGTATAGAAAAGTAATAATCTGGTCCTGTAGTTTGTATAGAAAAGTAATAATCTGGTCCTGTAGTTTGCATGGAAAAGTAATAATCTGGTCCTGTAGTTTGTATGGAAAAGTAATAATCTGGTCCTGTAGTTTGCATAATAAGGTAATAATCTGGTCCTGTAGTTTGTATAGAAAAGTAATAATCTGGTCCTGTAGTTTGTATAGAAAAGTAATAATCTGGTCCTGTAGTTTGTATAGAAAAGTAATAATCTGGTCCTGTAGTTTATATGGTAAAGTAACAATCTGGTCCTGTAGTTTGTATGGTAAAGTGATAATCTGGTCCTGTAGTTTGTATTGAAAAGTAATCAGCTGGTCCTGTAGTTTGTATGGTAAAGTAATAATCTGGGCCTGTAGCTTGTATGGAAAAGTTTTTGGTAAAAATAAATTACTGATTTTTCATTTCTAAATAAGAAATGATTTGATTTTTAATTTCCGACTAAAAGTTAAATAGTCAGCCCCCAAGTCGAACATACAGTGTTCTGACCTGGGAAAATGTATGAAGAATTGTCAGGAATGAATGACAATATAACAACAAATGTTGTAATTGACTTATTGTGTCTCTTATTGGAAATTAAAGCAAGAAAATCGCCCGATGACAACGGGACGCCACGCCTTGAGAACGAAGTCTATTTTCAGATTCAGTACATATGAAAATAACCTCAACTTTTTAAACCAATCAAAACACGTATAAAATGACATGTGACTCTAAAATTAATTCATATATATATAATTACATTACTTCCGTTTTTCATTGAAATGTTACAATATGATTAGTTATGAAGTGGTCACATGATTATAAAATAGATGTTTTACATCCCAATAAAACTCAAACCCGAACTTGCACGTGCCTCCATGACGACGTCAGATGTAAACAATCAATGGCGTAGTAATTCCCAACCGGATATAATCTAACACAAATAAAATTCACAACGAAAAATTCAACTTTATTAAATTTTGGTGTGATTTAAATGTAATTATAAGAATTGAATGCATTTTTTTTGGTAGTTTTACAGGCGTGTAAAAGCGTGGACAGAGGCACCTTTTTTGTATGAAGCGCTTCGGTCCACGCTTTTACACGCCAATAAAACTACAAAAAATGCATTCAATTCTTAAATGAAGCCAACAAATTTTGCTCTGATGTTTCTAGATCTGGATGAAACCATAAAAATGTTGCAATTTAACATGTTTTGGCACAAATTGAGGCTTTGTCTGACCTAGGTATCGGGAAGTATGTGGGAGAGAAAATGTTCGTCTCCATCATCACTCAACAGATGAAGTTCTGATAGTAACGGAAGTCGTAGATGGTCGAAAACATTTTTGAACCGACTTGGTTTTAAAACTGAAACTGTTCCTTGGTTATGGTGGCCAACCCAAATATTGTCTTCCGAGTCAACACATACAGCACTGGTGTCAGATAGAATATCGCCGTTTTCGCAACGCAAAATGCCGATAAATTTACCATAAGGACTTAGTACGTGTAAACAATCTTGACGAAGATCTGCAATGACGTAATTTCCGTCGGAAGTTGAACATACGGAAATAGGAAGAAATGCTTCCGTTTCCCGAGATAAGGCAAAACGTAATCTATTCCAACCTTTATATAATGCTTGCACTTTTCCTTTGTAGTCTAAAACTATCACCTTCCTGAGACTATTGTCACACACGGCAATTGTCTCAGCTTTAGAACTTGCGGCTATATGGGTTGGAAATAAAAAAATATTTTCTGAAGCATCAACCGAAATCTCGTAAAGGAATTCCCCTGTCAGTGAAAAAAACGTGGAGTAACCCAGGACTGTGTTTGGCAATTCCGCAGTCGTCATCTTTACATTTATCACCGCAAAGATGTGTCGGTCCTCCGATCACAATGTTTCTATTTTGTAGTTCTGCTATTCCCAAAGGAAAAAAAATTGGAGTTTTTGCGAAGTGCATAAAGTTGTATCCAGGGATATGCAAAACGGTAGTGTGGAGATTGCAAAGCGTGATTAACAACATGTTATTGCTGGTCTCTAAAACTGTGGCTGAATCGGACACCAAGCGTATCCTATCAATTATTATACCATTTTTGTTGTATTTCAAAATGAATGGATTAGCTGGTAGTATTACGTATACACCGCCATTGCGGGAAAATGCCAATGAACGGATGTTTTTCCTTCTATTTCCTGTAGAGGGATATTCTGCCACAAACATTGAAATTTGTTTGTATAGAAATTCGGATTTCATGTTGGCATACATCACTTGCCATCTTAGATGAAATGAAAGACCGACGTCACTTCCGCTGTCGCTGTCTTCTTCCTCACCTTCCGCAATGCTCTTGGTGTGTGAATGCGCTACGTCACATTTCATGCACAGAAATGTATTGCACGTAAAGCACACTTTCGAAACAAATGACTTGTTGCACTCTTGACAGTGTTTTGCGGTTTTCTCAACTGGAACAAAATAATTTGTAGGAAAATCTGAAAATCCTTTCTCAGGAACGTAACATGGCTCCCGACATAAAGGACACACCAAGTTGGACTTGTCCCGTAAACCTTCTAAGAATTCATGAAGACATGATAGGCAGAACGTATGTTTACATGGCAACAGTTTTGGAAATTTAAATGTATCCCAACATACTGAGCAAATATTTTCCTCGTTCATGACGTCATCTAAAATAAAAATAGAAATATGGAGTTTTGAAATCACTCATAACCATATATCAGACGCGGAATTAGATGTGTTCTCCTCCTGCTTCCCCCTAGCCGCGGGATAGTAGCTCTTAACGTTCTGTTTAACCGGTCAAAAAAAGTTCGTTAAATAGCTACGTTTCGGCAACTACCCCACACTTTACCGCACCTAAAATTTGCATTTGTTTGCATATATGTTGTACAGTATTTAATTCATCAAAATTCCTAAATATGGCAGTAATTCCCCCTTTTGGGCTCTACCCAGTACCCACTGATGCACAGGGGTTTGCTTATTGTGATTTGTGGGCGTATACTATCAATGGGAGGTTATTATCCAACACAAAATACCAAAAATAGCTGATCGGGAAGCTAGGCGGAGTTCCGACGTCTTGTATATAGATTCCACGCCCTCATAACGACAATACCTAATTCGAACCTGCATACAATAATTATAATCAAATAAAAAATGTAAGATAAACCGGGTATTATAAAGGTCACCTTTCCAGTGAACCACCACAGAAAGAGTTACCAATGTCAATCTCAAAACTGATCTACAACGGTTCCTGACATACAAAAGAATGGAAGTCCTATCTTCTAGACTTCTAAATCATGAATGCTTTAAATACAGTTGAATCTCGTTATGACAAACTCGGTTGACTCGAAATTTCGGTCCCGTTTTAAACTTAGTGCTTTTCAACTTAATTTACTTCTCTTATCTCAAATTTCGGGCAAAAAATGTACATACATATAATGTATACGCTCTTAACTCTGTGGACACATTCTACACAATTTTGAAATATTTTATATACTAAAATACAAATAGATAACATACGTTTTATATACATAAACATTGTAAATATGTGTTATATGTTCTATAACTCGATTGTTTTATACACTCTATATCTAAGGGTCTCGTTGTAGAAATATATTTATAATATTTGTTCAATCCGCGATATATAGTTGAAATATTGATAATGTTTGCGTTCAACACCAATCAATTAAACAAATTCATAGAAAGTAATATGGTTCATGTGACACCCGTCGTATTACTGTTAAACTACACGAGCATGATCTGATATGGAAATCGTGGTGAACACCAGTATACGTAAAAAGATAAAAATAACATAAACAAAACATGACCCACCTACACAACAAAATGAGAGTAGAGTTGAATCTAACATTATTTTTTAAGCAGAAATCGTAGGGGACATCACAACACGGAACTAAAAACGTGGAGACATGTAATTAAAAAACATAAACAAAACGAACCCCACAAAGACAACTAAAAAAGCCAGAGACTAATGCAGGTACTCGTGATGGATAAGCAGTTCCTGCTCCACATGTGGTACCCGCGTCGTCTTGTTCTTGTTACAACCCAGGTGATACGTCATTAATAAGGAAAGGACCGGGTTGTGATTACGACAAACGGAACATAATTGTACACTACTGTTCATTTGCGCTACAGATATTCCGTAACGGTTAACCAAGTCATCGTGACAACCATAAAACTTTCTAAGTGATTATCTCTTAACCACTAGGAACAATGGTACAGTTGCTGCCTTGTTAGGAATAACCTAGGTATACAAAAGGCATCCACACATAAATGTTATATATATTAGATTACGTCAGGATGACTCAGCAGATGGGGGTTATAATCATATAAATGGGGGTCAAAGAACCCCCTATAGTAGTACAGTTAACCAAGTCATAGTGACGACCATAAAACTTTCTAAGTGATTATCTCTTAACCACTAGGAACAATGGTTCAGTTGCGGCCTTGTTAGGAATAACCTACTTTGTAGGTATGCAAAAGGCATCCACACATAAATGATCCAATTTAGTGTCCATGCACATCCAATTTATGGACCGAGTTGGACTGCAACCATTAGCTACATAATCTAAAACGAAGGTCGTTTCATTGAAAATTAACTTATTATTATCGCCATGATATAGCTGAAAAATTTACGAGTTGTCGTTAAAGAACAATCATTCACTCATTCACTACCGCCCACCCCCGAAGAGATTTCGTTGTAAAGTGAAACTTAAATAAACCACAAACCTGTTCATGGACAAAATAAAGTCCTGATGTTGTCACTACGAGGAAGAGGAAGTCTAAACTTTAAAAATAGTTTCTATAAATAAACCAGAACAATTAAATATCTCTGGGGGGTTTTTCCGTATTATAATAATTAACATTGATGTTACAATATTTTGTAGTATTAAGAATACTAATCATGTCGTAGGACGTATATTTAAAGTGTTGAATACATTATTATAAAATGCTATATTTAAATAAATTTCGACTTTCCTAATCGGATCGGAGGTCTTCATAGCATTGTTTGTTATTTAGCTATCTAACTCTTTGTAAATTGGAAAATCAAGGAACATTTTTGAGAGGTTTTCTTAAAGATTAGAAAGATTTTCCAGAAAATTATGTATATTAAATCAGAATCAGTTTCCAAATGAAGCGAAATGTTTATCCGCGGACTGTTGTTTCAGCTGGATTCGAACTCAAAACATTGAGGTGCACAGGTAGTTGTAAATCCAACTACCAAACGATCACGCCCTCGACCACTAAGACCCCCAAATAAATATAATATGAAAAATCAATGCAAATATCCCATAAATATTTATATGTTCGCAATCTCTATATGAAATGGACGTCATCGTAAAGGAAGGGTTAAGGGGTAGTGTCTGCAGTTGAGTTTTTTCAGTGTCTATTATTTTTGCAGTGGATGGTTAATTTAAATATATTGAAAATATTTACGGCATATATCGGTTGTAAGATGTTCCGTTGCCGCCAATTAAGCTTGGTTAACACTACAGTCATTGTCAGCGGCCTCATGCCCCACACAAGAATAAAAAGGCATAAGTCAGTCATTGGCTGTGTTTCCAGAGACTTTTCCAATTTACGTTATCATTATTCATTTTTTATCCTGCACTGGTTCTATTTGAGCAGCTAAATTGCATCGATCGGATTTTTTTTAAATTATACACCGTCACCAAGGACGTATATTTCTTCCGTAAATGGCCGTTTTCGGGTGAAGACGACCGAGGTAAGACGAGTCCACGTGCACTCGTCTTTACTCGTTGTGACATCCAATCAGAACGCCTCTAACAAGAAAAAAAATCGTTTAAATATATACCCTAAGCCGGGAATGTCACATTATATACCCTGTCTGATAGCTGAATAACAGATATATTACGGATTTAACCATTGGGGTTTTTTTCAAATACAGACTCCAACCGTATTAAATATATTTGTGTCTTTAATTTTCATTTTTTCGTATTTCTAGATGTCCTTTTCCGTACCTTTGACGTCATTCTTCAATGACGTCAAAATATGTGTCACGTCATATTTCATGTATGGGGTGTCTCATGAAGGAAAATACTGTACTTTCAATAAAATATTAGTGAGAAAAGCTCAAATATCAGTAGAAAGCTACTTAGTTTATTAGTCGGTGTCACAAAAGTCAATTTTATGTGATGTGTATTTCATAACGCTCAATGATATTGATCTGATAATTTATGCAAATTAGTTACTGATCAATGGCGGGCGTCTCTAAGAGTTCGCGATAGTGAAAGTTGTTGGTTTACGGAAGAAATAGGTACTTACATGCGTTGTTGGGAAATCCCGGGTGATCTTCCTCTCGTTATAGAAATTTTTGTGTCTTTTCGCTCGTTTCACTGCGCTCCACTCGCGAAAAGACATAAAATTTATATCACTCGTGGAAGATCACCCGGTCTTTCCCAAGAACGTATGTAAGAACCTATTAATCTTATATACGTCTTTGCCATCACTGACTGAAAAATTTAGACAAAAGTACAAGTGAAAGCATGATAGAGGACAAGACAAAAGTACAAGTGAAAGCATGATAGAGGACAAGACAAAAGTACAAGTGAAAGCATGATAGAGGACAAGACAAAAGTACAAGTGAAAGCATGATAGAGGGCAAGACAAAAGTACAAGTGAAAGCATGATAGAGGACAAGACAAAAGTACAAGTGAAAGCAGGATAGAGGACATCATTAAAAACGATTAGAACGACACTAATTAGATATCATCAACTCGCTTCGCTTCAAGGCGCTACTATAATTCGTTACAATGCCGGTATATATTTCCGCATCATGTATTTCTAGTGACGCGGGACCAAGGTTAATAATTGCCAAATCATTTCAGTTTTAAAACCGACATTTGCAGAGCGGCAATAAGATTGGACAAAGAAATGATCCCCCCCCCCCCCACACTTCTTGGAAAACTATTTTGTGGAGCGTAAGCGGGAATGACAACTCTGGATAGAGAATGATCATTTTTAAGAGAGAATTGATTTGAAATGAGTGATTTATTTTCATCTTTATTGATATTTACAATAATTAAAACAATTTTAAGTACATTTTTTTACTGTTTCTAAATTTTACAAAATTCTTGTAAAATGTGCGTTGACAGAGATGGTGGAGCGTAGCGGGAACGACAACTCTGGATAGAGACTGGTTAATTCAGTCATATCTATACACAGCGACCAAAAGAGGAAATTTAATCACAGGGGCTCGTTACCACTGTCTAGGAAGGCCAACTATCAATGGGAAGATCGCCTATCAATAATATAGTAACTCCTATTGATAGGCGATCTTCCCATTGATAGTTGGCCTTCCTAAACAGTGGTAACGAGCCCCTGTATCTGTATCAATACGTCGAAGATACCACTTGCTGGTTTTAACTCGACGGTAGAGAGAGCACCTATTGTAGGGGTTGGAGAGCTGTTTTGAAGCTCTCAACTGTCTTTGCATGCACTATCTCTTCTTCCAGCTGGTTCCAATGAATTATACTTTTGACGAAGAATGAGTTCTTGTATTGCTCAGTATTGCACGCAGTAGTCTCTAGTACCTAGGAATTGTTTTTGACGGAATTGACAACTTTCAAAGTTATCAAAGAGTTTTGGCTTGATTTTACGTTTCGGCTTACTTTTCACCAAAAATTCAGAAGGATTTATAGCCGGGACCAAACCCTCAACCACCTTATACAGGAATACCAGTCTTAGGCTTGTTCTCCTCAGTTGAAGGTTCTCTCACTTTAGGTCGTTGAGCATCTTGGTGACAGAACCTTCTTCTCGTCTTATAGTCCCCGGTTATAAATCTTGCTGCTCTTCGTTGGATCCTTTCTAATTTGTTGATGTCGCTTGTAGTATACGGATCCCGTACTATTGGTTTCAGGTCGTTCCGGGCCCGAGTCGATTCGGCCCAGGTCGTTCCGGCCGGAACGACTTGGGGGCCGGATCGACCTGATACCATACTATTGCCCCATATTCCATCGTTGATCTTGCTAACGAAATGTAGGCGGTTTTCTTGCATTCTTTTGGGCAGAATCGTAGGTTTCTCCTAAGGAAACCGAGTGTAGAGTTTGCTTTCTTGGCTACGTTGGTGATGTGAGTTGTCAATTTTAGGTCTTCTGATATCTGTAGTCCTAGGTATGGGTTGTTTTGGACTTGTTGTAATATGTGTCCGTCCAGGGTGTACATTCTCTGGCTTTTGTTCCTGATGCTCAAAATGTAGCATTTCTTCGCATTGAAACGCATACCCCAGTATTTGGCCCATATCTCAAGATTTGCTAGATCTTGTTGCAAGATTGTGTGGTCCCGTTCAGTTTTGATGTTTCTGTAAAGGAGGCAGTCATCGGCGAAAAGTCTACCGCTTGATTTTACGGCATCTGGGAGGTCGTTGATGTGACACAGCAAAAGAAGGGGCCCCGAATACTGTTCCTTGTGGTACTCCAGTCGACTGTAGCTTCTTTGGATTCTTCTTCATCAATAACAAACTTCATTTTTCTTTTTGTAAGGAAGTTTGCTAGCCAGTTGTTGACTGAGCCTCTTACGTCGTATTCCTCCAGTTTGTTGAGTAATTTATTATGTGGCACAGTATCGAAAGTTTTCGAAAAGTCCAGGATTGCTACGTCTGGCTATATGGCTGCATCGTGTGATTTCAGGAAGTCATGCAATGTGGCTAATATTTGGGTCTGACAAGAGTAGCCGGACCTAAATCCGTGGTTAAGTGATGTCAGAACGTTATGCTTTTCTATATGTTTCAACACGTGTTCCAGTAGCTTACATGGTACCTATGTTAATAACACTGGTCTAATTTTCAGCTGCACGTTTGTCGCCTTTTTTGAATATGCTCGAGATGTTCGCATTGAACCAGTCGCTGAGCAAAGATCCTGTATTAATGGACTTTTGGTATATCGAGACTAGTCCTGGTGCAAGTTGTTTTGAACACTCCTTAAGGATTCTGTTTGGTATACCATCAGGCCCAGATGCTTTTGATGGGTTAAGCTATTTTAGTAACTTTTCTACTCCTTCTGGTCTTATAATAATTGTTGGTATTGTGTCCTTAACGTGTTTTGTTGTTTTTGGAAGTGTTGTATTTTGTTCTCTGGTAAACACTGATTTGAATTGGCGTACATGTATCAGTATTGCTTTGCTGTCATTTACTAGTTGCCCATTGGTTTTCAAAGGTGTCTTGTTTTCTGGCTTTAATATATTTCCAGAACGGCTTCAGATTGTTGTTCTCTAGTACCTCCATTATTGTATCGTTGATGTAGGCCCATTCGGCTTTCCTGACTTGTCTTTTGCATTCCCTTTGGAAGTGCCTGTAATTTTTCGAAACAAAAAACCATAACCCCCCCCCCCTTTTCCAAGTTAAATGGTCGGTCCCTTATATAGCCTCGCTTTCTTTTTAAACATTTTCCTGATTTTGTGGTTAATCTATGGCAAACTGGTGTTTGAGCGGACAAGTTTAGATCAGTGGCGGATTTAGAGGGGGCGTGAGGGGCGTGCGCCCCCCCTAAAATTCGCAAAGCATATGTCATACAACGTTAATTAAGCAGGTCAATAAATAACTTGTTCATGAATGGTTAATTCGTGACCTGTAGTAAAATATTCTTACACATTGTAAATACACGTTGGATGTGTTCGCTGATTCATATATGTATTCGCCGCCAGTAGTTCAAAGATTATTCCATTCCGATTGGTTCCGAGGTACCCGACATCAACTATTTTCTCACGCTAATTAAACATTATTTCTGCAGTCAATTTTACAACTACATGTACACGTGCTATTTAGAAATTATAAAATGGACGAAAATTCTAGGCCAAGAAAACAAGCAAGATTGGATACATTTCTTATTCCTCGACGAGACGAGAAAAGTCAAAGGTAAACTGAAAGTAAATTCAATCAATACTTCGAATAATTAATTTAACAATTGATCTCATTTATAAAACATACAACGAAAACCTATAACGAGAGAATCAGTTGATGAAACTGAGACAGTGTGTAGAAACTTGAGTGTCCCAAGAAAATGGTCACTTCTCTTTAAATAATGGTTCAAATAGTTCTTGAATTCGAAATTCTGCAATTTCATATGAAAAAAAATATATAAGTTTGATTTGTATACAAATACCCGAAAATGTTGCCTTTTACTTTTCAAGTAAAGATCAGTAAAAATACGCGTTGGTATATTGTACATTAAAATACAAATGTAACATATTAATAAAAAAAATAAAAAAATAGCGGCAATTTATTTGTAACAATCTCTGCATCTGCCAGAGGTATCTGCACAAGAAAGTGTGAACAAATCCTTTGTCCGTGTACGTTTATATTATTTATATCTACCAATGGATGTCTGTACAATTTTTTTACACATTTTTAACAAAAAATTCTGACTACAATTTATTTGTAATAAATTAATATCTACAACTGCACATGAAAGTGTGAAAATAATCTCGACAAAATAGTTTATGCATATCTCACACCTGATTTCCGTAAACATATTTCTCGAGAACTTTGATACATTTTTGTTGTTTGATCTTTTAGTGTAATGAGGTTTTTACGCCCGTTGCTCAAACACTTGATCTCCGTCCGTCTGTAAGATTTCTGCAATCCGCAACTCCCCCGACTGTAACCACGCAATTGATTGACGTTAAACTATATAATGTACTTGAAATACATTGTAGTTGTGCACAATGGTTTTTAGAATTTTCATTGAAGGCCGAGTGGAGGGGGTAGGAGGAGGATTCTGCAACCCGCAACTCCTAAATAACCACTCAATGGATTGAAGTGAAACTTAAACTACAAATTTGACATACAATGTAGTTTGCTCATCACGGTTTTATTTTTAGAATTGGAGGTTAGGGGTAGGAGGGGAGATTCTGTAATCTGCTTTTTTGGCGTAAAATCGCGAATTTTCACACGAAATACCCCAAAAATTTTCGCGCCCCCCTCCGCTCGGCGCAATTTTTTTAAGTACGCCCTTCCTAACTTAAAATCCTGGATCCGCCCCTGTAGATGGTATGTATTTGTCCAAACTTGCAGTTTTCTTGAACGAGTTCCACAAGTCTTGTACTGTAGCACCTTTTTGACATTTCTTTGATGTTCGTTAGTTCATTGTGTAGTGCCTCCCAGTTTGCTTTTGAATATATGTAGCATTTATTGCGATTTAATTTTAATTTGATAGGAACTATGTTTGAATATACTCTTTTCAGATAATATGGCAGTTTTTTACTTTGAAATTGCAGGATAACGCAATGTGCAATTATAGACGGAAGGTACGATATTGTATTATTCGTTTATAACTCTTGATCTAAGAACCACAAGAATGAACTGACGTGCTCGTGTCCCATGTTGAATCTTGTTCTATTTATATCTAGACCGTTCATTTCTAGCCGAGCCATGATGTTTGCATTCGTTGCCACTTTTCCTTTTTAGCTCAACCGATCGAGACGTCCGTAAATAGTTTACATCAATCTTCTCCACTAGGCCAACATGAATAATACTGCACCCTCTATCGGCACTATAATGTAGCGACCAGCGGAAGCGTAATACGACTGGATTATTCGGGTTACCACTAAGCCAATATACCTTTATAAACACCATCCAACGAACGAGGTGACAATCCATGCTTAAATTTTCTTTTCCTAATTTCAAATGATATAATGCACAACATACCAGAAAAGCTTAAAAGTAGAAGTTTATGTCTGCCAGTTTTTACTGACGCTTCAACCTGTCAGAAGTCCCTGACAAACACAAGAACCCAGTAAAGAGTGGGTGAATGATGGCGAGAACAAGTTATATTTCAATGAGACGAGCTAGAACAACACTTTGTTGGAATTTTTCATCGAGCTAGCTCACTGAAACAGTATTCCATAGGTAGACATGTCCCTCCACATTATTCAGATTCCAAGCCAATCAGTCATTGCTCCTACTTCTTAACTAGATGCTCAAGTGAGCCTGTATCGCTCACCTGACATAAATAAGTCCTCTCAAGAATGTCTGGATGCCGAATACATCCAAGTTACTATTCAAATCCCATACTGCCATAGGGTTCTATGTTAAAACTATGTCTGCTCATGGCAGCCATCTTGGATGGAGGTTGTGGTCACCAGACACAATTTTGAAAGTATACTACCCAAGGACCATCCATGCCATGTTTGCTTTAAATTGGCTGACTGGTTTCAGAAGAGAAGACTTTTAAACAATTTTCCCATAGGGTCCTATGTTAAAACGATGTCCGCTGACGGCAGCCATTTTGAACAGAGATCGGGATCACTGAACACAATTTTAAATTGGCCGACTGGTTTCAGAAGAAAAGATTTTTAAACATATTTCCCATAGGGTCCCATGTTAAAACTATGTCTGCTGACGGTGGCCATTTTGGATGGAGGTTTGGGTCACTGTATATAATTTTGAAAGTTGATCATTTAAGGACCATTCATGCCACGTTTGCTTTAAATTGGCTTACTGGTTTCAGAGGAAATTTTTTTTAAACATTTTTCCCATGTTAAAACTATGTCCGCTGACGGAGGTCGGGGTCACACGATACAATTTTGAAAATTGACCACCTAAGTACCATTCATGCCATGTTTGCTTTAAATTGACTTACTGGTTTCAGAGAAGAAGACTTTTAAACATTTTTTCCATAGGGTCCCATGTTAAAATTAAGTCGAGTCATGGTGGCCATCTTGAATTTCCGATCAGCAAACGATTCACAAGTTTAGTACAGGACCACCCAATGATCATTCCTGCAAAGTCACAATTCAATTGGCTTAGTGATTTCTAACAAGAAGATTTTTAAAATTTCGACCAATCAGAACACATTATGGGCCCTGGCAGCCATGTTGGATTTCCGATCAGCGCCAAAAACAAATCTTGTATATGACCATCAAATGAACATTTCTGCCAAGTTTGGTTCAAATCTGTTTTGTGGTTTCAGAAAAAAAAGATGAAAATCCCATAGGGTCCAATGTTAAACCAAGTCGAATCATGGCGGCCATCTTGAATTTCCGATCGGCAAACGATTCACAAGTTTAGTACAGGACCACCCAATGATCATTCCTGCAAAGTCACAATTCAATTGGCCTGGTGGTTTCTGACAAGATTTTTAAAATTTCAGCCAATGAGAACACATTATGGACCCTGGCAACCATGTTGGATTTCAAATCAGCACCAAAAACACAATCTGGTAGAGGACCATCCAATGAACATTTCTGGCAAGTTTGGTTGAAATCTGTTCAGCGGTTTCAAAGAAGATTTATATGTGAAAAGCTAACCGACGGATGGACGCTTACCCATGACAAAAGCTCACATGGCCTATGGCCAGGTGAGCTAATAAAGCAGCAGATACTAATTTTAACCATAGTTTGACCCCATGACTGGATACAAGGAACGTCGAGCAAGTCCACGAGACCATTGGGCCAGGTGAGCTAATAAAGCAGCAGATACTAATTTTAACCTTAGTTTGACCCCAGGATACAAGGAACGTCGAGCACGTCCACAAGACCATTGTGGACACTGGACATTCCACAACAATACACCATTTCAGCTCAAGTTTTTGCAAGTTTTGTAAATTTTTTGTTATCTACATAAAAACAATTGATTGTTAACTTTTTTTTTATTAAATAAAATTTTGAACCTACCTTCATCAAAACTGGGTTGTCACTGAAAATTCTTGTGGCATATGCCACATGGTATACATGCACATGACAAAATGTAACAAGTAGATATACAGTACTATTTTCAGGGAACGATTCCAGTTAGCAAATAAAATAATTGAAATCAATGAAAATTAGCTGAAACATCTACACCCCCTTTGAAATTGGTCCATTTTTCACCTTGTCCTGCAACTTTCATATTTCTTTTCCAATGGAAAATAGCTGAAATCAGTTAAATAACTGTATTTTAGAAATTTGGAGCGAGAACACCTCTTAATCCTAGTGTGATAGATGGATGTACAGATTCACACACAGAAGAAACCTCTAGCTTTGCTTCAGTGACCGATTACAATTTAAAACATGACTGTACCCTGTGTTATGAATATTGCTCGCTTGTCAATCTATAAGGGACCACAATGGCAACCGAACTGGTGCATTTTGGGAAATTAATAAGTGCATGCTAATAAACCAAGGCATCATAGAGTATGAACTAGGTTTCCTCCAAAGATAAAAGACTACTTGCTTACACATTCATCTTTTACAAAATGGAAAAGGATAAAACTATAACATAATTGGTTTGGTCTGGAATATGGAATGGACTTAGGAAAATAGCATAAAGGAGTCGTTTTTCCTATGGAACTCGTCCGATTGGAAAATCACAATGATACAAGAATGATAGTCTTATCTTCAAAATCCTTTAAACACAACTTCCATCCTGGTTTTCTTCAATTTCCTCCACCAATAAAACTGACTTCCACAATATAACCAAAATATTGTTGGAAGTGGCGACACCACAACCCTAACCCCCAACTTCCATCAATTGAACCACCCATGATCAACTACACATCTTTAAATTTTGTCTAGTTGACTAAACTATTCTTTTAGGCACAACAAATTTACCAACTTGAGTGGTTCCATTAGATTCTGACTCTTCCATAAAGTGTCTGTTATGTACTTACAACATGAAACTATATGAAGGGCAACAATCAGATTCTGAAAACCAAATGACGGGCAATGCCATATTAATTTATCTAATTAAAATCGGATCTCTCACATGTTCCCCTTTACTGATATGTAGCAGCATGGGAGATATGAGGGGACTCCATTATGAGTAACATGCGAGTGATCTATGTCATCAATATATAATGATATGATAAATACAGTTATGACCTTTTTCGTCCAATCAGATTGCTTGAAGCATGCAAAGCTGTTTAGTAACACTTCGGTCATGCAATCACCATTTTCATTGGATGGTATGTAAGGTCACTCGCATGCGACCTGTAGTAGGGTTACTTCAGATCTACAACACTGACATGTAGGGAGGAAGTGAGATATCAAGATCCATTTAACCCTACACAAGTGTACAAGCTATACAATCTGTAATCCAACTCGTAGTAGCACGTTTCTGAATTATACTCCTCACACGTTTCATTAGAAATTGAATATCACTTTCAGACCACATTTCAACATTTAGTCTTTCATCATTTTTGACATTTTGAACTCTGGTAGACTGTTTATCCAGTGTTCTGAAAGTCAAGACTGAAATGTGGAAAGTCACACAACTGTAGCACATAAATCCATATTTGAACTTGGCCATACGAATGTATGTACACTCAAAACAACCAATCAAGTACTGCACAACTAGACGGAACAGTCAGCTAAAGGTTATGACCTTTTGAAAGGAAAAAAATTCATGCATAAAAAAATTAAAATTTTGATTATGCAATAAATTTATGTGGACAAACTGGCATATCAATAATTTGTAGAATGAAATCAAGTTTCTGTAAAAAATAAAGTCAATGATCACAGAAATGCATTTTAAAATGGCAAATATGTAAAATTCATAAAAATATTCAAAATATTATATTATGGCAGTGATTTGGTCATTAAAAAACAAAATTGTCAATTCAATTCAATGCAGATATCAAGATCATCAATTCGTAGATAAAAAAAATATATTCTAAATATACGGCAGTAAATTTCAATATTTAAAAACAAAACAAAAGCAATTAAAATCAATGCAAAGTATCATTGTTAAAAGAAATATCAATATTTTTTTTAAAGTTCATTTTGAAATTCAAAAACATGTATAAAACATATTAAAATGGCATCAATTGGTGAAACATTTCAATAAATGACAAAAAAATAATAATTTATAATGATCAGGACAATTTCAAAGCAACAAATATGCCATCAATATTCAATTTCATGCAAAAATATTTTTATGTCCATTTTTTTTTCTCCAATCAAAAAGCTGTGCAACAGTGACAGTCGGGACTTGCTGCCATTCTACTAAGATTGCCATTTCTCTCCTTCCGGCGGTGGGATCGGCCTTTTTCACCAAATCTCTCTCTGATCTATCAATATAGACTCATAACAAGATTAAGAGAGGTGAAATGCAATACAAACAATTAAAACATCAAGTCATTTTAAAACATATTTATTATCACATTACCTTACCCGGTTCTCAGGTAGACATGTGGTACACAATTCCCTCTGAGGGTCAAAGTTTACATATACACAGCACAAAAGAAAATGTGTGAGATAGTTATCACTGGGTTTACATAGTTATTCATTTGTTAAAATGTTTATCAGTACTCTATATAAAAAAAAACAAGTGTGATCATCAACGAGGTCAATGGATGATTGTGTTTATCGTGAACCAATTACAAATTATTAAAAACAACATTAATACCAAGCAAAAAATATCAAGAAAAAATGGCTAAGAACTATGCAAGATAATGGTCAAATCACCTAAGATAGGGTACACTAATTATAAACACCAACGTACAACGTAAATAACAATATGTGGGCACAAGGTCCAATAAAGGTAAAAACCTGAATAAGTATGGGATTATACGACACTCTGTTACTATGTACAAGGATGACAGGCAGAGCTTTGGGGGACCAGCTATGGCAACAAGAATCGACGACCTCAATAATATGAACAACGCAATGCATAATAAAATCTTATCAACACATGGGCATCATCATTAATTTGAACAAAGTTGGACATTTTTATCATCAATTATTATAGAGTTGGATACAATCATCATTTTAAGCAAAGATAATTTAAAGGGAGGTAATCTGCCTGTGACTGTAGGTGTAGGGAGATTACCTCCCTTGTGACATGTTTTTTTCTTCAATGCATCATATATTATAATACTAGAAATACAAACATTAAGAACTTCAAATAGACATTGCAAATATATCAATATTTCAAAGTTTAAAAATTCATTGTTTAAAGGTGAAACTAAAATAATAATAATTATGACCATATATGCAATGGAAAAATATATCAATACGAAAACGTTTCATCTATATTAATGCAATTTATCATGTAAAAAAAAAACAATTCAAAAATTTCAAAGACATTTCAACATAATAATGTACTATATCTCTCTAAATTCAAAGGCATTATTTTCTTTAAAATATTTTCAACATTTTCAAATAAAACACGATATTTATATGAAATCTTTAAATAGCGATAAATTCAATGCACATAATTAATCATTTTCATTAAAATTTAAACGGATGTCTTTCTCGAACAACTACAACTATTATAAACACAAAATAAAAAAAAAGTCTTTCACGCTCATATTAAAGAGTTTTGATTGCAATGCAAAATATTTTGTCAAGAAATACACAATAATAATTATAATAATATTAACAGTGAAAAATTGCAATATTTTCAAGAAACAAAAAAGCAATTACCATCTGGAATGTATTGTCTAAAAAGTAAAAAAAAACAAAAAACAAACAAACTATTTTCTACAACTATGTTCTGTGATAGTAGACAAATTAATAAATCGACCATGAAAGTAAGAATTGTTTTGGGGTATTCTAAATTTAATTAAATTTGGCACTGAGGTACATTAGACATTAGAATAATCTATTTTTATCATACACAAATACAAAGTCATAAGATTAAAATGATCAATGGGCATAAAATACTCTTCTTCAATACATTAAAATAATGAAACATATCAAGTCACATGACATGGCAATAAACATATTATATTATATCAACAGAAACAATCTTTATAGAAAATGCACTTACAATTTCAACAAATTAAAGAATACCCCAATACAAAAATCTTAAATTTCACATGTCGATATAAACTTATATGAGCACTTAATTATTAACATAGGCCTATAATAATATGTCTGCGATTATTCTGTTTTTAGAAGTTTAAATGATGATTCTTTCACAACAGTCTTATACAATTTTCTTCACCAAATATTGCCATCCGATTCCTAAAATAAAAATAAATATCACACACCTGCTCCATAAATTCTATTAAAAAACTAGAGGCTCAGTGGGCCGAGCCTGTGTAGCTCACCTTTCATTCTGCTTGGAGGAAACTTAATACAGAACCTTCCATAGGTGCTTCCCACCATGTTTCGGTTCATTTGGCTAAGCAGTTTCAGAGAAGAAGATTTTTAGATATCAACCAACCAGAAACAAGAATTGCCTGTGGCAGCCATGTTTGTAAACAGATCGGGATGAAATTAGCAATCTTTATAGAGGACCTTCCATAGATGCTTCCTACCAAGTTTCGGTTCAATTGGCTAAGCAGTTTCAGACAAGAAGATTTTTAGAAATCGACCAATCTGAAACAAGAATTGCCTGTGGCAGCCATGCTTGCTAACGAATCGGGATGAAATGAGCAATCTTTAGAGGATCTTCCATAGATGCTTCCTACCAAGTTTCGGTTCATTTGGTAAAGTGGTTTCAGACAAGAAGATTTTAAAAAATCGGGGCAATCAGAAACAAGAATTGCCAGTGGTGAGATGTTTCAGAGGAGAAGATTAAAATGTGACAAGTTAATGGACGACGGACACCAAGTGATGGCAAGGTGAGCTAAAAAAACCACAACAAACATATCCCAAAATAAATCTAGTTGTTTTCGTTCACTATGACTTGTTAGATAATTTCTTATTAATGCGTTAGCTTCAAATTTCTTTGTGTCCAGCACAAATACCTTTAAAAAAAAACATAATGGAAATTCTAGCCAAAACGTTCCTTTCAATTTCAAGTGTGAACAAAGTTTGATAAATAAATGAACTCGATATAATCCCTTTTATTACATGTAGAGTAAAACTAAGGACTCTCTTTTTTTGCTAAAGAAAATAGTTAATGTTGCTGGAGGCATAAACATGCCACTCGGCTCTTGTTAAAAACAATTCCCTAATCGTTTTGTCAACAAATTTTCTACTTTTTTCTCGGCATTACCTGTTACGAGACCCAGTGAACGAGTTACTGAGGTGGTTGTGTAGATTGGGTTCCTGCTCCTGTCTGTAAAGCTTGAGCCTGCTGCAACACCATCTGAGCTTGTGTGAACATTCCTTGTTGTCTGTAGTATTCTGCCCATGCCTGACTGTAGTCTGGCTGGCCTGTCTGAGGGTTAATGGCTGCTGAAAACATCACATCTCAAAACATTAAATTTTAGTTTTCTAAACAATATTATTACAATGTATTCATATCACATCATCCCCCCTTTTTTTCCCGCTTACATACTTAACAATGAGCAGCGATAAAACTTCATAGAAGCCATGTAGCCCAAGACAAATACAATTTGGCCTAGACCAGTGAAATTTTGCCGACAGCAGTCCAACTGGCTACTGAAATTTTGAATATTTCATGAGCAATGCAAGTTTCTGGGCCTAAAGAAATATTGCTGGGTTACAAAAATTATTGTTTTAAGGAGTCCAGCTGGCGACTGCCTAAAAAAACCATGAAGTTTTGCCCCCAACAACAAAACCAACTAGTATTACTGTGTGCTCACTAAGATATACCTCCCGCTCCCCACATCTGTCCAACCTATTTCCATAACCAAAACATTACCGATTGTTCCGACCAAAAATGAAAGGGACCCTCCTCTCTTCACCGGTAAGCTGCTGATAAAATTTCAAAACATTCTGAGAAACACTACTCAAGTTATCATACGACATAGGGTAAAAATCCTATTTTCCATCATATCAAGTCCAATAACTCTGGAATGGCAAAAGTGAAAATCGTCAAAAAAGAAAGGGATCCTCCTCTCTTCACCGGTAAGCTGCTGATAAAATTTCAAAACATTCTGAGAAACACTACTCAAGTTAACATACGACATAGGGTAAAAATCCTATTTTCCGTCATATCAAGTCCAATAACTCTGGAATGGCAAAAGTGAAAATCGTCAAAAATGAAAGGGATCCTCCTCTCTTCACCGGTAAGCTGCTAATAAAATTTCAAAACATTCTGAGAAACACTACTCAAGTTATCATACGACATAGGGTAAAAATCCTATTTTCCGTCATATCAAGTCCAATAACTCTGGAATGGCAAAAGTGAAAATCGTCAAAAAAGAAAGGGATCCTCCTCTCTTCACCAGTAAACAGCTGATAAAATTTTAAAAGATTCTAAGAAACACAACTCAAGTTATCGTACGACATAGGATTTGTCTACAGACGGACATGGTGAAACCAGTATACCCCCCTACAACTTCGTTGCGGGGGGTATAACAATCTGACATAATGGTCAAGGACATACAAGTTTTTGTTTTCTGAGTATGCGATGGTCGTTTTAACACTGAGCAATTTCTTTAAGCTATGTATATGATTGCGAGAACAAGTTACTTTTTGACTAGCTGGTGATGTCCGTTTTGTACTAGACCAACACGACCAGCTGGATATTTTTGTGCTAGCAGTCTGCAAGTAGACATGTCACTTCAGTCGAACACATTATCCCGATTTCAAGCCAACAGTCTTTGATCTTACTCCTTTATGTAATATATTTAGCAGAGAAGCAGCATTCCGTCAATTGACATGTTGCTCAACTTTAGACACATTATCCATAATCCCAAGAAAACCAGTCTATGCTCTTGCTGCTTAATGAGGGTTTGTCAGTGACTTGCGACAGGTCTGTGGTTTTCTCTGGTTTCCTCCACCAATAAAACTGACTGCCACGATATAACTGAAATATTGTTGAAAGTAGCGTTAAACACCATAAACCAAACCCAAGTAAGGAGGATTTTGGAATCGAGTTTGACAAGTAAATACTAATAATCTTATTTAATGGGCTTGTTGACAAGGATTTTAGATGGAACAATTGAGATTTGACAAGTAAATACTTACAAGCTTGTTGAGGGGCTGGTTGCTGGGGTTGTTGGACCGGCTGTTGTTGCTGTGGCTGTTGTCCTCCATACTGTGCACCGTAAGGTTGTTGGTTGTAAAACTGGGCATAGTATGCAGCCCAGGCTGCAGCATTATCTTGAGCCTGTTTACCTAGAAGCATAACACAGACGACTGATGTTATTTGTGCAAAATAATGGATACAAAAGTTGTCCAATAATTTTTTTTTAAAAACCTCCACACACCCAATTATTTATGTGACCGTTTAATAAAAATGTTGGTTAAATTTCAAATGTGGAAAAATGTCTTTATTTTATGGAACAATAAATGCACACATATTTGTTCTTTTTGACCTTAAGAATACTAATGATACACTAACTAGGGGGTTAGGGGCTTAGGGTTAGGGTTATGGTGTTTAACTCCACTTTCAACAATATTTCAGCAATATCGTGGCTGTCAGTTTTATTGGTAGAGGAAACCGGAGAACTGGAGAAAACCACCGACCTGTCGCAAGTCACTGACAAACTTTATATAACATAATGTTGTATCAAGTACACCTGATACACCATCATCCTCTCCTCAGCCCCCAATACTTACTTTGATTGGGATCACCAGACTGTTGAGGTTGAGGTTGTTGGAATCCTGGTCCTGCCTGTGGACCACCATAATTGTTACCTCCCCATCCTGCACCACCACCTCCTCCTCCTCCTCCTCCTCCTCCAGCCACCTTGAGGTCCACCATACTGCTGTTGTGGAGGCTGACCCCTATACAAAAACATACCACAGTAACAATGAAATAATTGAAACATTTCCCTGCTGTAAATTTATACCTTTTCCAATTATTTCTTCATACCATAGTAATTTTAATTTCAATTCCATTGTTAATTTGAATCCATATTTCATGATTTTAGACAAATAATAAATTCAATGCGACAGAAATTCTTAAATTTCCATGTATTTCTTACTAAGTACAGCTACAAATTTATATTTAGTCTCAGTTGAAAATTCAATGCACCACACCACACAATCATTTACACAGAGCAATAAAAGTAAAATTGGACACAATTTTTTTCATATCTATATATTTTTTTCAAAATCAACTCCTATTGGAAATTCTTGTTCAGTTTATTTTCAATTTATATACAGGGATGATTCTAGTTAGAAAATGAAATAACTGAAAATCAATTAAAATAAATGAAAAAAAAAAATCATCCTTGTATATTGAAGACTGGCAATACATTCAAGACCTCCTTAAAATAATGGTTTTCAGTTTCCTGCCTCCCAATCTTTGAAACTAATTAAACCTTGAACACCAGGGATACAGATTAATATAAGTTTAACCACTTGTTTCCGAATCCTATTGATTAATTTAAATGTATATATAATTTATATGTGTATTATCATAATGTGTAATATTGAATTAATTAATAAAATATGTTTATACTAATCTTTGAAATGTGGAAGTAAACAGACATTTTTTACCTATACATACATTCTACAAATGTGGAAAAGCAAGGATTATTGCCTGTTCGGGCATGATTGACTTTAAACAGGCAAAGAGCATGTCACATGATTTGTTCTATTATTTTTGTGTAAATCAAAAGTAGTGTAAGACTACCAATGTATGGTTATTGGAAATGAACCAGATCACAGTAATATAACTTCTATAAGACATTGATGATCCCACTTCCAGCTTAAAGGGGAATTTGCGGTAGTGCCTACTGACAAAACTTGTGGGTGGAGCTTATTATAAAAAATTCCAGTTGATATGAACAGCATATTTATGAAACTGTATGTCACATGATCAACGTGACCTAAAGGTCATATACCTCAGAAATTTAAAAAGTGATTTTTGTAGTTTTTAGACCGATGAAGAATATTATTTTTAATAAGACTAAAAGTTTCGTAGGGAGGAACACTAGTGACTATGCCTGTTTTGCTCCAAATGTAACTGTGAAACTATCTATGTATCACTGATTTTTCCTCCTCGAGATAACCGTGGTCAAAATAATGTACTATCTGAATGTTTGCTCCGCCCACAGCTATTTATACCCACGGTCCCGATTTAAGTAAACAGGACACAACTCCAGAACGTAAAACTGGCAAAGTCTAAAATCGAGTTAGGTTTTCCTCTTGTGGTGCCTGGCCTTGTGTATAAATTGCAAATGCTTTGCAAAATAATAGTAAACACAAATAGAAACCCAGGATTACATTTTTCGGGGTATAGGTAGTGTTGGTTTGGTTAGTCAGAAAACAGTAAACCATATCTTTTATGGATGGTCTAACTTATTTTTTTTACTAAGGCCAAATAAAAATATAGTTGTGGTGCTGTAACAGCAGAACAAATTGGATTGGTCTGGTAACCAGAACAAAGACATATATTTTTACTTGGCCAAATAATATTTTCCCCTATGTATTCAGCAAGTATAAAATCAAAGAGGAAATGCACAAATTTGTTTTGATTATTTCCACAATATAATGTAAAACAGTAGCACACAAATACCCCTGTACTAGCTTACATAAAATGTTAGTAAAAGAACACTTTTTTCTTAAAGAAAGCAGTCTTTGCACTAACCCACTTGCACGAAGCCCGGGGACAAGTAAAACTGGATTCGGACAAGTGAAAATTATGAAAGAATTAGTTTGAATAAATAGATTTTTTTTCTATTTTGGCTTTCGTGCAAGTAGGTGAAAAAAATTAAGACAAAGACTGAGAAAGCATATTTAATAACAAGCTAGCAAAAGATTTTATCTAGTTTGCGAAATTCCACAAACTGTCGACAAATTTGTGATCTAATGGCAACAGAAGTTGTTGATATTCATTTATGATCAGATTAGACACACGTTTCATTGGGAAGAGTCTGGAGTACCCCGAGAGAATAAAGGACTTTTCACACGTCATGATCAGATTAGACACGCATTTCATTGGGAAGAGTCTGGAGTACCCAGAGATTCATTTATGATCAGATTAGACACACGTTTCATTGGGAAGAGTCTGGAGTACCCCCGAGAGAATAAAGAACTTTTCACACGTCATGATCACAGCTATTGAAACTGAAGTAACTCGTAAAGACAACTTATATTAAACACTTTATTCTCAGATTCTAATCGTCATGTTGGAAAATATTTTTACAGAAGGGAGGAGAGTAAGTAACAAATGTCTTGCAATGATTAAATACTTGTCCTCCAAATCGATTAGCCATCAAGATCAATTCTACAGGACTGTCCCAGTCACATACAAACTTTGTCACAATGTTGTATCGAGTACACCTCGCCATGAACCGGGTTCGACCTCACAACTTTAGTGGTGATAGGCACTGAATGCACAGGTAGTTGTAAATCCTACCATACGATCACGGTCACGACGTCCCCCCAATAGTTATTGATGTTAGTTCTAAAACATCTAAAGGAAACAGTGCTGTATCAACAATAACTTACCCTGGTTGACCAAACTGGTCCCCATAACCCGAGTTCCCTTCATCTGGCCTATGTAAAATTTCAGAAATATTTAAATGGGGACATACAACAAAATACAATCATCATTGACAATAAAATCACAATTAATATTTCAGAAAAGAATTCTGTGAACAAATTTGACACACATATGTCTGTCAATTCATTTTTTTTTTTTTTTATTAAAGAAAACGATTAAAAAAATAATAATAAAAAAATTAAATTTTATCAAGATCAACACAAAATTGATTTTTAAATTGAACTTTAAATAAAAATATTATTTATGATGACAAAAAGAATTGAAATAAAAACTGGTACCCTTGAAATCAATGAACCAAAAGCACTTGTGATTTCTCCATAAAAATACTTGTAGTAACATATTACTATTAGTTTGTGTAGAGACAGATATATATCTACAAATTTCATCACAGAGTCCACAAATCTGTACTCACCCAGGACCACCAAACTGGCCTGGTTCTCCAGGCCCTGGACCACCATTTCCACCAAACTGATCTCCATAGCCTCCTGGCCCACCACCTGGTCCTCCCATACCATGAGGACCTGGACCTCCTGGTCCCCCTGGGCCTGGCCCACCTGGACCTCCAGGACCCTATAAAATTTATATGCAATATATTACAATACAATGAATGAGACATATATGTACATGTATAACCTGAGAAATTTCCTTGCGTTTTTCTTTTCTCAAGGATGGTTCGGATTCGAAAATAAAATAACTGAATATCAATGAAAATAGCTGAAGCCATCTGCACTCCTTTCAAAAGGTCCCTTTTAGACCTGTTCTGACCGTGTCCTGCAACTTTCAGAATATTTTTGTCAGTGGAAACTAGCTGAAATCAGTTAAATAACTGAAGAAAAAAATTCCCAGTTTCTGATGTGAACAAGCTACTTTTCAATGATGATAACGATAACTATGTTGTACAGAACAACACGCTTAGCTGGATTTTTCTAGTGCTCACTTAAATATGTAAGATCTAGTGCTGGCTCACTTAAATATGTAAGATCTAGTGCTGGCTCACTTAAATATGTAAGATCTAGTGCTGGCTCACTTAAATATGTAACATCTAGTGCTGGCTCACTATGTAACTGTCCAAAGTCTTTTTTTCCCCTCTCACTTCTATATTTCTGCATGCTTAGTTAACTTTAAACATATTTTATTGTTCAACAAGAAACAATTGGATGCTTAGTGTAGAAGCAGTTAATACCAAATACAGTCTTTAGATTAACACAATCAAGGATCAAATATATGGCACTGAAAATTTATTCACAAAAATAGCGAGGACTACGTTTTCAAAATAAAACTAGAAAAAAAGACTGTATCCCTCCAGTGTGGAACACAGTGCTCATCAAGATGAAATATGGCGAGTGACATTCTTTATAAACTCGCCAACAAATACCAAATAAACAATACAGTAATATTCAACAATTTATTTTGCAGCTTTTGACAAGTCATTAACTTGGTCAAGAAGGATCAACACTCTCTTAAGAGCTGCGTTGATCTCTTCTTCCTCAATTTTGTTGTCTTCGTCTTTTAAGTTTTAATGCGCGGTATAAAACATGTATGTCAAACCCGGTTCCGACACATATTTAACTTTATGTTTTCGCTACAAATTCGTTTGAAATATTTCAAAACCAAATTATTTTATTTGCATTAATTTTAAAAGTCATCACATCTATTTGTAATGAAACAATATTTCATTTAATCGTGAAATCGACCTTGACAAAATTATGTGGGGTCGGGATTGTATACTTAATTTTTCTGTTGACAGAAATGAAGTGTCATGGTGGAATGTTTTCTTATTGAGTACAATGATTAATAAAATGTTGGATAAATGACACAGTTAACAGAAAATTTAACTGTTTGGGAGCTATGATATTTAAAAGCTGTAACCAGTTATCGTGGCGAGCGTTTTCAAGTTCCTACTCGCCTTACAACTGTTACTCGCCAGACCGACGAGTATAAAGTGGATCTTACTCGCCACCCGAAATTTCCACTTGCCCTTGGCGAGCGGTCGTTTCCCACACTGTCCCTCACTTGTCAAGAAGATTTATTTTATGTCAATTGTATTAATCAAGGATGATTCTGGTTAGAAATAAAACAACTGAAAATCAATGGAAAATAGCTGAAACCATCTACACCCCTTTTCAAAATGGTAAATTTTGACCTCTTTCTGACTGTTTCTAGCAACCTTCAGAAAACTATTTTTTGAGGAAAACAACAAAGATCTGTAAAATAAACTGAAAAAAAAATAATCATCCCTGATTAATATTAAAATTACCCCCCCCCCCCCCATTTATTGGATAAAAAAACTTACCACTGGTACTCCTGCCTTCTCTGCTATCATAGATATTGCCTGCTGTACTTGTTGTGGGTTACCCCGTACCACAAACACCTTTTCATTTGCGTTTGGACCTGGATTCCTCTGTAATTCTACATGTGCACCTGACTGTCCATTGATTTGACGAATTGTCTCCCCACCTACAAAAAAAAACATTTCTCAAGTCAATTGACAACAAAGTTTCTGTACATGACGTAGTACATTCAGAGTTAAAATTATCTTTGAACTGACAAAACTTTTGTCTTTTATTACTAAATCTAAATAAAATGAGTGTAAACATATTTTTATTCATTTTTTTGACAAAAATCCGATATAATATATAGTCTGTTTGGTGACTCTGAAAATAGGGAAAACAATTCCTAAAAAATCAACGGGTTATCAGATTTATTTTTTAATTATATTTATATTAAGGACTGATTAATACATATTATAGGTGAATTTTTCAAAAAAATTCATTAAAGAATAAAAAAGTTTGCCATAGGACTTAATTGTAAAATTCTGTCATTTTGTCATGTAACAAACATGGGAGTAAGTACTACTGAAATGAACAGCAACATGTGGTCAGTATTGACAAACAGCAAGTCAGCTGATTTCATCATTAGCATGTTATATCAGATGTTGACATACTGACCATACCAAATATGGACAATATTCAAATTAGATTCACACCTGTTCAGGTAAAAATCAATAATGATGATACATTATTACACAACTGATTGTGGAGCATTTAAAATACATGCAAACTACCCATTTCCTTTATGTGTATAGAGGTTAATAAAAGAGAACAAAATTACTTGAAAACGTTGTATATTCTGACCAGTACATATCAGTAGTTTCAACCTCAGTCATGATTTGATTTTGATTTTTGGTGTTTTAACGCCACTTTCAACAATATTTCAGCTATATCATGGCGACCAGTTTTAGTGGTGGAGGAAGCTAGACTACCCGGAGAGAACCACCGACCATGGGCAAGCAACTGGTAAACTTTATCACTTGCGGTTGCGAGTCGAGTGCACCCTCTTTTGTAATTTACAAAGCCGGGCATGAACCCACGCCGTATTGGCGATAGGCTTGTATGAGTTGTTAGATCCAACGACCTAACTCATTGAGCCACCCGGGCCCCCCACTGTCATGAATTTTTTTTCATCTAATTTGCCTATAAGAAATTAACGTTGTATGTGAATTGTTTAATTTTTGGAGGAAAACAAGTATCAAACAAGAATATTATTTAATATATATATTTATATAAATTATACTTTCACGAAATTAACATTTATTTTATTTTGGTATCATTTTTTAAGTGTTAATTTAAAATTTGTTATAAATCAGCATGAGTGAATAACAAGGGACATGTCCATATAAGGGTCTCATGTGACCAACAGTTATTAATAGTTTACAAACAAATATCATATGGTCAAATTGTTTATCAATTATTCAAAACATCTTGAATCTTTAACCTAATATGACATTCCCATGTGACTGAAATTAGCATAACAACAGACAGGAAAGAACAGGTAAGGCTGTTCATTATAATGGCAGCCTCCTTTACTTACAATCTGATAAAATTAGTATTGGGCCCTATGGAGATTTTTTTTATTATTTGAATTATTTCTTTGACAATTTTTTCTCAGATATGTATTAAATAATGTGTGCCTAAAATGTTAAAAAGAGCAATAGAAAGCAAATCCCTGATTTTTAAATAATTTTTTTCCCTATTTTCAGAGTCACCAAACAGACTATTCATACGAAACATAATACAAAGTATAATGCAAGTACACAAAATAATTATTAAGGATTCGAGAAACAAGTCTTATATTAATCGGTTTCCAAATAAAACTTACATTAAATCAGTTGCTGCATGTTTTTATTTTATTTTTTGTCAATACAGTTAGGGTTGAGGGGCTTAACGCCACTTTCAACAATATTTCAGTTATATGGTAGCGGAGGAAACCAGACCTGTCACTGATTTTCTCCAGTTTCCTCCACTAATAAAACTGACCGCCACGATATAACTGAAATATTGCTAAAGTGGCATTAAATACCCTAACCCCTACCCTAAGATGTTGTTTGACTACAATCAGAGGTGTTTACCCTATCCGAGGACTATCAGTAGTTTTAAGAGTTTTTGATCAGTAGCATATATTATTGTTATTCGTCACATATTTTGTATACTGGTAGACATGTAGTATTTATTAAATTATAGATAAATAGATGCAATCTCCTGTAAATGATGCAGCATTAAATATTTAAATCATGTTTCAATGACAAAAATGACCAAAAGTCGAACAATTGGAAAAAAAATTGGGCAGCATCCCCCAACCAATGTCCCAAACCAAACAGAGGGGATTTAGACTAGAGAGAAAACAAGTAGTACTGGAGAGGTTCCATTTATAAGATATGAAACCATACACCATCTTGAGCCTATGACAGAATTTTAATACTTAAAACATGATTTTACGAGTAATATTTGAATCCGGAAACATATTTTTACAGCTTTATTAAGAACGTCAGCCTGTTATAGGCAGGTTAAGCCCAGTAATTATTTCACACATCATAACCTCACTTCCTCAGCTCGGGTGATCGATCTTTGTTGCTCCACTCAGTTGAACAGTTTGCAACAAACGAAGTCATAGACATGATTGACTTCCTAGTTTTCAATAAATGTTGGTGCGTTTTCGACTTGTGTGTCTTTGACAGTCATTTTTGCCAGCATATTTACATGAAAAGTCAGTTTTGCATACAGAGCAGTGGATCCTGCATTCTACTTTTTGAGATGAATAAAGACATGGCATGGCCACTGGTTGTGATGTGAATCCTTGCATTTCTGTAGTGATTTTCTATTCTTCCTCAAGGGAGTGAGGTGGTCATTGTCCGCATCATCAACTAAATCGCTACATGCAGTGGGCACCACATGGCTGACATTTTTTAATGTTTTGAAACAAGCGCTTTTCGGAAGAAATTGCGAATAATTAGAGGTGTTCCGAAATCATAATATTTCTTAATCATTAGAGCTCTTTAGTCAAACCAGTTTTTACTACAGCTGAAGTGCTTTAAGATTCGGATTTGAGCAGAAACCGTAGTTTCCGGAACAAATCCGTAGCCAGTATTTTCAACCGAAAATCCGTGTAAAATACAGAAATTCCATAGCAGTAAACACCTCTGTAACAATACATCACGATTAGCTACCTTTTCCAATAACCAGTCCACACTTGTCTGCTGGTACTGGGAAGAAGTTCTCGTCATTAAATCCTCCCCCTCTTCCTCTACCACCACCACCACCACCAGGTCCAAAATCTCTTCCCCCTCTACCTCCTCCTGGACCACCCCGTCCTCTACCAAATCCACGACCCATTGGACCATCTCTCTGAAAAAAGTGACCATATTGAAAAATTTTGATAATCTTACTTAAAATCTCCAGAATGTAACATCATTATACTTTACCCAATACGATGGAATTGTAAATATATAGCTATTGCTGTGCACAGCTTCATGATCATACACACAAACGTGTTTATTAAAATCGTTATTGAAATAGTTTATAGCATCCAAGTCCCACACCTTTTTACTTCTCAAGTTTATCATTTTTAGAGCGTAACATGTCAAAATAAAGTCACAATGAAGTAAATCTTTGTAAATTTAACTTGTTAAACCGAACACAAATGTTGGTCCAGAGGATTTAGAAGAAAGTTTCACTGCAGGTAACATTTTTATGAAGACATTTCTATTACCAGTAGACTTCATGTACCGATTTATGGCGTGTTTCAACATGGTTTCATTTGGCATAGTAATTTTTTTTTTAATGTGTCGGATTAATGGGTATTTAACAACATTTTCAAACAATAATCGCTATACATCAGATCAGGTTTAATGGTGAATATGTGCCGATTATTTTGTTTAGAGACAATTATTAGCATCATCCAATTAAAACAGATGATACCAGGGATCTCTCTAATTTATCTAGCATATGAATGAATAATGCCTTTGATATATAAATGCAAAGGCTTAATCAATCTTCACATGCAGAAAAGGTCCGATTTTTAAAAGCATCAGTTTTTTTTTTTTATTTACCAATATAAAGTATTCAGTCCATTTGCAAAAAAATATGTGTCCATTTTCAGGTACAATGGTTATTAACTCTTATTTTCTAAATTAAAGAGTACAGCTTGTTTACCTCATTTTTTCCCATGAGTAATTAGTAATAATTAACTACTGAATGCATCAGATCTGTGTTTTACAGGCATTGCAACTTGGCATCACATTTCATAAGAAAACTAATGACATTTTTTTTATCAATAAAAGAGGAACTGTCAAGTGCTGATTTTATTACAGCTTTCATAATATAGGGATGATTCTGGTTATAATATAAAATAACTGAAGCCATCTACACCTCCTTTTAAAAAGGTCATTTTTGTCCTGTTCAGACTGTATCCTGCTACTTTCAAAATTTTTGTTTCAGAGGAAAATAGGTGAAATAATCAAAAAAATTATCCCCGATAATAAAATTGAGACAAGAAAACGATTGGAAAACTATGTACTCACCTCCAAATGTTTTTTTTGTTCATTTTAATAATAAATTGTGTGGTTTGAATAATATATCACTGTACGTGATGAATGACACACAGAGACAATATGATGTCAACTACTCACCTCATCTGGTAACAGTCTCTGGATCATGTTTATGGCATTCTGTACTTTATCTGGAGGACCACTTACTGTACAGATTCTGTTTTCACTTCTACCATCATCTATCAAAACAAATTTATCTTCGTTAGAAAAACATGAGAATCATTGTCAAATTACATTTTGAATCCCCATTTAATATATACAATTTTCTGGAAAAGCTCTTTTCTTTATTATCTTTAAGAAAACCTCTGAAAACTGCATTTGATTCTCCAATATTCAACAAGTTCAATAACACATACTTTAATGGAGAAGGAAAATGAAGAAAATCCAAAGGGTTTAACATTCTTCCCCTATTGTCCAATGTTATCACTATCGCAGGGCTTTCAATATTTTCAAGTGTACCAGTACTTTACTATTTGAACAATTTTCATGAATATCTTGTACAACACTCTTTAAAATCAGGAGGTACCAAAGATCATTTTAGGCGGGTAAAAATACCTGGTACAGCCCCTTATTGAAATGCCCACCTATGTCTAGTGGTTCCCTTCATCTTCATCAACAGACACGTAAAACACAATTTTTTTTAAAGGATATTCTACTAAAAAGTTCATATGCAGTTTCAGTTCCATCGGCCTAGCCTTTTCTCAGAAAAAGTTCTTTTAAGAAGAGCTTGAAGATACCAAAGGGGTAATCAGAATCTGTAAATTGAAGGAAATTTTCCAGTACACCCCTACGTAAATTGAAGGATATTTTCCAGTACACCCCTACATTAAAACTATTTCCTCACGTTCACAATCCCTGATATCCTCGTCAATTTGAAATTGAGAATTCTATAAAAGTTGGAATCACCTGTACCTGGTTTGAATTGGACCTTAGCTCCTGTATCAGACTGAATTTTCTTGATCATATCACCTCCTTTACCAATGACTATTCCTACAGCACTTCTTGGTACCTGGATCTGTGGAGAGAAAGAGAACAAATAATTACAAACATCAAGACATGTCCACAAATTTTCGTATATCTTAATTGTGATTTCTTTAAATTTTATTTAACATTTGAAGTTTTTGTCAGCTTTGTTGATTGAAAGGCATGTTAACTAAAAAAAAAACTCTTATACCTAACTACCATTTAATATTTAAATCACATCATAAATGAATGTAAATTTGGGAAATCGCTCAAGATTTTCTTTCTCAATTTAAGAGTTTTTCAATCTACAAATTGGTCCTGTAACTAGTATGGAAAAGGCATTGTAAGTTATGAATTAGCCTTCAAAGTTACAAATTATTCAAATTTTATCTTAAGCATTTGCACAGGATTTCTAATAATAAATATGGATAATGTTTTAAGTTCCTTTCTTTTTGAAGCCTATGTTCTCAAAACAGAAACAAATAACAATTTTTTTGCAGTACAGGGTGATTTTTTTTTGCTTACCAACATTTCAAGACGATCATTTAAATAACAAGAATTTTCCTTGTGATAATTTATCTTCAATATCACAACACACAGAATTTAATGGGAGGGAGTGCAACAACAATATGATCCACAATAAAACTTGTTCCCAAAATTGCAACAACAAAAATATCTATTAAGGTTGGTGGACAAGAAGAAGTAATTTTGAACTCTCCATCACAAGCTGCTCCTAATTGACAAGACATGCTAAATTTGGCAAATGATACAATTGAATTGTGCTGCATTTCTCTTTGCATAATCGGAGGAGGTCATGAAGTTGAAGCACATTTGCAATAATAAAATACTGTAGTTTTTAAAGGCAACAGTCTTCGCACTAACCCACTTGCCCGAAGCCTGGGACAAGTGAAAATTATGAAAATATTTGTTTGCATAAATATATTTTTTTTTCTAAATTTGGCTTTCGAGCTAGTAGGTGAAAAAAATTAAGGCAAAGACTGTGGCAATCAAATAATTGTTAGATAATCCATTTATTTTAATGTCGTGGATGACCCATCATTATCAAAACATAACTCTTGGATAATTTGTTGCTCGATTGAGTTCAAGGTTTATTGTGAAACAACAATAATAGTTCATAATTACTTCTGCTCCACCTCTCATGCCAAAATCATCAAAACCTCCTCTCTGTAAACAAAAAGTTGCAAGTTACACAAACAAGTAATTGACATGTATTTATAGGAGAGAGTGGGCGATTGTTGTTTAACACCAAATGAGCAATTTTTCAGCTACATCATGGCGAGAACAAGCTACATTCAATGCTGTCAGCTTTGTACTAGAGCAACACGCTTAATTATATTTTTTCATAGTGCTAGCTCACTGAAACAACAGTCCGTGGGTAGACCTGTCACTCAACTCAAGACACATTATCCCGATTATGAGCCAACCAGTCTTTGCTCTTTTTCCTCAATGCTGTGGAGAAGTAGTAAATACCAATGATTAGATTGAACCGTGGTTTGAATCCACAATCTACCGCACTCGAGGTGGACACGCTAAACATTACACCACCAAAGTTTAAAAAAATGATCAATTAGTCGTAAATATCAAACAAATATTGTAAAATGAATAAGTAAAGTAATAAATATACCTCAGATCCACCACCATTCTGACCAAAGTCGTTGAATCCACCTCCACCTCTTCCCATTGACTGAAATAGCAATATAATTCTTAAGTATCCACAATGAAATAAAATAACATTATCCAGCCCTCATGATGAGCACTGGCTCTCCAGTCCAAGACCAGTAAAACTTTGTTCTGATCAGTAAATTTTTCAGTTTTTATTTATATATATATAAAATAAATTCAAGAATTTGATCCAGACCAGCAAATTCAAATTTTCATTTCGAACAGAAAAAAAAAATATTCACTTCAAGGACTGATTATCCAGACAATACATGTAATACAATATATACATGTAGAATAACAGCAGTTATGAAGGTCGAGATGACATCGTTAGTATCACAATGGGTATGATAGAACGAACTGTGATAATGTATGTCGAGGCCTACAAAACTGACATCGGTTTTATCAATGTCACAATATGTCTGGTGTGTCGAGACATTCAAAATTGACATTATTGTTTTAATCGGCAACCTCATGTGTTTTACATCACACTGACAGATTAAATTAATTATCAAGAGGTCTCTCTTGATACAGACTATATCTTTTCCCAAGATCAAAGGGAATAATGCAGAAATTACAGATAACCAAGAATATTTCTTAATCACTTAAAACAAGCAACTGAAAATTGTTCAACTGTTGCAAGGTCTACTATCAAACTCCATTCACTGAATGTATACACATCCTAATGGTGTTAGCGAAATCTTACATTAATGTTGCACATGACGACACCCATCTGACAAAATACAGCCATATGGGCTCTAATTATGTGCTTTTTATTTTCAAACCACTTTAATTCATATTTCTTCTTTTAATAGATCAAACAATATAACAAACTTCCCATTATTTCAGTGTTCAGATATCAAACAATATAACAAACTTCCCATTATTTCAGTGTTCAGATATCAAACAATATAACAAACTTCCCATTATTTCAGTGTTCAGATATCAAACAATATAACAAACTTCCCATTATTTCAGTGTTCAGATATCAAACAATATAACAAACTTCCCATTATTTCAGTGTTCAGATATCAAACAATATAACAAACTTCCCATTATTTCAGTGTTCAGATATCAAACAATATAACAAACTTCCCATTATTTCAGTGTTCAGATATCTTTCTTTCACACTACTAAACTATGGGTACACAGGAGATTCCACAGCAGCCGGGCACCGGTTAAATTGCCCACCTCATTGCATCCCCCCCCCCTTCCCCCATATACTTTGTTTTCAAAAATGAAAATGTCAAAGTGAAAGCAAAATATGACTTTGTTTTGCAAGATCAACCCTTCTACTTAGAATTATCACCTCCTACTTGAAAACGAGTGGAATGGTTTAGGCTCATTTGAGCCTGTATTGCTCACCTAGTTATAACTGATCAAATTATTATTTAATCTTTTATATACCCAACAGGTAGTTTAAAGGACTTGTTTTATTGTAATTGTAAAATTACTTGACCTTGTTGGTATGAACTAGTCCTGACGTTATAGCTTGCACCCATAAGGATTTGTGACTTGTCAATATATGTATAAAATTGAGTGCAATCTTGAGTGAAATGTCTTTCAGCATGTTCTAAATAGAACTATGTTTGAGATAATTTTTTTAAAAACAAAAGTAAAAATCATTAATCTTTATACAATTATATTTTCAGCAGGGCCAGCTTATTAACACAGTATTTATTTTCCTGTATAAAGTATTCACTGTTGTAAGGTCTACTATCAAACCCCATTCACTGAATGCATAAACATCCTAATGGTGTTAGCGAAATCTTACATTAATGTTGCACATGACGACACCCATCTGACAAAATACAGTCATATGGGCTCTAATTATGTGCTTTTTATTTTCAAACAACTTTTATTCATATTTCATAGTCATATTTCTGCTCCTAGTAGATGGTTTAGGTTTATGGTGTTTAACGCCACTTTCAACAATATTTCAGTTATATCATGGCTGCCAGTTTTATTGATGGAGGAAACCGGAGTACCCAGAGAAATCACTGACAAACATTATCACATAATGTTGTACCGCCCGAGCGCGATTCGAACTCACAACATTAGTGGCGATAGGTACTGATTGCATCGGTGGTTGTAAATCCAGCTACTATACAATCACAACGGCCCCTTTAAGGACTAGTGCTACTGTAAAATTACTTCAACTTGTTGGTACAATGTATGAACTAGTTGACTTTGTAGCTTGCACCCATATATATATATATATATATATATATACACACAATAAAATGTACATGCAAGTCGAAAAATCGAATAGAACTATTTTGGGAGAATTGTCTAAGTAAAAATAATATATTTTTTACACAATTATATTTTCAGCAGGGCTCATTAACATAGATGAGAAAACCCTCCCAGTATTTACTTTCCTGTATAAAGTATTCACTGTTGTAAGGTCTACTATCAAACCCCATTCACTGAATGCATAAACATCCTAATGGTGTTAGCGAAATCTTACATTAATGTTGCACATGACGACACCCATCTGACAAAATACAGCCATATGGGCTCTAATTATGTGCTTTTTATTTTCAAACCACTTTAATTCATATTTCTTCTTTTAATAGATCAAACAATATAACAAACTTCCCATTATTTCAGTGTTCAGATATCAAACAATATAACAAACTTCCCATTATTTCAGTGTTCAGATATCAAACAATATAACAAACTTCCCATTATTTCAGTGTTCAGATATCAAACAATATAACAAACTTCCCATTATTTCAGTGTTCAGATATCAAACAATATAACAAACTTCCCATTATTTCAGTGTTCAGATATCAAACAATATAACAAACTTCCCATTATTTCAGTGTTCAGATATCTTTCTTTCACACTACTAAACTATGGGTACACAGGAGATTCCACAGCAGCCGGGCACCGGTTAAATTGCCCACCTCATTGCATCCCCCCCCCCTTCCCCCATATACTTTGTTTTCAAAAATGAAAATGTCAAAGTGAAAGCAAAATATGACTTTGTTTTGCAAGATCAACCCTTCTACTTAGAATTATCACCTCCTACTTGAAAACGAGTGGAATGGTTTAGGCTCATTTGAGCCTGTATTGCTCACCTAGTTATAACTGATCAAATTATTATTTAATCTTTTATATACCCAACAGGTAGTTTAAAGGACTTGTTTTATTGTAATTGTAAAATTACTTGACCTTGTTGGTATGAACTAGTCCTGACGTTATAGCTTGCACCCATAAGGATTTGTGACTTGTCAATATATGTATAAAATTGAGTGCAATCTTGAGTGAAATGTCTTTCAGCATGTTCTAAATAGAACTATGTTTGAGATAAATTTTTTTAAAAACAAAAGTAAAAATCATTAATCTTTATACAATTATATTTTCAGCAGGGCCAGCTTATTAACACAGTATTTATTTTCCTGTATAAAGTATTCACTGTTGTAAGGTCTACTATCAAACCCCATTCACTGAATGCATAAACATCCTAATGGTGTTAGCGAAATCTTACATTAATGTTGCACATGACGACACCCATCTGACAAAATACAGTCATATGGGCTCTAATTATGTGCTTTTTATTTTCAAACCACTTTTATTCATATTTCATAGTCATATTTCTGCTCCTAGTAGATGGTTTAGGTTTATGGTGTTTAACGCCACTTTCAACAATATTTCAGTTATATCATGGCTGCCAGTTTTATTGATGGAGGAAACCGGAGTACCCAGAGAAATCACTGACAAACATTATCACATAATGTTGTACCGCCCGAGCGCGATTCGAACTCACAACATTAGTGGCGATAGGTACTGATTGCATCGGTGGTTGTAAATCCAGCTACTATACAATCACAACGGCCCCTTTAAGGACTAGTGCTACTGTAAAATTACTTCAACTTGTTGGTACAATGTATGAACTAGTTGACTTTGTAGCTTGCACCCATATATATATGTACATGCAAGTCGAAAAATCGAATAGAACTATTTTGGGAGAATTGTCTAAGTAAAAATAATATATTTTTTACACAATTATATTTTCAGCAGGGCTCATTAACATAGATGAGAAAACCCTCCCAGTATTTACTTTCCTGTATAAAGTATTCACTGTTGTAAGGTCTACTATCAAACCCCATTCACTGAATGCATAAACATCCTAATGGTGTTAGCGAAATCTTACATTAATGTTGCACATGACGACACCCATCTGACAAAATACAGTCATATGGGCTCTAATTATGTGCTTTTTCCAGGAAAGGTGATTCATCGACACTACCTCATGCAATGTGCAGGAATCAAAATTAATGACTTCACCGGTAATAGGCACTGATGAAATAGATACATGTTAATACATCTACTATGTAATCACAGCCACAACAGCCCCAAGGCTGGATTGTAGAAGTATGTCAGTAATGTCACTACAACTTACTTCCATTTCTTTCTCAGCTAACAAATCCATTACCATTTCTTTAGCTCTCTGGAAGAAAAACGTAAAGATGTTAAAAATATCAGATTTCATTTGCATAAACAAAGCAAGCATAATTCTTGAAAGTTAATACATATATTGCACAATTTTGTTAAATTTTGATAAATCTAGCCATACTGATAAAACAAATAACACAAAATATACTACATGATAATATTAATATAATAAAGATCACTATCTATCCATTCACTGAATGCTGAAGCATTCTTATGGTATCAATAGTCGAGTCTTTATATGGTCTATGTGGCACACAATGACACCCATCTGATCTCACAAACAGAAATCACATGGAACCTATAAATGTGCATCTATAATACGACTCCATACTTTACTTTATTTGAACGATTGATAACACTCTTGTTATGGCAAGTTTGGTAGAAATCTGTTCAGCGGTTTCAGAGAAGAAGAGTTAAATGTGAAAAGCTAACGGATGGACGGACGCTTACCCATGAGCTAAAAACTGGGGGGGAAATAATTCCTGAAATTCTGCCTATAATTCCCCGTTATTTTAGCCTGAAATTCATTTTACCATAAATATCAGATTTCAATTGCATAAACAAAGCAAGCATATTTCTTAAAAGTTAATACATATATTGCACAATTTTGTTACTTTACACGACACGCACTTCAAAACTTGTGATTTCATCTGTTGAAAATTAATTTAACGTAATCTTGTTCTCAAAGAAGGTTCAAGCAGCAAACACTTATAAAAGCACATAAACAAACAAACAGCCAAACCTGCCTAAAAGGGACCTCCATATAACAAATCACTGTCTATAAAGGGCAATCTCATTTTCCCCATTAATGAATAGTACATATAAATTTTAACCTGTATATAAAGGGCAACTGCTCACAATAAGCACATTTTCAGGTTCTCTTGAGTACCCCTTATATATAGGTTTGATCATATTACCATATTAACAAATATGTCACGAAGTACGACAACTTGGGATGTTTTTACAGTATAAATCTAGACTTACTGATAAACAAATAACACAAAATATACATGATAATATTAATATAATAAAGATCACTATCTATCCATTCATTGAATGCTGAAGCATTCTTATGGTATCAATAGTTGAGTCTTTATACAGTCTATGTGGCACACAATGACACCCATCTGATCTCACAAGCAGAAATCACATGGAACCTATAAATGTGCATCTATAATACGACTCCATACTTTACTTTCTTTGAACGATTGATAACACACTTGTTTAATTTCTGAAATAGCTGAAACCATCTACACCTATAAAAAGGTCCATTTTTAAAATGTTTTGACTTTGTCCAACTTCTGGAATTTTTTTATCAGCGGAAATTAGTTGCAATCAGCTAAATAACTGGGGAAAAAATAATCCCTGAAATTCTACCTATAATTCCCCGTTATTTTAGCCTTAAATTCATTTTATCATAAATATCAGATTTCATTTGCATAAACAAAGCAAACATAATTCTTAGAAGTTAATACATATATTGCACAATTTTGTTACTTTACAAGACACACGCTTCAAAACTTGTGATTTCATCTGTTGAAAATTAATTTAACGTAATCTTGTTCTCAAAGAAGGTTCAAGCAGCAAACACTTATAAAAGCACATAAACAAACAAACAGCCAAATCTGCCTAAAAGGGACCTCCATATAACAAATCACTGTCTATAAAGGGCAATCTCATTTTCCCCATTAATGAATAGTACATATAAATTTTAACCTGTATATAAAGGGCAACTGCTCACAACATTTTCAGGTTCTCTTGAGTGCCCCTTATATACAGGTTTGACCATATTACCTTAATAACAAATATGTCACGAAGTACGACAACATGGGATGTTTTTACAGTATAAATCTAGCCTTACTGATAAACAAATAACACAAAATATACTACATGATAATATTAATATAATAAAGATCACTATCTATCCATTCACTGAATGTTGAAGCATTCTTATGGTATCAATAGTTGAGTCTTTATACGGTCTATGTGGCACACAATGACACCCATCTGATCTCACAAACAGAAATCACATGGAACCTATAAATGTGCATCCATAATACGACTCCATACTTTACTATCTTTGAACGATTGATAACACACTTGTTTAATTTCTGAAATAGCTGAAACCATCTACACCTATAAAAAGGTCCATTTTTTAAATGTTTTGACTTTGTCCAACTTTTGGAATTTTTTTATCAGCAGAAATTAGTTGCAATCAGCTAAATAACTGGGGAAAAAATAATCCCTGAAATTCTGCCTACAATTCCCCATTATTTTAGCCTTAAATTCATTTTTATCATAAATATCAGATTTCATTTGCATAAACAAAGCAAGCATAATACATATATTGCAAAATAAATGCACAATTTTGTTACTTTACAAGACACATGCTTCAAAACTTGTGATTTCATCTGTTGAAAATTAATTTAACGTAATCTTGTTCTCAAAGAAGGGTCAGGCAGCAAAAATTTATAAAAGCGCATAAACAAACAAACAACCAAATCTGTCTAAAACGGACCTCCATATAACAAATCACTGTCTATAAAGGGCAATCTCATTTTCCCCATTAATGAATAGTACATATAAATTTTAACCTGTATATAAAGGGCAACTGCTCACAACATTTTCAGGTTCTCTTGAGTGCCCCTTATATACAGGTTTGACCATATTACCTTAATAACAAATGTCACGAAGTACGACAACTTGGGATGTTTTTACTGTATAAATCTAGCCTTACTGATAAACAAATAACACAAAATATACATGATAATATTAATATAATAAAGATCACTATCTATCCATTCACTGAATGCTGAAGCATTCTTATGGTATCAATAGTTGAGTCTTTATACGGTCTATGTGGCACACAATGACACCCATCTGATCTCACAAACAGAAATCACATGGAACCTATAAATGTGCATCTATAATACGACTCCATACTTTACTTTATTTGAACGATTGATAACACACTGGTTTAATTTCTGAAATCATCTACACCTCCTGTAAAAAGGTTCACTTTTGACGTGTTCTGACTTTGCCCTTCAACTTTCACAACTTTTTATCAGTGGAAATTAGTTGCAATCAGTTAAATAACTGGGGAAAAAATAATTCCTGAAATTCTGCCTATAATTCCCCGTTATTTTAGCCTTAAATTCATTTTTATCATAAATATCAGATTTCATTTGCATAAACAAAGCAAGCATAATACATATATTGCAAAATAAATGCACAATTTTGTTACTTTACAAGACACATGCTTCAAAACTTGTGATTTCATCTGTTGAAAATTAATTTAACGTAATCTTGTTCTCAAAGAAGGGTCAAGCAGCAAAAATTTATAAAAGCGCATAAACAAACAAACAACCAAATCTGCCTAAAAGGGACCTCCATATAACAAATCACTGTCTATAAAGGGCAATCTCATTTTCCCCATTAATGAATAGTACATATAAATTTTAACCTGTATATAAAGGGCAACTGCTCACAACATTTTCAGGTTCTCTTGAGTGCCCCTTATATACAGGTTTGACCATATTACCTTAATAACAAATATGTCACGAAGTATGACAACATGGGATGTTTTTACAGTATAAATCTAGCCTTACTGATAAACAAATAACACAAAATATACTACATGATAATATTAATATAATAAAGATCACTATCTATCCATTCACTGAATGTTGAAGCATTCTTATGGTATCAATAGTTGAGTCTTTATACAGTCTATGTGGCACACAATGACACCCATCTGATCTCACAAACAGAAATCACATGGAACCTATAAATGTGCATCCATAATACGACTCCATACTTTACTATCTTTGAACGATTGATAACACACTTGTTTAATTTCTGAAATAGCTGAAACCATCTACACCTATAAAAAGGTCCATTTTTTAAATGTTTTGACTTTGTCCAACTTTTGGAATTTTTTTATCAGCAGAAATTAGTTGCAATCAGCTAAATAACTGGGGAAAAAATAATCCCTGAAATTCTGCCTACAATTCCCCATTATTTTAGCCTTAAATTCATTTTTATCATAAATATCAGATTTCATTTGCATAAACAAAGCAAGCATAATACATATATTGCAAAATAAATGCACAATTTTGTTACTTTACAAGACACATGCTTCAAAACTTGTGATTTCATCTGTTGAAAATTAATTTAACGTAATCTTGTTCTCAAAGAAGGGTCAGGCAGCAAAAATTTATAAAAGCGCATAAACAAACAAACAACCAAATCTGTCTAAAACGGACCTCCATATAACAAATCACTGTCTATAAAGGGCAATCTCATTTTCCCCATTAATGAATAGTACATATAAATTTTAACCTGTATATAAAGGGCAACTGCTCACAATAAGCACATTTTCAGGTTCTCTTGAGTACCCCTTATATATAGGTTTGATCATATTACCATATTAACAAATATGTCACGAAGTACGACAACTTGGGATGTTTTTACAGTATAAATCTAGACTTACTGATAAACAAATAACACAAAATATACATGATAATATTAATATAATAAAGATCACTATCTATCCATTCATTGAATGCTGAAGCATTCTTATGGTATCAATAGTTGAGTCTTTATACAGTCTATGTGGCACACAATGACACCCATCTGATCTCACAAGCAGAAATCACATGGAACCTATAAATGTGCATCTATAATACGACTCCATACTTTACTTTCTTTGAACGATTGATAACACACTTGTTTAATTTCTGAAATAGCTGAAACCATCTACACCTATAAAAAGGTCCATTTTTAAAATGTTTTGACTTTGTCCAACTTCTGGAATTTTTTTATCAGCGGAAATTAGTTGCAATCAGCTAAATAACTGGGGAAAAAATAATCCCTGAAATTCTACCTATAATTCCCCGTTATTTTAGCCTTAAATTCATTTTATCATAAATATCAGATTTCATTTGCATAAACAAAGCAAACATAATTCTTAGAAGTTAATACATATATTGCACAATTTTGTTACTTTACAAGACACACGCTTCAAAACTTGTGATTTCATCTGTTGAAAATTAATTTAACGTAATCTTGTTCTCAAAGAAGGTTCAAGCAGCAAACACTTATAAAAGCACATAAACAAACAAACAGCCAAATCTGCCTAAAAGGGACCTCCATATAACAAATCACTGTCTATAAAGGGCAATCTCATTTTCCCCATTAATGAATAGTACATATAAATTTTAACCTGTATATAAAGGGCAACTGCTCACAACATTTTCAGGTTCTCTTGAGTGCCCCTTATATACAGGTTTGACCATATTACCTTAATAACAAATATGTCACGAAGTACGACAACATGGGATGTTTTTACAGTATAAATCTAGCCTTACTGATAAACAAATAACACAAAATATACTACATGATAATATTAATATAATAAAGATCACTATCTATCCATTCACTGAATGTTGAAGCATTCTTATGGTATCAATAGTTGAGTCTTTATACGGTCTATGTGGCACACAATGACACCCATCTGATCTCACAAACAGAAATCACATGGAACCTATAAATGTGCATCCATAATACGACTCCATACTTTACTATCTTTGAACGATTGATAACACACTTGTTTAATTTCTGAAATAGCTGAAACCATCTACACCTATAAAAAGGTCCATTTTTTAAATGTTTTGACTTTGTCCAACTTTTGGAATTTTTTTATCAGCAGAAATTAGTTGCAATCAGCTAAATAACTGGGGAAAAAATAATCCCTGAAATTCTGCCTACAATTCCCCATTATTTTAGCCTTAAATTCATTTTTATCATAAATATCAGATTTCATTTGCATAAACAAAGCAAGCATAATACATATATTGCAAAATAAATGCACAATTTTGTTACTTTACAAGACACATGCTTCAAAACTTGTGATTTCATCTGTTGAAAATTAATTTAACGTAATCTTGTTCTCAAAGAAGGGTCAGGCAGCAAAAATTTATAAAAGCGCATAAACAAACAAACAACCAAATCTGTCTAAAACGGACCTCCATATAACAAATCACTGTCTATAAAGGGCAATCTCATTTTCCCCATTAATGAATAGTACATATAAATTTTAACCTGTATATAAAGGGCAACTGCTCACAACATTTTCAGGTTCTCTTGAGTGCCCCTTATATACAGGTTTGACCATATTACCTTAATAACAAATGTCACGAAGTACGACAACTTGGGATGTTTTTACTGTATAAATCTAGCCTTACTGATAAACAAATAACACAAAATATACATGATAATATTAATATAATAAAGATCACTATCTATCCATTCACTGAATGCTGAAGCATTCTTATGGTATCAATAGTTGAGTCTTTATACGGTCTATGTGGCACACAATGACACCCATCTGATCTCACAAACAGAAATCACATGGAACCTATAAATGTGCATCTATAATACGACTCCATACTTTACTTTATTTGAACGATTGATAACACACTGGTTTAATTTCTGAAATCATCTACACCTCCTGTAAAAAGGTTCACTTTTGACGTGTTCTGACTTTGCCCTTCAACTTTCACAACTTTTTATCAGTGGAAATTAGTTGCAATCAGTTAAATAACTGGGGAAAAAATAATTCCTGAAATTCTGCCTATAATTCCCCGTTATTTTAGCCTTAAATTCATTTTTATCATAAATATCAGATTTCATTTGCATAAACAAAGCAAGCATAATACATATATTGCAAAATAAATGCACAATTTTGTTACTTTACAAGACACATGCTTCAAAACTTGTGATTTCATCTGTTGAAAATTAATTTAACGTAATCTTGTTCTCAAAGAAGGGTCAAGCAGCAAAAATTTATAAAAGCGCATAAACAAACAAACAACCAAATCTGCCTAAAAGGGACCTCCATATAACAAATCACTGTCTATAAAGGGCAATCTCATTTTCCCCATTAATGAATAGTACATATAAATTTTAACCTGTATATAAAGGGCAACTGCTCACAACATTTTCAGGTTCTCTTGAGTGCCCCTTATATACAGGTTTGACCATATTACCTTAATAACAAATATGTCACGAAGTATGACAACATGGGATGTTTTTACAGTATAAATCTAGCCTTACTGATAAACAAATAACACAAAATATACTACATGATAATATTAATATAATAAAGATCACTATCTATCCATTCACTGAATGTTGAAGCATTCTTATGGTATCAATAGTTGAGTCTTTATACAGTCTATGTGGCACACAATGACACCCATCTGATCTCACAAACAGAAATCACATGGAACCTATAAATGTGCATCCATAATACGACTCCATACTTTACTATCTTTGAACGATTGATAACACACTTGTTTAATTTCTGAAATAGCTGAAACCATCTACACCTATAAAAAGGTCCATTTTTTAAATGTTTTGACTTTGTCCAACTTTTGGAATTTTTTTATCAGCAGAAATTAGTTGCAATCAGCTAAATAACTGGGGAAAAAATAATCCCTGAAATTCTGCCTACAATTCCCCATTATTTTAGCCTTAAATTCATTTTTATCATAAATATCAGATTTCATTTGCATAAACAAAGCAAGCATAATACATATATTGCAAAATAAATGCACAATTTTGTTACTTTACAAGACACATGCTTCAAAACTTGTGATTTCATCTGTTGAAAATTAATTTAACGTAATCTTGTTCTCAAAGAAGGGTCAGGCAGCAAAAATTTATAAAAGCGCATAAACAAACAAACAACCAAATCTGTCTAAAACGGACCTCCATATAACAAATCACTGTCTATAAAGGGCAATCTCATTTTCCCCATTAATGAATAGTACATATAAATTTTAACCTGTATATAAAGGGCAACTGCTCACAACATTTTCAGGTTCTCTTGAGTGCCCCTTATATACAGGTTTGACCATATTACCTTAATAACAAATGTCACGAAGTACGACAACTTGGGATGTTTTTACAGTATAAATCTAGCCTTACTGATAAACAAATAACACAAAATATACATGATAATATTAATATAATAAAGATCACTATCTATCCATTCACTGAATGCTGAAGCATTCTTATGGTATCAATAGTTGAGTCTTTATACGGTCTATGTGGCACACAATGACACCCATCCGATCTCACAAACAGAAATCACATGGAACCTATAAATGTGCATCTATAATACGACTCCATACTTTACTTTATTTGAACGATTGATAACACACTGGTTTAATTTCTGAAATCATCTACACCTCCTGTAAAAAGGTTCACTTTTGACGTGTTCTGACTTTGCCCTTCAACTTTCACAACTTTTTATCAGTGGAAATTAGTTGCAATCAGTTAAATAACTGGAGAAAAAATAATTCCTGAAATTCTGCCTATAATTCCCTGTTATTTTAGCCTTAAATTCATTTTATCATCCAATATTATAAGAGGGGTCGAAATAAGCGGTGGCCCGAGGCTCCTAAATTTTCAGAAGGACTCCTTGGGATCAAATGTAGATATCCCGCCGGGCTCCTTATTTTTTAGTATCTGTGCAAACCATAGACTAGAGGAAACATTTTATTGCCTGTGAATGATCCTTTTGATTTATTACAAGATACCAAGTCTTACATTATAGGGGATATCAAAAGAAATCGGGATGTAAACATTTTATTACAAGGCTTCACATAGAAAAACTAGAGGCTCAAGTGAGCCTGTATCGCTCACCCGACATAAATAAGTCCTCTTAAGAATGTCTGCATGCTGAATACATCTAAGTTACTATTCAAATCCCATACTGCCATAGGGTTCTATGTTAAAACTATGTCTGCTCATGGCAGCCATCTTGGATGGAGGTCGTGGTCACCGGACACAATTTTGAAAGTATACTACCCAAGGACCATCCATGCCATGTTTGCTTTAAATTGGCTGACTGGTTTCAGAAGAGAAGACTTTTAAACAATTTTCCCATAGGGTCCTATGTTAAAACTATGTCTGCTGACGGTGGCCATTTTGAACCGAGATCGGGATCACTGAACACAATTTTGGAAGTTGACCACCTAAGGACCATCGATGACATGTTTGCTATATTGGCTTACTAGTTTCAGAGGAGAAGATTTTAAAACATTTTTTCTCATAGGGTCCTATGTTAAAACTACAGTATGTCTGCTGAAGGTGGCCATCTTGGATGGAGGTCAGGGTCACTGGACACAATTTTGAAAATTGACCACTTAAGGACCATCCATGCCATGTTTGCTTTAAATTGGCTTACTGGTTTCAGAGAAGAAGATTTTTAAATATATTTCCCATAGGGTCCTATGTTAAAACTATGTTCGCTGATGGTTGCCATCTTGGATGGAGGTCGGGGTCACAGGACATAATTTTGAAAGTTGACCACCTAAGGACCATTCATGCCATGTTTGCTTTAAGCTGACTTACTGGTTTCAGAGGAGAAGACTTTTAAACATTTTTTCAATAGGGTCCTATGTTAAAATTACGTCGAGTCATGGTGGCCATCTTGAATTTCCGATCAGCAAACGATTCACAAGTTTAGTACAGGACCACCCAATGATCATTCCTGCAAAGCCACAATTCAATTGGCTTAGTGGTTTCTAACAAGAAGATTTTTAAAATTTCGACCAATCAGAACACATTATAGGCCCTGGCAGCCATGTTGGATTTCCGATCAGCACCAAAAACAAAAATCTTGTATATGACCATCCAATGAACATTTCTGCCAAGTTTGGTTCAAATCTGTTTTGTGGTTTCAGAAAAAAAGATGAAAATGTGAAATTCCCATAGGGTCCAATGTTAAACTAAGTCGAGTCATGGCGGCCATCTTGAATTTCCGATCGGCAAACGATTCACAATTTTAGTACAGGACCACCCAATGATCATTCCTGCAAAGTCACAATTCAATTGACTTAGTGGTTTCTGACAAGAAGATTTTTAAAATTTCAGCCAATGAGAACACATTATGGACCCTGGCAGCCATGTTGGATTTCAAATCAGCACCAAAAACACAAATCTGGTAGAGGACCATCCAGTGAACATTTCTGGCAAGTTTGGCCGATTTCTGTTCAGCGGTTTCAGAGAAGAAGATTTAAATGTGAAAAGCTAATGGACGACGGACACTTACCCATGACAAAAGCTCACATGGCCTATGGCCAGGTGAGCTAAAAAGGAGTCATTTAGTGTGGTAACAAGTACAAAACTGTATAACAGCCAATAATTTCAAAATAAAATAAAATGATGCAACAAATTAAGCCAAGGAGTATTGATGTCATGATCAGAAACTGGATTGTAGTGTATATTATAACAACAGAACAGAAAAATTACTTAAATCAGAACCTAAAAAAAATACAAAAATCTGATGAAAATTTAAGAGCTGAATTGACACATATTTTGTTAACCAGACAACACAATATACAAACCAGTAATCCAACTGTGACAGTTTAAGGTAATGACAAGTATCACAATTAACGGTTTTAAGGCGATTGATTGTCTTGTTCGAACAACACAGGTCTGCATGATGATAAGATTTTTTTTTTCTTTAATAAAATTTTGAAAATATACCTTATAAAATAGTGTTTTCAAGATGTAAAATTAGAGTTCAGGAGAGTGCTAGAATGCAGGATTTTGCACCATTTACCCCAGACCCCCAGCCACACAGCAACTGGATGTTGTGGAGGGCTACTATGTTAAGAAACTTAGGGGCCCTGCTGGCTACTTACTGACTTTATATTATTTCTATCCCTGTTATAAGGTTTCAAAGTGAAGTTAATGGCAGGTGATGAAACTCCGAACATATCGTTTCAAAACCCTTACATCAAGTTAAACCAGCTTTTAGTGTTAAAACTGACTAAATACAGTGAAATCAGTCTAAACCAAAGAATAAAGCGGAATACTGTATAAACCAAACTTTAAATGAAGTTCAAATGCAGGAATTATTTGTTAATTTAACCTGCATAAACTGAACACATGTCTAATCCAAACATACTAGCTGGTCCCAGGAGCTTCAGTTTAGACATGTTTCACTGTATTAGCAGTAGGGTATCAACACTGTTATACCTGACAATTCTGGGTATCTCCTGTTATTCTAAGAGGTTTTTCATGAGCCGATTGGATATTACTGTCTTGAATCATAACCATTTTGACATTTGCTCTTTCCTGTAATTAAAAGATTGTCATTATAATACATGGACTTTCAATAAATATGATTGGGAATAGACCAGTACCGATATACATTTAAGTACTGTTTTCACATTAGGTGAGAAGTGATTATTGTTTTACTCCAAGTGAGTAACAAGTTACAAGTTGATGTCTGTACACGCTTAACTGGATCTTTATAGTGCTAGCTTACTGAAACAAGTCACTAGGTAGACATGTCTCTCCACTTGGACACATTATTCTGTTTCCGAGCCAACCAGTCTTCCTCTTACTTCTCAATACTATATGCTTAGCAGAAATGCAATAAATACCAATTTTATATTCTTTGGTTTGACCCAACCTGGACTCAAACCCATGATCTACCATACTCTAAGGTTAGCATGCTAACTAATACACCACAGATGCAACTTTTCCAAAATGTTTCTGTTGTAAATGTTTTTTTGTGTTTTTTTTTCACTGTCTGATTCATTTAACTCTTTACTCCACAGAACAACTGCTATAATTGTGTATTTTTAGCCCCAGTAGAATTACTGATAACATAATCAGTCTCCACAGCTGATAAGAAAATCAACTGCATCATTTCCACAGAGAATTTCAACATCAAGCAATTGTACACTCAGATTATCGTAATTTGTGGATTAATTAATTTAAAAAACCATAATAAAGTATATATATTTGTAACATAAATACACATTTTTCCTTTGATGTTTTTATGCAGTAATCAAGTTAATAATAGTGAACTTTTACAAACCATGGTCTAACATGAAGATCTTGATGTTATTCCATGATTTTGACGTCATAGGTCAGTTATTCCATGATTTTGACGTCATAGATCTGTCAATCATGTCATTTCTGTTACAAACCATATATACCATGGATCTTACTCATGAACTTATTTAAACCAACTCATCCTTCGGATTCATTGGTTTAAATAAGTTAATTCGTAAGATCCATGGCATATATAATACTTTTTTTTGCTATAAAAATCTTTCCAATGGTACAAAAAATTCCAATTAAATATTTTCTACATTTCCTCCAGTCTCATACAAATAATAAAATTTCCAGATGATATTATGAAAAAATGTATTTTAACAATAAATATTTTGCAATTTATGTACTTTGTTGTCAATTATTTTGTTCCCTATGATAAGTGAAGTGGCATCCATCCTTGCACAGGTGAACATCACATGTTTTGCAACAGTCTCCTTTCTCAGTAATTTCATACCATAATGGATCCTCCTCTCCTTTCTGGTCCATTTTTATTTGTGTTACGCACCATGTTTCCAATCATGTCTGGATTAAACATTAAGTCAAAGTAATCCTTTGGAGAAGCAGTTTCTACATTAAAACCGTCTGGAAACACTGGTCCTGTATGTTCTGTGAAGTCATGAACTTCCACACCTCGAAATCAGTCTGCCCAGATTTCATCGTCATTTTCCGACTCGCTGTCGTCTCCTTGTTCATCCTCACTGCTATCCAGAGCATTAGGGATGTCTACATCTGATCCCACTTCAGAAAACCCTTCAAAATCGCTATCGTCATCATCAGATTGAAAATATCTATCCAGTATTTGATCGTTTGTTGGCAATGCCGCCATGTTTGTTTCCAATATCAACCAGCGGTATTTTTCATTCATAAAACGAAGAACATTCCAATTTCTGACGTAATTTTGGTTTTCCTGGATTGTTAAATGATATTTCTTTCATGATGGGATTCCCTGTCCAAAACAAGGGTACAACCTCATTTCGTCTAGAGGCGCTTATGTTGAAATGTAAACAAAGCGTCCATAGTCGCTTGTGTGGAAATGATATGGAGACGTCGATAGGCGTTTCTGCGGAAATACGGGGAGACGCCTATGTGTGGGAAAGAGTTAATTTATTGCTAATTGTTGCTTTCGGAAGTTTGAAACTGGTCATCAAAGTAAAAAACTGCACAGATCAGAACTCTGAAGTATGATTTGGCATTACATAACAATATTTACCTGCAATACTTTGATGGTCTCTCCACCTTTGCCAATGATCAGACCGACCTTGTTACCAGGTATTAACATTTCCACCACGGTCTGCATATCTCCATACATTCCACCTCCACCACCCCCTCCTCCTCCTCCTCCTCCACTACCACCACTTCCACCCATATCCATACCTCCCATTCCACTCTGACCTCTAGAGATTATATCCTGCATTTGTTGCTTACAGGCACTAAATATAAGATCAACAGTTGTTAATTTACTCAAGATATGATAAATTATTAACTTAAAACTTATACCATTAAGGTGCGGTACCAGATACTTTTACCCCCTTAAAATGGTAATTGGTACCTCCTAATTTCAAAAGAGTGTTGCAGAAGATATTCATGCAAAATGTTCAAATTTTAATAAAAAGTACCATCTGTAAATAGTGAAGTACTGGTACACTTGAAAAATATTGGAAGCCCTGCAACAGTGCTCTCACTACTTTCAAAGAGCTAACAGGGAGAAGTGGGGATAATTCTGGACTCGATTCTGAAGCAACCCTGTCCAAATATAATAAATAGATTAAAAGTATACAATTTCCTAATGTTCATCTATTTGAAATAAAAAGTAATTCTGTATAACTTATCTCTTTCATCCATGTGAATTTTTATATGTCGACCATTTTTTATTATTTAACTATTGTGCTTTGATGACTTGGAACCACAAAATTTTAACAAACAAATAGGATTACTTACGCAATAGAGGCTGCACTTCCTGTTAGCTGGCATGGTCTATCTGGCAGGCCACCACTGTCTGTGTGAGATAAATTAACACAGATGAATTAGCAAGAAAAATCATACTGAAATCAAGTCTAACTCTATAATCTCAGGGATGATTGGTGTAACTAACTGAGTTAACCCTCATAAAATAAAGTATTATCATTATTACAATAATTTCAATAGGTTTGGATGATATGAGTAGTTAATGCCACTTTCAACATTATTTCAGTGAACATGATTGGTGGAAGAAGTTGAAGTTCACAGATAAAACTATCACCGGACTCGTTTAATCTGATTGTTTCAAATGTACGGATTTCACATAATAATCATCAATGGCCCAGTCTTCGAAATTAAGCGGTAGTCCGAAGCCTGATGCGTGTAAAATTGTACACGGGCGTATAAAATGAGTAGTTCCACAAGCCCGACGGGCCTGTGAAAAAAAGTCATATACAGTGCTCCCTCATTTTATCGCCCCTCGTTATAACGCCAAACTCGCTTATCGCCACGATTCTCTGAAGTCCCGTTTTATATACGTTATAATTCCCTCGTTATAATGCCAGCCTCGCATATCGCCATCCGCCAAACAATTTTCAGTACAAAAGTGTCAATTTTAATATATTTTCCCTCGTTAATTATGCCAAATTGTTTGATTACTTTTATAAAGATTCATAATCGATTGTTGTCCGAACTTAATCAATACATTGTCATGGTACTTGGTTTTTATGTGTTAATTTGTCACCTGGTCCTACGATGTAAACCTGGTGATTAGAGTTTACCTGGACAGATTTTGTAATTAATTAAACAGTTCAGTCAAAATTTTAGTTGTAAACATGTCAACACCAAAGAGAAAACGTTCTTTATGTCAAAATTAAACCAATTAACAAACCTGTCCAGGTGTCAACAGCATGGCCTCCGGTGCTTACCACATCAGGTGATATTTATTTTTGATAACTATTAATTATCATTTGTAAAGAAAACAATTGGATTTCTTAATTTAAACCTTGAAGTCATAATCATGATTGAAATATCATGTAATGATCAATTTGAAAGAGTTTGATGTCGTGACAACAGTGCAGAGAAAACTCCGAAGCCATTCAACATCCTGTTGTGTACATCGATATCACCAATACATTTTATGAAACAATATTGACCCTCTCTTAATAACATTTCTTTATATCCATCATCTTTTCCATTCAGAAGATTCATTGCTAGTTCCCGTGTCCATGCATAACTGTGTTCCCTCGTTGTACCTCCACCCTCGCTTACCGCCAAAAATTTCTCTCGTGGCAGTATAACGAGGGAGCACTGTAGTTTCAAAAGTTGATTTCATAAGATATTGTGTGTAGGTATTTAGCTTATTATTCTCCGTTTTCAGTTGATGCCGAGGCAGTGCAAAAAATGGGTAGGCAAGCAAGCCCTTTTAAAATTTTCCGATGTTCGAAATAGATTTATGTGTCTGTTTTTTGCAATTTGATTGGTTGATATTTTTATCATCATGTAGGTTTTAAAAAAGGACGAGAAGCAAGGCTCACGTTAGAGTATGAAGAAGTTGCTTTGTGAAGAGTTGACTGATTTCTCGTTGGTCAAAAGCAAAGTTCAAGTAGCCTTGTAATTTTGAAGAGTCACCCTATGTTGCCCACATATTTTTGCCACGTGCCATTTATGAAAATGTTGACATCGTGTTTATTGAAATCTATGGTATTCGTTAAGTATTTTGAAAGTGACTTTCTTGAAAAGTAATCCATTTCGGTTTAAAGAAACTTTAATTTCGTTCAATATCAAATAAAAATGGCACCACAAGAAGGGGGGCACAATCAGGCACTGTGCTATGGGAAATGTTGATCGAAGCTACTTTTAACCAAACAAACTTTTGATTTATTTTTTCTCAATCCTGTGACATGACATTTTAAAAATTATCACCAAATTATATTTCATACGCAATGATGACACCACAAAAAAATATCAATAGCCAATACGATGTTACGTCCGGAGACATTATTACATCGCACGTGCGTCAAGGTTTACATATTACTGGGCCCCCCTTACTATATCAGCGAATGATTTAGCTGGTTCCTCCGGAGATTGAATCTTGTTGATGATGTCTTGCGGTAAAAGGTTCCAAACTTTGACTGTGTTCGGGAGAAAGCTGAATTTCAGTATATCGGGTCTTGGCTGGAAATCTGAGATAATGTTGGGTATGCATATTCTTAGTTGTTCTTAATGGGTGTTGAAGATTATCAGTTGGAATTTCGACTTGATGATGTACGCCATTTCAAAATAATATTAACCTGTTCCGTTTTCTTCTTTCTTTTAGTGGTTTTGATTTTAACTCATTCTCCCCTGATGCTATTTTTAAATCACTGTACAGCTTCCCCGATAATTATTTATACTGCAGCACTCTCTTCCCTGAAGGAAAATGGCTGCTGCAGCATATAAGAGAGTGGGTGTTTTTAAAAAATAATTAAAAATAGTTATCAAGCAGTAATTATTTTGTTGTTGTGATGATTATTTTCATGTTATATCGTAGTTTGTAAATGTATAGAAAATAAAGTAATTCTTTCTCACCTTAATTGTGTTTTGTCTTATTTAATCCATTTTTTTTTTATTTGCTCGTCATCATCCTCGTCAAAACTAATATCAGAAAGTTCCCCGTCGTTTATTTGTCTCAATTGTGCCCCCTTCTCAATAACTTTTATAACATCATCAGGTGTAAATCCTTCAAATTCCCCCTCATCACAACTCGCATCGAAGTTAAAATCGTCAAATTCTGCCATTTGCTTACATTTTTTTGGGATCAATAATTCTTAGTAAATTCCATTGAAAATTATGAATGAAACGCCACATGGATTTTTTTGTTTGATGAATATTCATTAGAGAATCCCTTCATTCATTCATCACCTCATTTTCGAGAGCCCATCAAACTTAAGTTTAATAAAAACCACTACCTATCAAAATTACACTTATTTGTGTCACTGGGGAAATCCAACATGGCGGATCATGTCGCAAATATGCGTCATCCGGGAAGTAAACAAAATATCAGCTGACACACATGTGCGTCTGCAGGGGCGAATGAGTTAAGTATAGTTGTCATACTGCCTGGTTCATAGTTGTAGTTTGATGTAATAAATCTAGCAGCCCTTTCCTGAACTTTTTCCAGTTTTTCTTGTAGGTAAGATTGATGTGGGTCCCAGGCTGTGCTGGCATATTCTAAGACAGGTCGAATGAGTCCTTTATATGCCTGTAGCTTAACTTCCATTGGACATGATGACAGGTTCCTTTTTAATAATCCCAGGGTTCAATAGGATTTGTCACATATTTCCTCTATGTGTTTCCCCCAATGTAAGTCGTTCGTGATGAACAAACTCATTTGAAATTATGTAACCATTTATTAATTTTGTAAACAATGACAAGCGTCCCTTGCCGTTTTCTAGGATTAGAATCTGTCTCTGATTCATTCGAGACCATAACTGTCTCTGATTCATTCGAGACCATAACAAGGTCAGATTCGTCCTTGTCGGCCATATGGTAAACAATAAAAGTAAAAAGAAAATAGTCATCGGAAACAGATTTTTGTATCCAGAACTGAAATGTTTTCATTTGAAGCCGGCAACCGGCGCATTTCACCGGTTATTGCTATAAAATCCCCGGCTATGAATTTTCCAAGCATGGATTAAATGTTCGAAAATAAATAGAGTTGTCTTTTCTATTTTAATTCTGTAAGTTTGTCATTTGCCGGCATGTACTCTCGGAGTGAACATGGGATTATATAATCATGATAATTCAGTGATTGAAAACAAATCTTAGTGTTTGAGCTTGGTTACGATTTGACATTAATTTTGTGTATGAAAAAGCGCTGCTGTGACAAAGAAACGAGTCGATGGCCAATTTTTCCTTTCGGCCTCAAATTCTCGTCCCATTTATAATATTTCAATTACTTCCGGTTTTTATCTAATTTCGTTTACTTCAGTGGATAAATATATGCAATGACCGAAGGCTGAAGAATTGAAGAATTATTTCTTTATGTTAAAACATTACGATTCACAGTAGGAATAATAAATAAAAATTTAATCATTCCAACGGAAGATTTGAGGCCGACTAGCTTTGGTCTGAATGACATTGATAACGTCGACGAAGCGGTAGAAGTCAATTTTGGACTTTTGTCCAAAAAAGCAAAAAGATGATTAAAATAATTTGAATTACCGGTAGATGATTGAAAGAGTGAAGGGAATATAACCCACTTTTGTTTTTCTATTAAAGTAAGCAGGGTCTCTGATCTTATAAAGTTGCATCAGTATGGAGAAAAAAGGTACTACCAAATACGATGAACACGGGTTCTCCTGCCCAAGACCAGTAAAACTTAGTTTAATTGTTCAGACCACTAAATATTTTCAGTTTTTATTTAGAACTATATAAAATAAATCGCAGGAATTTGATTCAGATTAGTAAATTCAAATGTTCATTTCGGGAACTGTGCCAGTTGGGGTGTAAGATGCCACGTTTCTTTTAAAGTTCTGAGTCGAATATCGCGAATGATATTGCAAATATTCAATGTCCCTAGTCATTTTCAAGAGTCTGAAATTATTTTGATTTTCTGTTTGAGGACATACCGGGATATTCATGTATATGCATTAACATGAAAAAGTATTTAGTCTGTCAAACTATAGTCCGACATTCCTTCTGAAGCACATGCTTGAGTTCTCTCTTAAAATATTTTATGGGGTTTTGGTCATTTGTGATTGTATATTTTCAACAAAATAAAAGTTTATTGAAATGTACAAGTCTTTGACAACTTTTATTCTTCATTTTGTATTGATACCGGCTTGTGGTTACATAATTAACAATCAGATTCTTGAATATTACTTACCTTTGAAAGTTCTTTTCTGTTATTAAAAAAAGTTAAATGCATACTTTATTTCAAAATCTTAAGAGAGAAATTACAGTAAGAATATAGAAAAGGCTAGCAAATTAACATTCTTTAAATGTGCATTTAATATGATAATATAAGCTTTAAGATAAGAAATTCCTATAATGATGCTATTTTAATTATTCAAAAACTGCAAAGAATCTGAATGTTGATACAACTTCATACTATGTCAGGAAATATAATCATAGCGGTAGTCCATATTTCTTTTCTGACTGATCAAGTTTATTTCTACTAACTGCCTACCAAACTTGTACATTTATCCTTGACCTGAAAAATGGCAGAACATGTGACATCTTTCTCAGAAATAACAATGGAAAATGACTTGATGGTTTTCTTGAGAAACCATTCTCAATGGTCAAGAAGATCCTGAAAATCCTGTATACCTATCTGAAAAAAAGGTTCATTACGTTTTTCTTTCTCTCAAAGTTAGTCAGTGAAAATAGCAGCAAAAAGAAACAATTTTAAAGCTAGGAAACCCCCTCTAAAGCAAGTCAAAATTCACCAAATCAAAAATCGGCTGGGGTGCTTCCACCTCCACCCCCTACCAGGGCTTTACACTGAACCCACTGGGGCCTTCAGCCTCTCAGCCAAATTTTCTCTCCGTCTATAATTCTAAAATCTCCCCCTATCACAATTTGTAGTGAAAACACTGCAACGTAAATAATTTTCTGGAAATGACTAAAAAGACCCATCTTTATGTTCGGTTTTGAATATTACTTTTATTTACATCTTGCCAGTCGAACATTTTTTCAAATACATGTCTGTGTTAGCGGTAGACATTTTTTTTTTATTAGCCACTGTGGCTAATGGGTAATAATTTCTTTTAGCCACAATCAATTTCAGTTAGCCACACTATATATAAACAAAGAGCATAAAACAGTTGAAAGTTCAAAACTTTATTATTTAATTAACTAACAAAAATAATTCATATTATCCTGATAAAACAACAAACTTTGAACATTAGAAAAACATGATTTTGTTGTTTTTTGCTGTGTGGTGCCGTTGGCGTGGCCAAAAAAGGATAAAATAGATCCTTGGCGCTTGGCCATGCTTGACCTTCTCGTTGTCAAATAATTTACTGGTTTTAGATTCAAGCGTAGACAGGACAAACAGAATAAAGCGTAATTTAGGAAACCAGTCAGTTGGTGACTAAATTAGAAACTATTACCGGAATGGGACCCGGATAATGTTATTTCAACTGAAAAAACTACCAGAAATAATCATTTTGACCTCCCTTTAAAAATCATTTTGGATATTATACATCGATCAAATCATTGTCTACAATGCGTTTTATTCAAAGTTGACTTTCTACATAATAAAAGATCGTCGTCAGATGCAAGCTCCAAAAGTTTTTCGGTCGCCAGTGTGGCTACTGCTACACAAATTATCCTTGCCACACTACTGTTATATTCGCAAAATGCGACGTGGCGATCGTCTACCGCTAACACAGCACGTTACTGGATTGAAATTGAACAAAGATTTTTTCGACTACCGTAAATATTTCATTCACCAAAGTGGCAATCGCAACTGAATTTTTATTAGCCCATGGCGAATGTGGCGACCTTTAGCATTAACACAGAGACTGATGTCCCAGAGTGAACCACTTCCAAAGCATCAATAATCATGGACTTTCACAATAATATATGAGCATAAATTATTTTTCATTTTAATGGCTTCATGAAAATATTTCTCGTTTCCAATTCGGATACAAAACATAGAAAATAAATGTTCTGATAATTCTTGCTTTTTAATTGTGAACAGTAATAAATGGATAATTCTTTCAGTCAAGGGTAAAAAAAATTAGCGACAAGAGAATCTGAATCTCTGCTTATATAACAGTCATGATACAGTAAGTCTGTCTAAACCGAACCCCTTTGGGACTGAAGAATTTGTTCAGTTTACAGTCCTCGAAATGAAAATATAAATTTACTGGTCCGAATCAAATTCTAGAATTTATTATTATAATATATATTTCTAAATAAAAACTGAAAAATTAACTGGTAGAAACAAAGTTTTCCTGGTCTTGGGCCGGACGACCAGTGCTCATCGCGAGGACTGAGTTTAGACAGGCGTTTGGTTTACACAGGTTCAAATTAATAGATGGGACTCTGCATGGGTGAAAGTGTTTTTTTGGGACAAATATTGAAAATTTTCTACTATTAAGACAGATCAGGATCCTCTCAAAATATTTAATTTATTTGTCAAAAATGCATACCTCACCCCCTTAAAAAAACTCATCAAATTTACATGAATCTCAAGAACTGTCTGGACCTGTAAAGTCTGACAGGCTTAGGAAGGTGTTCTGTCTACTCAGGGTGCACTCTATTAACATCGTGAGGACTGAGTTTAGACAGGTTCAAATTACATAGACATTTAGTAGATGGGACTGTAAAGTCTCTCTGGTTTAGGCAGGCGTTCGGTTTACTCAGGAGTCACTGTAATAACAACATACCTGGAGCGATCTGGATCTTACAACCTGTCTCTGCTTGTAATCTTGTTATTTGCTCTCCTCCTTTCCCAATGACTGAAATTCAATTTAAATTGTTTTTTCCAAAATCTTGAATCTCCTTTTTTTTTTAATTTGATAGTTTCAAAACCTCTTTCGAGGTGAAAATGTGGAGAAATTTAAATTGAAATTTTTGTGGCAATATACAAATGGAAGAACATGTCCATAAAACAAGGATGCCCCCAATTTCCTGATTGAGAAAGCAGGGGCATAACTCCAGAAAAAGTGGTAAGTTTGAAATTGAACTTGTCCTTTCTTTTATGGTCTGTGACCATGTGTATAAATTGCAAATGATCTGCTTATGGGGAACTGAAGTTAATGAGCAGAAACAAGTGGGGGATGTATGGACATGGGCAAAACTATAAAACAAAACATAAAAAAAAAAAAAGTTATGGCATTATTTTTTTTTAATCAAAAATAAAAATATTGATTTTGAATTACATCTAACAAGGAGAAAGTTGGCTAACTTAATGCCTAAGTCACATATTATATCTAGTAAACATTTACAAATTAATGTAGCTATTCAATGAAAAACAAAATTCATAAAAATCATAAAAATTTACAAGCCAATGAACATTTACTATTAAACGAAACTTACTTAATCCAACCATCTTGTCTGGAACTCTGAATTCTTCTGTGACAACCATTCCTAACCCTGCGTGTGGACCTGGTTTCTGTAGTGATGGGCCGACTTCTGAGGGAGATTTTGGTCCACTTTTACGAAGTTGTTGGTTGATTCTTTGGGCTGCTTCGATGGCAGCTTGAGCTGCTGAACTTCTGTACATAACAAGATATTGCATATTCATTTTATCAATTTTTTTAAACATGACTTTCCAATTCTATCAGAAATGTACCTCAATCTGCAACGTTCTTTTGTCTTCAGTGAAAAAAGCATAACATTATGTACACATAACATAAAAGTGTGACATGAAGTAAAGTTCATTCAACAGTCAAGCAAATTAACCTTCAATTGGATTAGACTTTAATTTTCTTACAAGATATCCGATATACAATGCTCTATTATCGAATGTTAAGGGCCCGGGTGGCTCAATGAGTTAGGTAGTTGGATTACCTAACAACTCATACAATCCTATCACCAATACGGCGTGGGTTCGTGCCCGGCTTTGTAAATTACAACTAGAGGCTCAGGTGAGCCTGTATCGCTCACCCGACATAAATAAGTCCTCTTAAGAATGTCTGCATGCTGAATACATCTAAGTTACTATTCAAATCCCATACTGCCATAGGGTTCTATGTTAAAACTATGTCTGCTCATGGCAGCCATCTTGGATGGAGGTCGTGGTCACCGGACACAATTTTGAAAGTATACTACCCAAGGACCATCCATGCCATGTTTGCTTTAAATTGGCTGACTGGCTTCAGAAGAGAAGACTTTTAAACAATTTTCCCATAGGGTCCTATGTTAAAACTATGTCTGCTGACGGTGGCCATTTTGAACCGAGATCGGGATCACTGAACACAATTTTGGAAGTTGACCACCTAAGGACCATCGATGACATGTTTGCTATATTGGCTTACTAGTTTCAGAGTAGAAGATTTTAAAACATTTTTTCTCATAGGGTCCTATGTTAAAACTACAGTATGTCTGCTGAAGGTGGCCATCTTGGATGGAGGTCAGGGTCACTGGACACAATTTTGAAAATTGACCACTTAAGGACCATCCATGCCATGTTTGCTTTAAATTGGCTTACTCGTTTCAGAGAAGAAGATTTTTAAATATATTTCCCATAGGGTCCTATGTTAAAACTATGTTCGCTGATGGTTGCCATCTTGGATGGAGGTCGGGGTCACAGGACATAATTTTGAAAGTTGACCACCTAAGGACCATTCATCCCATGTTTGCTTTAAATTGACTTACTGGTTTCAGAGGAGAAGACTTTTAAACATTTTTTCTATAGGATCCTATGTTAAAATTACGTCGAGTCATGGTGGGTGGCCATCTTGAATTTCCGATCAGCAAACGATTCACAAGTTTAGTACAGGACTACCCAATGATCATTCCTGCAAAGCCACAATTCAATTGGCTTAGTGGTTTCTAACAAGAAGATTTTTAAAATTTCGACCAATCAGAACACATTATAGGCCCTGGCAGCCATGTTGGATTTCCGATCAGCACCAAAAACAAAAATCTTGTATATGACCATCCAATGAACATTTCTGCCAAGTTTGGTTCAAATCTGTTTTGTGGTTTCAGAAAAAAAGATGAAAATGTGAAATTCCCATAGGGTCCAATGTTAAACTAAGTCGAGTCATGGTGGCCATCTTGAATTTCCGATTGGCAAACGATTCACAAGTTTAGTACAGGACCACCCAATGATCATTCCTGCAAAGTCACAATTCAATTGGCTTAGTGGTTTCTAACAAGAAGATTTTTAAAATTTCAGCCAATGAGAACACATTATGGACCCTGGCAGCCATGTTGGATTTCAAATCAGCGCCAAAAACAAAAATCTTGTATATGACCATCCAATGAACATTTCTGCCAAGTTTGATTCAAATCTGTTTTGTGGTTTCAGAAAAAAAGATGAAAATGTGAAATTCCCATAGGGTCCTATGTTAAACTAAGTCGAGTCATGGCGGCCATCTTGAATTTCCGATCAGCAAACGATTCACAAGTTTAGTACAGGACCACCCAATGATCATTCCTGCAAAGTCACAATTCAATTGGCTTAGTGGTTTCCAACAAGAAGATTTTTTAAATTTTGACCAATCAGAACACATTATGGGCCCTGGCAGCCATGTTGGATTTCCGATCAGCACCATAAACAAAAATCTTGTATATGACCATCCAATGAACATTTCTGCCAAGTTTGGTTCAAATCTGTTTTGTGGTTTCAGAAAAAAAGATGAAAATGTGAAATTCCCATAGGGTCCAATGTTAAACTAAGTCGAGTCATGGCGGCCATCTTGAATTTCCGATCGGCAAACGATTCACAATTTTAGTACAGGACCACCCAATGATCATTCCTGCAAAGTCACAATTCAATTGACTTAGTGGTTTCTGACAAGAAGATTTTTAAAATTTCAGCCAATGAGAACACATTATGGACCCTGGCAGCCATGTTGGATTTCAAATCAGCACCAAAAACACAAATCTGGTAGAGGACCTTCCAGTGAACATTTCTGGCAAGTTTGGCTGATTTCTGTTCAGCGGTTTCAGAGAAGAAGATTTAAATGTGAAAAGCTAACGGACGGACGGACGCTTACCCATGACAAAAGCTCACATGACCTATGGTCAGGTGAGCTAAAAAGGGTGCACTCGACTCACAGCCACAAGTGGTAAAGTTTATTAGTTGCTTGTCCATGATCGGTGGTTCTCTCCGGCTTCTTTCATCACTAAAACTGGTCACCATGATATAGCTGAAATATTGATGGAAAGTGGCATTAAACACCAAACTAGAGGCTCCCAGGAGCCTGTATAGCTCACCTGGGTATAATAATAACATCAGTCAATAAAACTTGATAACTTCGGTAAAAAAAATTAACAATTGTAGCCTTCGTCATTTTTATAAATTTGATGAAAAAAGGGCAAGAACTCCAAGATGGGTAATCGGATTTACGCCAGACACATTTTTGGAAGAGAACCATTCAATGACTATTTCATCAAAATTTTGTTCTTATTGAGCAAATGGTTTCAGACAAAAAGATTTTTATGGGAATTTCCCATAGGGTCCTATGTTAAATTAAGTTCGGCTGTGGCGGCCATCTTGGTCGGTGTTCTGAAATGCTGGACACAATTTTGGAAGAGGACCACCCAAGAATCATTTCAGCAAAGTTTGGTTGAGATTGGCTCTGTAGTTTCAGAGAAGAAGATTTTTTTAATTTCATCCCCCCTTTTTTCTAATTTGCATAATCGGTCAAACTCGGTAAAAGTTCAAAGTTCATAAAAAATCCCGTAATATATGTTAAAAAGCTCATCATTATGCTTATACAGTTCAAATTTGGGCACTTTCTGGCTTAAAATAGAGCAGTTTTGGCCATTTGAAGAAATTTCTATTTTTAGTAATGGTGGCCATCTTGGATACAGGACGGCGCTGACGGACACAATTTTGAAAGGGGACCACCTAAGGATCATTTCAGCAAAGTTTGGTTGAGATTGACTCAGTAGTTTCAGAGGAGAAGATTTTTTTTTAATTCCATCCCCCCTTTTTCTAATTTGCATAATCGGTCAAAATCAGTAAAAGTTCAAAGTTCATAAAAAATCCGTAATATATGTTAAAAAGATCATCATTATGCTTATACAGTTCAAATTTGAGCACTTTCTGGCTTAAAATAGAGCAGTTTTGGCCATTTGAAGAAATTTCTATTTTTAATAATGGTGGCCATCTTGGATATAGGACGGCGCTGACGGACACAATTTTAAAAGGGGACCACCTAAGGATCATCTCAGCAAAGTTTGGTTGAAATTGGCTCAGTAGTTTCAGAGGAGAAGATTTTTTTTTAATTTCATCCCCCCTTTTTTTAAATTTCATAATCGGTCAAAATCGGTAAAAGTTCAAAGTTCATAAAAAGTCCGTAATATATGTTAAAAAGCTCATCATTATGCTTATACAGTTCAAATTTGGGCACTTTCTGGCTTAAAATAGAACAGTTTTGGCCATTTGAAGAAATTTCTATTTTTAGTAATGGTGGCCATCTTGGATACAGGACGGCGCTGACGGACACAATTTTGAAAGGGGACCACCTAAGGATCATCTCAGCAAAGTTTGGTTGAGATTGGCTCAGTAGTTTCAGAGGAGAAGATTTTTTTTTTAATTTCATCCCCCCTTTTTTTAAATTTCATAATCGGTCAAAATCGGTAAAAGTTCAAAGTTCATAAAAAAATCCCGTAATATATGTTAAAAAGTTCATCATTATGCTTATACAGTTCAAATTTGGGCACTTTCTGGCTTAAAATAGAGCAGTTTTGACCATTTGAAGAAATTTCTATTTTTAGTAATGGCGGCCATCTTGGATACAGGACGGGGCTAATGGACACAATTTTGAAAGGGGACCACCTAAGGATCATTTCAGCAAAGTTTGGTTGAGATTGGTTCAGTAGTTTCAGAGGAGAAGATTTTTTTTTAATTTCATCCCCCCTTTTTTCTAATTTGCATAATCGGTCAAAATGGGTAATGGGATTTACTTCAAAATTGCAGGGTAGGTAGATCTTGATATGCTGCACATTTTTGCAATAAACTTAACATCTATCTCTAAATAGTTTTTGAAATATAAGACGAAAAGTATTAAAAGGAAAAAAAAAAATTGATGAAAAAGGGGCAATAACTCCAAGATGGGTAATCAAATTTACTTCAAAATTGCAGGGTAGGTAGATCTTGACATGCTGAGCATGTTTGCAGTTTCAACTTACCATCTGTCTGTTATAGTTTTTGAAATAAAGGACGAAAAGTATTAAAATTTTGAAAATTTGATGAAAAAAGGGAAATAACTCCAAAATGAGTAATGGGATTTACTTCAAAATTGCAGGGTAGGTAGATCTTAATATGCCGCACATTTTTGCAATTTAAAGTTAACCTTTATCTCTTATAGTTTTTGAAATATAAGACGAAAAGCATTAAAATTTTACAAATTTGATGAAAAAAGGGCAATAACTCCAAGATGGGTAATCAGATTTACTTCAAAATTGCAGGGTAGGTAGATCTTGATGTGCTGATCATCTTTACCCCATGTCAGATTTTTGATATTACTAACGGTTTTTGAGATATTACCAAAAACCTGCAATTTTACCATATGTTCTATTTTTAGTAACAGCGGCCATGTTGGTTGGTGCACGGCATCACCGGACACAATTTTGAAACTAGATACCCTAGTAATGATTCAGACCAAGTTTGGTTTCCATTGGTCTAGTACTTTCAGAGGAGAAGATTTTTGAAAAAGTTTACGACGTACGACGGACGCCAAGTGATGAGAATAGCTCACATGACCCTTTGGGTCAGGTGAGCTAAAAATCTAATAAAATCAAATGTTAATTTTTAGCACCATCATAAAAATGTGATATTATTGTTGAACCTTCTGAGTAACATGTTCTCGCCATTCAACTATATTTGCCTGCCTATTTCTCAAATTGTCATGAAGATTTTAAAGTCTAGCTTAAACAGTGACCTACAACTTGCTTCCTCAAATTCACCCCCCGATCCGTCCCCATTTTGTAGAAATCCTTAAAATCTTGCAATTACATCAGAATAATTAAGAAGAACATTATATTAAACTGTACAACAACATACCTTGGTTGGTCCTGTGTTGTCTTGACCTGCGATCCTAATGCTGTGGAGAGAAAAAATCAGCATCACTTACATTTCATAAATCTTGTGTAGGATTGGTCTTCAAAAATAAAGTCACATATAGACCATGCAATAATAACAGCATGTTTGTTAAAAAGTTCTACTAACACTTTAGAACATATAAAATGTTCAGCATGCGGACATTAACATTTTGTGCAAAGGCTTTCTCAATTTTACATAGATGAAAGTGCTCACTGAACAATACAAACAAAAAACTCCTAGACAGTGAACCAATTCCTTCATTTAGCAGCTGTTAACAGACTAAAATTTGACTCATTTCCTAATATTTTGTTAAAAAAGAAGAAGACGAGTAGAGGAAAAATGTCATCATCCATTTGGGTTAGGGTGTTGAAGGCCACTTGCAACAATATTTCATTTATATTGTGGTGGCCAGTTTTATTGGTGGAGGAAACCGGAGTACCCAGAGAAAACCACCGACAAACTTCTATCACATATTGTTGTATCGAGTACACCTTACCTTGAATGGGCTTCGAACTCACAACTTTAGTGGTGATAGGCACTGTTTGGTCCTATTTAAAACTTATGTTGCATGTTTGCTTGTTCGTATTATCAAATATAATTTGTCATATAAGATTGAGCTTCATTGTAGGGAAGACCATGAACCTCATTGATGATAGTTCTTTATTTCATTTTTACACAATATTTTATGTCATTTCCAAGAATAAGGTATCACAGCTTTCTCTACTTAAATTAAGTTTGAAAAAAAAAAAAAAATATATACTAATATTCAACACAAGGACAATGTTTTCATAGTAACACAAGTCCATTTAAACCTGCTGCACTACAATCATAATTTAAATACAAACGGTCAAAAGAAAGAAACTTGCTACATACAAATATTCATATTCGGATTGATGAAAGAAGAGTAAGCCGCTGATAGAAAAGCTAACTGTTTTTTTACAAAGTTTGACACATTTTAGTTCTAAATAATGTAAGGAAATCGTCTACCACAAAAAAAGTTTCAATTTCTGAATTCAGACTTGAAACTTTTCCTCCAATAGCAGACAGTCTGTGCCAAAAAACATTTTGACAAACTAGCCCAAACCACATTTTAGAAGAATTTTTTCTATTTGATTATGCAAATTTTATGTAATTTTTACAAGCCCGAACCAATTTATACTAGACGTGGGCATAGGGTTAGTGATTTTTGGCACAGATTGAGCAGATTACCTTACATTCAGGGATGATCTTAGTCAGAAGATAAAATAACTGAAATGAATAAAAAATAGCTGAAACCATCTACACCCCCTTTCAAAATGGACATTTTTGACCTGTTCTGTTCGTGTCCAGCAACTTTTGAAAACAATTTTCATTGGAAAATAGCAGAAATCAGTTAAATAACTGAAAAGAATCACCTCTGTACATTACAGGGAGTGGGTTAATTAGTACACATCTCTAACAGCATGGACTTGTGTTTCAACTACAAATAATACAACCGTCTTTAAAAATATTACTTGTCTTCTGTATCCCGACAAAACAATTTCTGAAGTGGCAAGTTAATATGTAAATTATCATTTTCAATCAAACGTCAGTTTTTAATGGGCTTGAAAATGCTAAACAAAATTTAGAATGAATTTTTGGGTATAGACATATTTCACGAGTTGATCGGGTTACAGCAAACTGAAAATATCTTATGGATGGCCTAAGCTAGCAAGATTAAATCACAAAACATGGTTAGTTTGGTAAATCTACAGAGATTGCTTAACAAATAACTATATTTCCCATATAAATATGGTAGTCTTCACAATTCACTTATGAAGCCACAGGCCCCAAGCATAATAAAAAAAAACATTTTTTAATACAGATTTTATTAGCCTGTAGCAGTCATTCCCAAGGTATGTCGGACATGTGGCAATGTCCAGTAGAATATGGTTTGGTCCATTAAAAGGTTATTCATTACTGGATCAAATGACCAGTAGTGATCTGAGAACCTCCTCTGTGGAGTAAGCGAATGTCTTATAAACTTGATGCTTGGTCCAGTAATTCATACTCCCTTACTTAGCTGCAATAATGTAGCTCCTGTGACAAACTTGTGTCTCGGCAGAGCTACAACGCGGTCCCATTCGTCACAATGGAGCAAAAAAAAAGTTGCAGTTGAAACATAAAAACTCATTATTTACGCTTCAAACATTTCATTATAACAATTACTGATGATCCCAGTCCTTGTTAAATCGGTTTGGCTGAGAAATATATGCTTTTCGACGATAGCAACAACCTTGTTCAAATTTATCGATCGTTTTCCATAACCGGAAACTACGGAAGGCGGAGCTTTTCTAAATATGGTATTTCTTATTACAACCTGATGTAAACATTCCAATCGTAACTACTCGGTCATTCTCGCTACCCTGTTATTTGCAGGGTAGCGAGAATGGCCGAGTAGTTACGATTGGTAAACGTTCACGCCTAAATCGCCAAATATGGTATCGACATCCAAATAGTGAGGCCGGAAATGACGAAATTCAAAATTTTCAAAGAGAACGCGATTTTATTTTGTGGGAATTACATTCTAAAATACTGGTAGGTGATAAAAACTTGTTATAATAATGGACAAAAGGAAAGGTTATGTCTTATTATTGATAAATGCAGGCGTCAGAAGCTCTGTAAGCGAGCGCAAAAAATCTTGGCGGCTGCTCCATTACGTGTAATGGCATCCCGTTATAACCCTTGCGAGTAAGCGAGCATTTAGGGTTTTATTATTAGAACTATCCCTTACTGGACAGAATGTCCATTCAACTTCAATTTACCTTGAGAAACACTGCTGTAGGGGAAATTCTTACAGGCTAGATCGTAATTTTACAAGTTTGGATTGGTGGGTCTGTGGCTTAGCGTGAAGACTGATATGGTTAAATACCATGCATACAAGATAATGTCCAAGAGTAGCCCACTGTGGGTATTATTGTCCAATGTCAACATCAAAATATAAAAAGTTGAAGAAATACGATACATATCAGTCATTCCAAAGGTACCTTGGACTTCACTGGACATTTGGTCCAGTAAAGGTAGAACTTTTACCGAACCAAATCACTTTTAACTGAACCAAAAAAATTAACACAATTTAAGTGCAATATTTTATTCTCTTGTATATTCATATATGCAAGCCCAGTTTTTCAACTTCATCACGCCAATCTTCACAAAAGTCATCATCATCTTTGCCATATTTTGCATGTCATGATGTCGTTGCTCTCATTGTAATCCAGCCATTCGCAATTGGTCAACCATCTCACGTTAAATTTAGGTGCCTTTCTATTTTCCTCATACTTCTCTTCGTTTTCTCCCACTTGCCATCACTTTCCGTGGTTTTCCTTTTCACTCTTTCCAGGAATAGCGGATTAGCCCCACTACATATCGAAGCCCCAACATTTTGATTTCAACAAAAGATCGGTGACAAATTATTGCTTGAAATTTAGCCATGCGCGGTTTGTTATTTGTTATTTAAAGTGTAGTAAAGATAAGGATTTAAAATCCCCTTTCGACAATTACTGAAGTCCCCATATCAATATTTTAAAAATAGAAATGGGATTTTCCGCAAACTCAAGCTGAACTTACGACGAGAGCAATGATCAAATATTTTGATTTAACAATTGTTTGAAAACTTGCCAAAAATAAAATACTTCCTGGCATATGTTAACCGGTCAATTGGTTCAACGGTTAAGATTATTTTATCGGTCCAAGACAATTTTTGTCGGACTTTTGCCACTGTCCGACGAACCTTCGGAATGACTGACATATAAATAATATACTGCATAACCTAAATATTATATACTAAAGTTACAAGAACTCATGCCAAACAACATTTGTCATACATTTGTATATCTAAGAGTTCTCATGTATGGGGGTAAAAAAAAATTTGTCATACATTTGTAAATCTAAGAGCTCTCTTGTGTGGAGGTAAAATCTTATATATATAGACTGATGGTCAGATATGAAAATTTCACTGGTGAAAAAAGGGAGGAAACTCCAATATAACAATGCCCGAATGCTTTCATTTTCTAGCGGATTGGACCATGTTTAACACATTCTATTTCTAAATATTTTGTTCAAAAAGATGAATCGCTACACCAGAGGAAAACTTTCATCTCTGTATGGTAATGTAGTGATATATACCTGTATAATGTAAACTCACAATTGTACAACAAAAGTCACAGACAGATAGAAACGTCATTCTTGAAAGTCTTATTGATATGTCTTTTCTTCAGCCTTATCTACTTTCATATCAAAATTTACCCACTCGGTGATGGCACCCAATCTGTAGCTGTCTATTCAACACCCATCCAGGAAATTGTAAAGGTTTTTGAAATTCCCTGGACCTGACTTTGTCCCCTACCCCCACTTTTAGATACGATGATTGTCCATCTTTTGGCCCATACGACAGTCTTTGAAATTAGCAGGTGATCTGATGCCCGTAAAATCAATCTAAGACTTGTAAAAAAAACAAAAAACAAACCAGAAGTCTGTCGGGCTTGTGTATTTTTTGTCCGAGAAATGGTAAACATTTTTGTTTCAGTCGTTGAAAATTTTGTTGCTGTTTTAGTTATTTTTAAAATAAAAATAAACAAATACGCCCTCTCGAAGAACTGTAGTGTTCATTTGCTGCCGTAATTATCTCCATGTTTTGGAAACCACATATGCTATTGAATTGTACAGGGAAGTCCCAGAGCCCTCTGATAGAGGTCCTGCAAGATTTACTTGGTCTTTGAAACGTTTGATTATGAAGGAGGCCCACATTGACTTTTTATTGGAGTCCTACATGAGAGAATGATACATTGAACTATTAAATTGTGTTTCAAAAAATGATTAGTTTAATTTAAAGGAAAGTGCCATGGTCTTTACAAGTTAGCATAAAAATTTAAATGACAGTAATGAAGACATTTGTGTTAATAAATGTTAAAAATAGTATAATGTAATGTAGAATTTGGTCATTTAATTTAAGCATAAAAACAGCATAATAAAAAAACAAAAGAAGAATAACAAACATGTCCACCCTCAAATTTGTTAGGGCCAGCAAAATAAAATTTGGGCTTGTGAATTTTCATGGTTTACTGGCCCATTTGGCTTGTGGTCTGAAAGGTTTTTCGTAATGACTGCTTTAATACAAGATTAAATTGGTACAAGGAGAATTTGCAGGGATTCTCAACTAAGTGAAACACATTCCACATTTTAAGATACTACACTAATCATGTAACATTCATATCATCAACAAAAAAGTAATATCTAATTTAGGGCAAATCCGAAAAATACTTGCAGAAAACATTTGTCAACTTATTTTGTTTTTAAGCACATTTAAAACGTTAGACGCTCTATACATAGATTTTAGGTTTCTATCTCGTCAATCGTAATCCTGTTTCAGAGTGCCCCCCTTCCTAAAAAAATTACAGACAGAACAATATGATACTTTTAACAGGTATTACAAACACTGGAAGTACAAGCTTTGTACATGTACATTGGCAGGTTATTACGAAGTTTGTTTAAAATTTCTAACATAAAATCACATGACTTACCTGAGGGATCCAACATTTTAACAGTGTACATGCAAGAGGAATAATTTATGACATTGGTAAATAATTCATAATTATGTAAAGCTGTTTAATATAGAGGAAACAACTTGTTTACACCCTTTTATCTCAAACAGAATCAGGCAATCACGTAATTACTTCTCACCGAACTATTGCCAGCAGGAAGAATTGTTTAAAACTAATAAGATAGATGTGCTTCTCATCTAATCAGTGCCGACAGGAAGAATTGTTTAAAACCAATTGCCTAGACATACTTCTCATCGAACTATTGCAGGCAGAAAGAATTGCTTAAAACTAATAGCCTAGACCTGATGCAGGACTGGGTGTATGTAAAATGAAAATTGAAATAAAGAGATCACTATATTTTAATTCTGAAAACAAATCCTAAATTTGTATTCCTAGCTTGGTTAACAAGTTGCATGGTAGATTGTACAACTGTAACAATTTGGTATGATCATTACAGGATCGGTGCTTAATGTGGAATTTCAATGGACTATCCACAAAGCTTTAATCAAACCTGTGATTTCTATGGAGCCAGAGCTTCCTTTATTACATCGTCCATCACCCACCAGTCTCATTATTAGTCAAATTAAAAATCAACAAGAACTGTCCATTGTTTATCATAATGTATGCTTACTCTATTCTTGAGGTAAAGGACTAGTGGAACAGTATCGGGCTGCAGCAAGTGAATTGCGGTATAACAATATTCAAAACCAAAAATTTTACGACTGGTCAAATACGAAGAAAAAAAACGCCACCTGATAAAAATGACATGCATCTTTGGAAGATATATGACCAAAACTAGTGTTTCACAAAGAACAACATTCACTTGTTACATGAAATTCTTGCATCTGAGTTCAGCACAATTGCATGTTTACAAGATCTACTGTATGCGGACTCGTGAAACAAGCAGTGATGGTACATAACAAACTCATCATGAGATAAAAGGATGTATAAAACCGTTATAATAAACCAAAACACAAAAAATAGCAAAGTTTCTAAACAATTTAAAGAAATGTTAATTGAAAAACAATGGGCATTTGTTCCGAACCAGGATGTGCAGTGAAAGATGTGTTTTACAAATATGACACATACGATCATTAATTGCAGCAGTACTCTTCTTGAAATCAGGTTCACCTGTAACGAAAACAAAGGCAACATGTGTATCCCCAACAATGTGAATTCACTTAGAGGCACACTGTCCACTTGTTTTGCATTATATAGTCCCAGGATAGTACATTTAATATTTTCAAGTTTTAGTGTAATTATCTTATGGTCTCTAAAAAAACAACAGTATACCTCTTGTTTTGTGATTTTTAAAGGTTTTTTTTTAAATTTGTTCATCCCCGATTATTGTTTAAGACAATGTACCTTTAAATGACAAAATAATAAAGACCTAACAATTTCAACTAACAGTAATGTTGATGTTATTTATCTTAAATAGAATAGCATTTACCAAAATCGATACCTTGCCCGTCAGATTCAAATGGTCTTTTTAGGGGCCCTGTCGAGTCTCCACCTCCTTGTCCCGGCTGGTTTATTTTAGCAGCAATCTACAATATCAAAATTGTTAATTCAATGTCTACATTCTGAATGCTGCTGAACCTTGGTCAAAGTTCACAACAAAATAATAAAACGACACTGGAGATACAGTGACATGACAAAGTCTAAGTGTGTGAACATGACAATAAAATGAAGCAATTTGGGCAAGAAAACCATGCTATATTTTGTTGAACATGTTGTGAGTGAGCAAGTTCTTGCTGTTTAATGCCAAATGATCAATTTTTCAGCTAAATCATGGAGAACAAGTCACATTCGATGAGATGATAATCGCTTTGTAGTAAACTAGTTTGATATTAATAGTGCTACCTTTCTGAAACAAGTCTGTGGGTAGACATGTTGCTCCACCCAGACAAATTATCTTGATTTTGAGACAAATGCAACCACTCCGCTCTTTCTCCACAATGCTGCATGGGTAGCGGAGAAGCAACAAATACCAATTTTACAGTTTTTATTACTTTGAACAGACAGGTGCTGCAACCTACCATTTACTTCATTCAAGGAGTGCATGCTAACCATCACAGACAGATTATGTTGTGAGAAAAAACGTCGTTAAATAAAATATCTATCCACATTTATTTAGAATTATTTTCAGTTTTAGTGAGTGACAAAGTGTTGTTCAATACTCCAAAGTCCTTGCAACTAGCCTAGACAAGTCCTGGCCATTATCAGTGAGAACTCGCACAAGTTGTCAAATTAGAGATTCTTACAATGGTGTGAACATTTTTCCATTTGTTTTCACTAGGCAAGCACACAGTTTATTTTTACAGAGCTAGCACACTGAAACAGTCCAAAGAAGAACATATCACTCCATTCCAATACATTATCCGACTGAACCATCAAGTCTTTGTTACCAAGTCAGGGTCATTACGGTTTTCACAGTTTTCCGGTTGTTGACTGATTTTGTCTGTTTATATACTTGCGAGTTTTGACTTTCCCTTTGTTAGATTGTTCGGAAATTTTGTTATTACCCTTATTTACTGCACGATTAGCAGAGAAGTAACAAACATCAATTTGGCTTGAACATACTCCCAAAGAGTCAGTTCCCTTTACATGCATACTGGTTGATAATTTTGGACAAATTAGTCTGACACAAATCATAAGCAGACAAGACTTCAAAACATATCATGTTGATAATGATCACAGGATACTACAAATTGAGCTGTAAATAGTTCCAATAATAGCAGATACAGACATGGGGTAATCGTAATCAGTTGTAATCGATTACATTTTTTCATGTATGTAATCGACCATTTTTTAGATTACATGTAATCGATTACATTCTGATTACATTTAGATTAATTTTCATCATTTTGACTTATTTTGTCTTAACTGAAACATATATCTCCTTAGATATTTAATGTACGATTTATGTAAATGAATTTTCTTCATGGAATTTATTCAACGAATAATGTAGAATGGTTTACTAGAAAACATATAAAGTTTATTGACATCTAAATAAAAAAATATGCTATGAAATTCAATTGTTAAAAATTCATAAAAAAAAACTCTATTAAAATAAAGTGGCAATCACAACATGATCAAAAGATATTCTTCTATATTTAATTGCAATCAAAACTATCACAAGTACAAAAAATATTAAGTATGGCTTCAAAGACTTGATATCCAAACAAATAATATCTCAATTTCAATTTCTTTGGGGTTTCAAAATTTCAGTGAAAACAGCTCTAAAATTTTATATTTTATTAAACCTATTTACATAAATTAATTATAAAGATTTAGTTTTCATATTTAGACTGAGAAATTATGCATATATTTAAGCATTTTTTTTAATTAGAATGACTTGTTTTTTTTATCTTCTGAATTATATATCAAGGACATGCATGGAAATGGTGTGAAATTTAGTAATGATGATTGTTACATAATTTGGTGTCATAAATAAGACCTCAATTACAAATTTTATCTGTGGCACAGGTTAACTGCTAGTTTATTATCCACAATAAACTTTTGACAGGATGTTTGAAATTATTTGATATTATTAAAATGTGCAAATGTATGTTATAGTATTTACTAATAGTATAAGATGGAATGAATATTCGTCATAGTAATAAGTTATTAAGACAACTTATTTTATGAAAAAAGGAAAATATAATTTACAATGTACTGTATCTTATTGCATGTAATGATCACATTAAAACTAAATTGTAATTCATTGTTCTGAGTAAGAAATACATTAAAAAAGGAGATATTGGACAGATGCATACGAGACAAAATAACATAAAAACAATAATATATTGGTTGTCATGACATTAAATGTAATCAGTAATGTAATCGATTACATTCAAAGTAATTGTAATTTAATCGATTACATTTGAAAATTGATGTAATCGTAATGTAATGCAATAAACTTTTGACAGGATGTTTGAAATTATTTGATATTATTAAAATGTGCAAATGTATGTTATAGTATTTACTAATAGTATAAGATGGAATGAATATTCGTCATAGTAATAAGTTATTAAGACAACTTATTTTATGAAAAAAGGCATTAACCCCAAGTCGAGCAGATATATCGAATTAGGTCGGTCCTGACAGATATAAATCACTCGGAGATGTTTTTTCACCCAATCGGTCCGACTGTCCGAGTAAAATCTGACAACCACAACAGTCTGATACCATTCTTTTCTTTATCAGTCCATAAATGAAGCTTAAAATGAGATATGAGCAAATGCATGTCCAGTTATCAACATGTAAACTGTCTTATAGTTCCCAAAGATCTTTGAATTATTTCGCTTTTCGATCTTTCGACTTATAAATAAGCTTACCCGACGAAGGTTATTCCAGAAATGTGTCACAGAGATGCAGTTAACCGTCGGCCCTGTCGGACCTAGGGGGCAGAATTTTAGAGGGTCCGGCAAATGAGGTCTTTGTGACAGACCTAATGACCGGCAAACATTTTTACTGCTTGGGGCTGTCAAAAATCAAATTTCTGTCAGTCCTGGTTACCTCTTAGACCCCTAAGCGAAGGATCTTTGATTATCGTTAATAAAGTCAAAAGTCGTAAACGAATCGGTAAAAATTTCTGTCCCTTTCTGTTTATGCTAAATTTCAGGAACCAGTTCCCATTCCGGATTTTATTTCATATCCTATCGGTAATCGTTGTAAATTGTAATTTGATCATTCCCGTTGGCTGCATGGCCAATTAAGTTTACGGAGTGGTCTCAATCTGGAAAGAAGCACCCACTACCTATCGATTTATCTACAGAGAATAAAAAAGCCAAAAGGTCGGCATATGAAAAGGAGAGGCAACCGGGTCGGTCCTTTAATCGAAAATGGAAGGACAAAATGAACAAAAAAATGACGACTTGATATCAAAATTAAAGTTTGTTTTTGCCAGCAAAAACGTATGTCTCCCCCCGTTCCACAAACTGTAGTCATAGGTAAAAAATCTATTTGGGTAATAAATAAAATTAAGCTTCAATGAATCACAAAAAAAACCTGTTTTTAATCCATGAAACACAAAAAAAATTGATCAAAAGTGCTAAAGCAAGGGTTACAGGTACTATTCCATATTGTCATGGCAATAATTGATCCCCATTCCAGAAAATTGCTCAGCCCATGTTCCAATGATTTTAAAGGAGTTTTGTTCTTCTAAAATCAATGGATTGGTGATGACATAATACTCATTAGAGGAATACAAAAATCTTACTAATATGAACTATTGATTATTCGATGTTGCAGGGCTATTTAAATTGAATGTGGTCTCAGTCACTAACCCCCTTTTGGCAATATCCTTAATCTGATTCTGGTCGTAGTAGTCGTTAGTTGAGTTGTGTCAAGGCTTTAAGATTGTCCCTTTAATCATACTGTATTGAAAGTGAAATATTAAAAAATTTCTAAAAAAAAAGTAGGTCTGGCAAAACTCTCTTACTTGCAGGACCCAATGTCTGACAGGAATTTTTTTTTATCTGCAACTCTGTGTCATGAACACTAAATTTGAGATCTATGTTTTTATTGGTTACTCCCCTTTTCGAAAGCGCTTTATACATCCCTTAATGAAATCGGATCTACAAAATTTGCAAGTATAAATTCTGTTAAAAAATGACATAAAATTACTTGCTGGTAACAAATGACTTGGTATTGAAATAAAATCTGAGCAAATGTTGCTGTTGTGGAAATCGTCTAATCATACTAAATTTGTAAACAATGTTTAATGCGATAACTCTATAGCCAGCTGAACAATAAAGATAGAGCACACCTGTTACGGGCTGCATGTTGTATATTGAAAAGGTTTCTTGAAATTCAAAAATGCATAGTTATTAAAAATATATCAGAATGTATCTATTACACAAATCAAAATGGGAAAACTTCTTGAAAAGGAGTGTATCTAGAACAATACTACCTGTGACGACAAAAATAAAGCCTCCAAAGTCAATACATTTTCCAGAAATTGATAACAAATATATTTATCTTCTATACAAAGAAAGGTCATGTTCAACTTCAAGATTATGTTTTATTAATAATTTAATAACAGAATTAATTTATGTTTAATATATTATAGTGTATGTACAAACGTTTTCTTTGTCAAGGAAGTTAAAAATACCACGCGGTTTTCTGATATTCAAAGAAAAATGCACCACGCGGTCCAACACGATTTGGTTGTTTTAGCGTTGAAAATGGTGCAATTTTAACCAATAATTGAAATAACATTAACAAGGATAGACATAATATTATGCAGTCATTACCTGTCGGGCACGGGCAACAGCGTCAGCAAAAGCAGCTTTTTGTGCGTCAAATTGACCAGGGCCTCCCGCATCCATCTCCCGATACAACAAAAATGGCGGATGAGAAATTTGCAATGAATTACTACAGGTATTCTGATTGGTCGAAATAGTAAAAAATCGACAAGTGCGCATTCCAATGACGCATTTGTGGATTGAGGGTCATTTTAGGTGGAAAACCCATTCATTATAAACAAGCTGCAATAACGAGGAATACTCTTCAGTTTTGGGGCTGAAGACTATTTACATGTAGGCCTACATTTGAAAAAAATTTCGAATATAGTCTACCTTAAATTTGCATAAAAGGTAGAGAACCTATCTAATTTAGTGCGGGGGCCCGGGTTGGCTCAATGAGTTAGGTCGTTGGATCTAACAGCTCATACAAGCCTATCACCAATACGGCGTGGGTTCGCGCCCAGCTTTGTTAATTACAAAAAAGGGTGCACTCGACTCGCAGCCGCAAGTGATAAAGTTTACCAGTTGCTTGCCCAGGGTCGGTGGTTCTCTCCGGGTACTCCGGCTTCCTCCACCACTAACACTGGTCGCCATGATATTGCTGAAAGTAGCGTTAAACACCAAAATTCAAATTAATTTAGTGCGCACAACATGCATGTATAATTCATCTGGTTCTGTACGTTTATATACAAACATTTTATTTGTCAATAAACGGACCCAAGATGAGCAAAATTATCACATCGTATAAGAATAAGGGAACGACCATTTAACTTGAAAAGGGGGGGGCGGGGGTTTCTAAAAAAATATTCTGATTCCCAATGTTGCTGAAAAAAATATTCTGATTTTGGTGGAGGAAAAAAAAAATAATCTGATTCAGAGTTTTTGTCATATAACCTAATGTTGAATTCTGGAGAGAGAAAAATTCTAACTCTCGTGTTGTCCGAAAAAAAAATTCTGAATGAAACAAAAAAACATAACCCCCCCCTGCAAGTTAAATGGTCGGTCCCTAAGCAAATTAATAAAAGCTTAAACAGAAGATAAGAAGTTATTTGTAAATGATTATGTTTATTTTAAAAAAAAGGAGAGGGGGCCATAAATTGTATATATATATATATGTAGCAATTACATTATTTACATAATGTATGTAAAATCAAGGATTTGGTATAGTATACAAATCCTTGGCAAAATTGTGTAGCCATAAAATTTAAAGACTAGTACATTTGTATTAAAATTTGGAACGGAAAAATATTAAATACAATAAATCTATTAAATTATTCTCATTTGTATTATTATATTTAAATTCAAATTTGTTGACAAAGAGTTGATATAATTTCTTTATCTTCACAACTCGTCAACATATGAAAAGAGACTTGTTATCAAGAGTAGATAAGTGTTTTTGTATCTGTTAAATATTGGATTAAGACAGGGTTCTCTAAAAGAACAAAGACCTTTACATATATTGAATGTCTCTTGTTTATGAAGGATTGGAAAGTCAAATAACGTAAGTCCCTATAAATACACTTACTCTCGTCCATATACCTTCAGTCGTCAGCTTCAGAGAACAACCTGCTGTTCTCTGCAACCTACTATAGTTTCCTTTAATATTCTATAAATTGTTTTAATCACTGAAAGTTCGTTTCTGCACTAATTTACTTTCATATCGTTTACAAATTAAATTGTTATTGTTTCTTTTTTTCACATTTTTTTTTACATTTTTGTATATAGTTCACGCATGCAACAGTATCATAATCATCGGAGGTCAAGGGTATACTGTATACCAAAAGAAGAAGAATGAAGCAAAGCAAATCGCATAAATATGATGGCCAGATTCGGCTACGGTAGCATATGCATGAAGGATGTTGACCCTATTGGTTTTAATAAATTACATTATTAAATTTAGGAACTTATTTCAATCAGTTAAAACATAAATACAGGAGCGGATTCAGGATTTCAAATTAGGGGGGGGGGGGGGGGGGGCGCACTTAAAAAAAATTGCGCCGAGCGGTGGGAGGCGCGAAAAATTTTGAGGTATTTCGTGTGAAAAATCACGATTTTACGCCAAAAAATCATATTTTTTCCAATTGCGGAGGGAGGCGCAAATTTTTTTGGGGTATTTCGTGTGAAAAATCACGATTTTACGCCAAAAAATCTTATTTTTTCCAATTTTAGGCCCCCCCCCCCCTGGATCCGCCCCTGAAATATATCAATGAACATTTTCCATTTCAAGTTATTTCGGCTAAATCTGAACACAACAGCATACCATACTTTTCAATTCAAAGGTACCAACAACGAGACAAATTGAAATTAAGACGACGGGAGTAGAAATAGTAGAAATTCTAGTAACCGTCGTGGTCGTGATCGTATAGTAGTTGGATTTACAACTACCTTTGCAATCAGTGCCTATCACAACTAACGTTGAGAGTTCGAATCCCACTTCTAGGGCAGGCGAGGTGTACTCGATACAACATTATGTGATAAGGTTTGTCAGTGACTTGCGACACGTTGGTGGTTTTCTCCGGGTACTCCGGTTTCATCCACCAATAAAACTGACCGCCACGCTAAACACCACAAATCTAACATTAACCCTACAAACTCTTCAAGAACCAAAAGCGATGAGAACAAAACGAAAGACATCCAATGGTACTTTAAGAACTGTTAGGGAGCAGTTCAGTAATCCTTGTTCAGTTTTTTTCAACAATCAATCAACATTGGCAATATCACGGCTGACTGGAAAAAAGCTGACATTTGTCCTCGTTCAAGAGAAAACAACAGATCCTTAGCAAGAAACTACACACCACACATCTCGCCAACACCTATCTGCTGTAAGATGATAGAGCATGTCAGTTGTTTCAACATGATGACACTATTTTAAGAATACAACATCTTAAATGAAAGGCAACACAGTTGTTAACCCCCAAATAATATCACATGATACACGACTTAATAACTTCACTAGAAAAAAGAAACAAGTTGATATATTTATTTTCGATTTCGAAAAACGCTTTCAATATACAGTCTCTTGTGACGTGAACTTTTGATATTTAAATCACATCGAGATGGAATACTTAACAACATCATATACTGGATTGACTCATTCTTAATGTGTAGCGGTGAATGGTTCCAAGAGTTCAATCTGGAGTTACACATGACACATCACTAGATCCTTTACTATTTCATGGATTTCTTGCCCATTATTAACGACATTTCGGAAAAAGCAATTATCAAATACCAGACTCTTTGCAGATGATTGTGTCTGTTAAAGACAGATTAACAATTCAGTTTATTGCCAAACTCTACAAGACGACATAAATAAATTAACAATGGGACAACTACACGGGTATTGTGATTCCAACCATTAAAGTGTAACATGATGACACTCAGTAGAAAGTCAATAACTAATACAACCAGGGGCGGATCCAGGATTTCAAGTTAGGGGGGCGCACTTAAAAAAATTGCGCCGAGAGGAGGGTAGCGCGAAATTTTTGGGGTATTTCGTGTGAAAAATCACGATTTTACGCCAACAAATCATATTTTTCCAATTTTAGGGGGGGCGCGCGCCGGGTGCGCCCCCCCCCCCCCCCCTTGGATCCGCCCCTGTACAACTACACACTACAAGACAACTGACTAGAATTTACTTTTGTCTGATCCATTGTCTCTATAAATGCTTGACAATAAAATATGTTTAAAGTAAAAAAAAAATTAAAAAAATAGTTTTATGCGTAATGTTTGTCCTTTCGTCCCTTTTCGTTTGGCCTTTGTGCTGTCTGTCCTTCTTCGATTTACGACTTCTTATTACGACCCTTTGGTATATTCAAACATGTTTAACCATCATTAGCACTAGACAGAAGATATAACTACCAATTGATTTTGAAGGGCCCAGGTGGCTCAATGAGTTAGGTAGTTGGATTACCTAACAACTCACACAAGCATATCACCAATACGTAGTGGGTTCGCGCCCGGCTTTGTAAATTACAAAAAAGGATGCACTCGACTCGCAGCCGCAAGTGATAAAGTTTACCAGTTGCTTGCCCATGGTCGGTGGTTCTCTCCGGGTACTCCGGGTTCTTCCATCACTAAAACTGGTCGCCATGATATAGCTGAAATATTGCTGAACACAATAAAATCAATCAATCAACCAATTGATTTTGCTTTTCATAGGTCTCAAACAAACGTACCAATATACTAACAGAATGTTTTAACAGATCAATACCATATACAAATGTATCATAGAATATTAAGAACATATCAACAGGACATATGTCTAACTCTTAACAGACTCACAAACACTAAAACAGTCTGGAATCCACTGTCATGTACTCGATTCGTTGGGCCCTTCATGACTACAAGGTTTAATCTCTATTTCATAAGGATGTTTCATGTCAGATGCAATTACTTTTCCACAGCTGTTTTAATGATGATATTTCATTCCCAATCAATTCCACTGGGTAATGGCGGAGGTTCACAGGGCTTAGCGCATCCCCAGATGGCGGATAGGACGTGCGATCCAAATGGGGGGGGGGGGTAGTTTATGGTGTTTAACGCTACTTTCAACAATATTTCAGTTATATCGTGGCGGTTAGTTTTATTGGTGGAGGAAACCGGATTTTCAGGAGAAAGCCATTTGGGGGTGTCAACTTATAATACGGAAGGTCTGACCGTGGGCCAAAGTGGGTGATGTGTTTGGAGAGGTCCAAACTCCTTGCACATTTCTAGATCTCTTGTAAATATCAACAAAGGGTAGGCCCATTGCAGCCGCTACAAAAGTCTATTTTTTTAAATCCTATCAATCTCTACATACTTTTCAAGTGGCAGTCAAAAATAGTTGTCACGCTCCCTCATTTCTATATACTGTCAAACCTGTAATAAGAGGTCACCTTTGGGACAAACAAAAAGTGGTCTTATAAGATAGGTGACCTCTTAAGAGAGGTTCATTTTTTATGAAATTTTCTATGACAGGTCAGGTAAAATGTAACCTTTTAATACAGGTGACTGCTTAATAAAGGTGACCTTATGGACAGGTTTGACTGTAGTTATCATATATTGTTTGTTGCATTACACCAAGCGGCAACAATCGTAACTACTCGGCCATTCTCGCTACCCTGCAAATAACCTCGTACGTACATAGTAGAAATTCTTCTTAAATTGTTTGCCGGAAGTTAAGTTAAGTTAAGTTAAGCCGCACAAAAATATAGTCCACGAAAATCCAATATGGAAGACATACAAAGTAAAATCTAATCATGCAAAACTAATTAAAACTTTAATTGAAATATAGAAAATTGCTTAGAATATAAATTTATCAAACTTTCATGTAACTGACATGTGAAAAGTAGTGCGATTTATACGCCTAATGCATACGAGGTTATTTGTAGGGTAGCGAGAATGGCCGAGTAGTTACGATTGCTAGCGGCAAATATGACATGCATATTCATAGCGAGAACCAGTTCAACAATTTATAAAATTATACAGAAATTAAAGGGGAATACATAGGCCAACTGAGTCTTTTTGCTGCCACAGGAGACAAACAAACAAAAGTAGTCTGTAGCAGCTGCAAAGCACATACTCTAAAATTGTCGAAATCTATATGAGGGTTTGTCAACGTTAGAAGAGCGGAAGTCTCCACTCACAATATTATCCACTAGCCTTTACGTATATGGAGCACTGATTGCATAGGAAGCTGTAAATCCGATACTAGTATTATGTATTATCATGCAATAATTGTTAGTATATAATATACATTTTTGTACATGTACCTATGTAATACTTAACAGCATTGAATAAGCTTAATTCACGAAGTGCAGGCAAAAAGGGTAGATTGAACTGTAAATGTCAATGAATGGTGCATTTAAAATACATTGTATATCCTTATGTTGCCTCTTCATTTTGAGTTGTCGATCTTTGTATTGGTATTTCCCATGTATATCAGTTATTTTACTTTCGGTTTAGACACAGGAAAGATTAACTACAAGGTAAGATAATATTTTCTATTTTTAAGGATAAGACCTGTGTTTATCAAATATATCAATGAACAATGTCTATTTATTCACACAAGTCTTTAATGTTGAACAATGACCACGGTCATCTGCAATGAAACATAAAACATTGTAAGCAATAATAAACACAGTCAAGTCCATAGTTATAAGTCATTAAAGTACATATTCAATTATAACCCTCTATCTCCCCCTAAGTTTTCAGCTCCTGTAATGTCTCATTAAAGGTGGCAAAGACTTGTCTATATCCTGTAATGTCTCATTAAAGGTGACAAAGACTTGTCTATATCCTGTAATGTCTCATTAAAGGTGACAAAGACTTGTCTATATCCTGTTATGTCTCATTAAAGGTGACAAAGACTTGTCTATATCCTGTAATGTCTCATTAAAGGTGACAAAGACTTGTCTATATCCTGTAATGTCTCATTAAAGGTGACAAAGACTTGTCTATATCCTGTGATGTCTCATTAAAGGTGACAAAGACTTGTCTATATCCTGTAATGTCTCATTAAAGGTGACAAAGACTTGTCTATATCCTGTAATGTCTCATTAAAGGTGACAAAGACTTGTCTATATCCTGTTATGTCTCATTAAAGGTGACAAAGACTTGTCTATATCCTGTTATGTCTCATTAAAGGTGACAAAGACTTCTCTATATCCTGTAATGTATCATTAAAGGTGACAAAGACTATATCCTGTAATGTCTCATTAAAGGTGACAAAGACTTGTCTATATCCTGTAATGTCTCATTAAAGGTGACAACGACTTGTCTATATCCTGTAATGTCTCATTAAAGGTGACAAAGACTTGTCTACATCCTGTTATGTCTCATTAAAGGTGACAAAGACTTGTCTATATCCTGTAATGTCTCATTAAAGGTGACAAAGACTTGTCTATATCCTGTAATGTCTCATTAAAGGTGACAACGACTTGTCTATATCCTGTAATGTCTCATTAAAGGTGACAACGACTTGTCTATATCCTGTAATGTCTCATTAAAGGTGACAACGACTTGTCTATATCCTGTAATGTCTCATTAAAGGTGACAACGACTTGTCTATATCCTGTAATGTCTCATTAAAGGTGACAAAGACTTGTCTATATCCTGTAATGTCTCATTAAAGGTGACAAAGACTTGTCTATATCCTGTAATGTCTCATTAAAGGTGACAAAGACTTGTCTATATCCTGTAATGTCTCATTAAAGGTGACAAAGACTTGTCTATATCCTGTAATGTCTCATTAAAGGTGACAAAGACTTGTCTATATCCTGTAATGTCTCATTAAAGGTGACAAAGACTTGTCTATATCCTGTTATGTCTCATTAAAGGTGACAAAGACTTGTCTATATCCTGTTATGTCTCATTAAAGGTGACAAAGACTTGTCTATATCCTGTAATGTCTCATTAAAGGTGACAAAGACTTGTCTATATCCTGTAATGTCTCATTAAAGGTGACAAAGACTTGTCTATATCCTGTAATGTCTCATTAAAGGTGACAAAGACTTGTCTATATCCTGTGATGTCTCATTAAAGGTGACAAAGACTTGTCTATATCCTGTGATGTCTCATTAAAGGTGACAAAGACTTGTCTATATCCTGTTATGTCTCATTAAAGGTGACAAAGACTTGTCTATATCCTGTTATGTCTCATTAAAGGTGACAAAGACTTGTCTATATCCTGTAATGTCTCATTAAAGGTGACAAAGACTTGTCTATATCCTGTAATGTCTCATTAAAGGTGACAACGACTTGTCTATATCCTGTAATGTCTCATTAAAGGTGACAAAGACTTGTCTATATCCTGTTATGTCTCATTAAAGGTGACAAAGACTTGTCTATATCCTGTAATGTCTCATTAAAGGTGACAAAGACTTGTCTATATCCTGTAATGTCTCATTAAAGGTGACAAAGACTTGTCTATATCCTAGGTATACTGGTACGTTGAAGAAGTAAACAAAAACATCCACACTAATCTCTGTTAGTTGATATACAAAAACATCCACACTAATCTCTGTTAGTTGATATACAAAAACATCCACACTAATCTCTGTTAGTTGATATACAAAAACATCAACACTAATCTCTGTTAGTTGATATACAAAAACATCCACACTAATCTCTGTTAGTTGATATACAAAAACATCCACACTAATCTCTGTTAGTTGATATACAAAAACATCCACACTAATCTCTGTTAGTTGATATACAAAAACATCCACACTAATCTCTGTTAGTTGATATACAAAAACATCCACACTAATCTCTGTTAGTTGATATACAAAAACATCCACACTAATCTCTGTTAGTTGATATACAAAAACATCCACACTAATCTCTGTTAGTTGATATACAAAAACATCCACACTAATCTCTGTTAGTTGATATACAAAAACATCCACACTAATCTCTGTTAGTTGATATACAAAAACATCCACACTAATCTCTGTTAGTTGATATACAAAAACATCCACACTAATCTCTGTTAGTTGATATACAAAAACATCCACACTAATCTCTGTTAGTTGATATACAAAAACATCCACACTAATCTCTGTTAGCTAATATACAAAAACATCCACACTAATCTCTGTTAGCTGATATACAAAAACATCCACACTAATCTCTGTTAGCTAATATACAAAAACATCCACACTAATCTCTGTTAGCTAATATACAAAAACATCCACACTAATCTCTGTTAGTTGATATACAAAAACATCCACACTAATCTCTGTTAGTTGATAAACAAAAACATCCACACTAATCTCTGTTAGTTGATATACAAAAACATCCACACTAATCTCTGTTAGTTGATATACAAAAACATCCACACTAATCTCTGTTAGTTGATATACAAAAACATCCACACTAATCTCTGTTAGTTGATATACAAAAACATCCACAGTAATCTCTGTTAGTTGATATACAAAAACATCCACACTAATCTCTGTTAGTTGATATACAAAAACAACCACACTAATCTCTGTTAGCTGATATACAAAAACATCCACACTAATCTCTGTTAGCTGATATACAAAAACATCCACACTAATCTCTGTTAGCTGATATACAAAAACATCCACAGTAATCTCTGTTAGTTGATATACAAAAACATCCACAGTAATCTCTGTTAGCTGATATACAAAAACATCCACACTAATCTCTGTTAGCTGATATACAAAAACATCCACACTAATCTCTGTTAGCTGATATACAAAAACATCCACACTAATCTCTGTTAGTTGATATACAAAAACATCCACACTAATCTCTGTTAGTTGATATACAAAAACATCCACACTAATCTCTGTTAGCTGATATACAAAAACATCCACACTAATCTCTGTTAGCTGATATACAAAAACATCCACACTAATCTCTGTTAGCTGATATACAAAAACATCCACACTAATCTCTGTTAGCTGATATACAAAAACATCCACACTAATCTCTGTTAGTTGATATACAAAAACATCCACACTAATCTCTGTTAGTTGATATACAAAAACATCCACACTAATCTCTGTTAGTTGATATACAAAAACATCCACACTAATCTCTGTTAGCTGATATACAAAAACATCCACACTAATCTCTGTTAGCTGATATACAAAAACATCCACACTAATCTCTGTTAGTTGATATACAAAAACATCCACACTAATCTCTGTTAGTTGATATACAAAAACATCCACACTAATCTCTGTTAGTTGATATACAAAAACATCCACACTAATCTCTGTTAGCTGATATACAAAAACATCCACACTAATCTCTGTTAGCTAATATACAAAAACATCCACACTAATCTCTGTTAGCTGATATACAAAAACATCCACAGTAATCTCTGTTAGCTGATATACAAAAACATCCACACTAATCTCTGTTAGTTGATATACAAAAACATCCACACTAATCTCTGTTAGTTGATATACAAAAACTTCCACACTAATCTCTGTTAGCTGATATACAAAAACATCCACACTAATCTCTGTTAGCTAATATACAAAAACATCCACACTAATCTCTGTTAGCTGATATACAAAAACATCCACACTAATCTCTGTTAGCTGATATACAAAAACATCCACAGTAATCTCTGTTAGTTGATATACAAAAACATCCACACTAATCTCTGTTAGCTGATATACAAAAACATCCACACTAATCTCTGTTAGCTGATATACAAAAACATCCACACTAATCTCTGTTAGCTGATATACAAAAACATCCACAGTAATCTCTGTTAGTTGATATACAAAAACATCCACAGTAATCTCTGTTAGCTGATATACAAAAACATCCACACTAATCTCTGTTAGCTGATATACAAAAACATCCACACTAATCTCTGTTAGCTGATATACAAAAACATCCACACTAATCTCTGTTAGCTGATATACAAAAACATCTACACTAATCTCTGTTAGCTGATATACATAAACATCCACACTAATCTCTGTTAGCTGATATACAAAAACATCCACACTAATCTCTGTTAGTTGATATACAAAAACATCCACAGTAATCTCTGTTAGCTGATATACAAAAACATCCACACTAATCTCTGTTAGCTGATATACAAAAACATCCACACTAATCTCTGTTAGTTGATATACAAAAACATCCACAGTAATCTCTGTTAGCTGATATACAAAAACATCCACATTAATCTCTGTTAGCTGATATACAAAAACATCCACACTAATCTCTGTTAGTTGATATACAAAAACATCCACAGTAATCTCTGTTAGCTGATATACAAAAACATCCACACTAATCTCTGTTAGCTGATATACAAAAACATCCACACTAATCTCTGTTAGTTGATATACAAAAACATCCACACTAATCTCTGTTAGCTGATATACAAAAACATCCACACTAATCTCTGTTAGCTGATATACAAAAACATCCACACTAATCTCTGTTAGTTGATATACAAAAACATCCACACTAATCTCTGTTAGTTGATATACAAAAACATCCACACTAATCTCTGTTAGCTGATATACAAAAACATCCACACTAATCTCTGTTAGCTAATATACAAAAACATCCACAGTAATCTCTGTTAGCTGATATACAAAAACATCCACACTAATCTCTGTTAGTTGATATACAAAAACATCCACACTAATCTCTGTTAGTTGATATACAAAAACATCCACACTAATCTCTGTTAGCTGATATACAAAAACATCCACACTAATCTCTGTTAGCTAATATACAAAAACATCCACACTAATCTCTGTTAGCTGATATACAAAAACATCCACAGTAATCTCTGTTAGCTGATATACAAAAACATCCACACTAATCTCTGTTAGTTGATATACAAAAACATCCACACTAATCTCTGTTAGTTGATATACAAAAACATCCACACTAATCTCTGTTAGTTGATATACAAAAACATCCACACTAATCTCTGTTAGTTGATATACAAAAACATCCACACTAATCTCTGTTAGCTGATATACAAAAACATCCACACTAATCTCTGTTAGCTAATATACAAAAACATCCACACTAATCTCTGTTAGCTGATATACAAAAACATCCACACTAATCTCTGTTAGTTGATATACAAAAACATCCACACTAATCTCTGTTAGTTGATATACAAAAACATCCACACTAATCTCTGTTAGCTGATATACAAAAACATCCACACTAATCTCTGTTAGCTAATATACAAAAACATCCACACTAATCTCTGTTAGCTGATATACAAAAACATCCACAGTAATCTCTGTTAGCTGATATACAAAAACATCCACACTAATCTCTGTTAGTTGATATACAAAAACATCCACACTAATCTCTGTTAGTTGATATACAAAAACATCCACACTAATCTCTGTTAGTTGATATACAAAAACATCCACACTAATCTCTGTTAGTTGATATACAAAAACATCCACACTAATCTCTGTTAGTTGATATACAAAAACATCCACACTAATCTCTGTTAGTTGATATACAAAAACATCCACAGTAATCTCTGTTAGCTGATATACAAAAACATCCACACTAATCTCTGTTAGCTGATATACAAAAACATCCACACTAATCTCTGTTAGTTGATATACAAAAACATCCACACTAATCTCTGTTAGTTGATATACAAAAACATCCACACTAATCTCTGTTAGCTGATATACAAAAACATCCACACTAATCTCTGTTAGCTGATATACAAAAACATCCACACTAATCTCTGTTAGTTGATATACAAAAACATCCACAGTAATCTCTGTTAGCTGATATACAAAAACATCCACACTAATCTCTGTTAGTTGATGTACAAAAACATCCACAGTAATCTCTGTTAGCTGATATACAAAAACATCCACAGTAATCTCTGTTAGCTGATATACAAAAACATCCACACTAATCTCTGTTAGTTGATATACAAAAACATCCACAGTAATCTCTGTTAGTTGATATACAAAAACATCCACACTAATCTCTGTTAGCTGATATACAAAAACATCCACACTAATCTCTGTTAGTTGATATACAAAAACATCCACAGTAATCTCTGTTAGCTGATATACAAAAACATCCACACTAATCTCTGTTAGTTGATATACAAAAACATCCACAGTAATCTCTGTTAGTTGATATACAAAAACATCCACAGTAATCTCTGTTAGTTGATATACAAAAACATCCACAGTAATCTCTGTTAGCTGATATACAAAAACATCCACACTAATCTCTGTTAGTTGATATACAAAAACATCCACACTAATCTCTGTTAGTTGATATACAAAAACATCCACACTGATCTCTGTTAGCTGATATACAAAAACATCCACACTAATCTCTGTTAGCTGATATACAAAAACATCCACAGTAATCTCTGTTAGCTGATATACAAAAACATCCACACTAATCTCTGTTAGCTGATATACAAAAACATCCACACTAATCTCTGTTAGCTGATATACAAAAACATCCACAGTAATCTCTGTTAGCTGATATACAAAAATATCCACACTAATCTCTGTTAGCTGATATACAAAAACATCCACACTAATCTCTGTTAGCTGATATACAAAAACATCCACAGTAATCTCTGTTAGCTGATATATAAAAACATCCACACTAATCTCTGTTAGCTGATATACAAAAACATCCACAGTAATCTCTGTTAGTTGATATACAAAAACATCCACAGTAATCTCTGTTAGTTGATATACAAAAACATCCACACTAATCTCTGTTAGCTGATATACAAAAACATCCACACTAATCTCTGTTAGCTGATATACAAAAACATCCACACTAATCTCTGTTAACTGATATACAAAAACATCCACACTAATCTCTGTTAGTTGATATACAAAAACATCCACACTAATCTCTGTTAGTTGATATACAAAAACATCCACAGTAATCTCTGTTAGCTGATATACAAAAATATCCACACTAATCTCTGTTAGCTGATATACAAAAACATCCACACTAATCTCTGTTAGCTGATATACAAAAACATCCACAGTAATCTCTGTTAGCTGATATATAAAAACATCCACACTAATCTCTGTTAGCTGATATACAAAAACATCCACAGTAATCTCTGTTAGTTGATATACAAAAACATCCACAGTAATCTCTGTTAGTTGATATACAAAAACATCCACACTAATCTCTGTTAGCTGATATACAAAAACATCCACACTAATCTCTGTTAGCTGATATACAAAAACATCCACACTAATCTCTGTTAACTGATATACAAAAACATCCACACTAATCTCTGTTAGTTGATATACAAAAACATCCACACTAATCTCTGTTAGTTGATATACAAAAACATCCACACTAATCTCTGTTAGCTGATATACAAAAACATCCACACTAATCTCTGTTAGCTAATATACAAAAACATCCACACTAATCTCTGTTAGCTGATATACAAAAACATCCACAGTAATCTCTGTTAGCTGATATACAAAAACATCCACACTAATCTCTGTTAGTTGATATACAAAAACATCCACACTAATCTCTGTTAGTTGATATACAAAAACATCCACACTAATCTCTGTTAGTTGATATACAAAAACATCCACACTAATCTCTGTTAGCTGATATACAAAAACATCCACACTAATCTCTGTTAGCTAATATATAAAAACATCCACACTAATCTCTGTTAGCTGATATACAAAAACATCCACACTAATCTCTGTTAGTTGATATACAAAAACATCCACACTAATCTCTGTTAGTTGATATACAAAAACATCCACACTAATCTCTGTTAGCTGATATACAAAAACATCCACACTAATCTCTGTTAGCTAATATACAAAAACATCCACACTAATCTCTGTTAGCTGATATACAAAAACATCCACAGTAATCTCTGTTAGCTGATATACAAAAACATCCACACTAATCTCTGTTAGTTGATATACAAAAACATCCACACTAATCTCTGTTAGTTGATATACAAAAACATCCACACTAATCTCTGTTAGTTGATATACAAAAACATCCACACTAATCTCTGTTAGTTGATATACAAAAACATCCACACTAATCTCTGTTAGTTGATATACAAAAACATCCACACTAATCTCTGTTAGTTGATATACAAAAACATCCACAGTAATCTCTGTTAGCTGATATACAAAAACATCCACACTAATCTCTGTTAGCTGATATACAAAAACATCCACACTAATCTCTGTTAGTTGATATACAAAAACATCCACACTAATCTCTGTTAGTTGATATACAAAAACATCCACACTAATCTCTGTTAGCTGATATACAAAAACATCCACACTAATCTCTGTTAGCTGATATACAAAAACATCCACACTAATCTCTGTTAGTTGATATACAAAAACATCCACAGTAATCTCTGTTAGCTGATATACAAAAACATCCACACTAATCTCTGTTAGTTGATGTACAAAAACATCCACAGTAATCTCTGTTAGCTGATATACAAAAACATCCACAGTAATCTCTGTTAGCTGATATACAAAAACATCCACACTAATCTCTGTTAGTTGATATACAAAAACATCCACAGTAATCTCTGTTAGTTGATATACAAAAACATCCACACTAATCTCTGTTAGCTGATATACAAAAACATCCACACTAATCTCTGTTAGTTGATATACAAAAACATCCACAGTAATCTCTGTTAGCTGATATACAAAAACATCCACACTAATCTCTGTTAGTTGATATACAAAAACATCCACAGTAATCTCTGTTAGTTGATATACAAAAACATCCACAGTAATCTCTGTTAGTTGATATACAAAAACATCCACAGTAATCTCTGTTAGCTGATATACAAAAACATCCACACTAATCTCTGTTAGTTGATATACAAAAACATCCACACTAATCTCTGTTAGTTGATATACAAAAACATCCACACTGATCTCTGTTAGCTGATATACAAAAACATCCACACTAATCTCTGTTAGCTGATATACAAAAACATCCACAGTAATCTCTGTTAGCTGATATACAAAAACATCCACACTAATCTCTGTTAGCTGATATACAAAAACATCCACACTAATCTCTGTTAGCTGATATACAAAAACATCCACAGTAATCTCTGTTAGCTGATATACAAAAATATCCACACTAATCTCTGTTAGCTGATATACAAAAACATCCACACTAATCTCTGTTAGCTGATATACAAAAACATCCACAGTAATCTCTGTTAGCTGATATATAAAAACATCCACACTAATCTCTGTTAGCTGATATACAAAAACATCCACAGTAATCTCTGTTAGTTGATATACAAAAACATCCACAGTAATCTCTGTTAGTTGATATACAAAAACATCCACACTAATCTCTGTTAGCTGATATACAAAAACATCCACACTAATCTCTGTTAGCTGATATACAAAAACATCCACACTAATCTCTGTTAACTGATATACAAAAACATCCACACTAATCTCTGTTAGTTGATATACAAAAACATCCACACTAATCTCTGTTAGTTGATATACAAAAACATCCACAGTAATCTCTGTTAGCTGATATACAAAAATATCCACACTAATCTCTGTTAGCTGATATACAAAAACATCCACACTAATCTCTGTTAGCTGATATACAAAAACATCCACAGTAATCTCTGTTAGCTGATATATAAAAACATCCACACTAATCTCTGTTAGCTGATATACAAAAACATCCACAGTAATCTCTGTTAGTTGATATACAAAAACATCCACAGTAATCTCTGTTAGTTGATATACAAAAACATCCACACTAATCTCTGTTAGCTGATATACAAAAACATCCACACTAATCTCTGTTAGCTGATATACAAAAACATCCACACTAATCTCTGTTAACTGATATACAAAAACATCCACACTAATCTCTGTTAGTTGATATACAAAAACATCCACACTAATCTCTGTTAGTTGATATACAAAAACATCCACACTAATCTCTGTTAGCTGATATACAAAAACATCCACACTAATCTCTGTTAGCTAATATACAAAAACATCCACACTAATCTCTGTTAGCTGATATACAAAAACATCCACAGTAATCTCTGTTAGCTGATATACAAAAACATCCACACTAATCTCTGTTAGTTGATATACAAAAACATCCACACTAATCTCTGTTAGTTGATATACAAAAACATCCACACTAATCTCTGTTAGTTGATATACAAAAACATCCACACTAATCTCTGTTAGTTGATATACAAAAACATCCACACTAATCTCTGTTAGTTGATATACAAAAACATCCACACTAATCTCTGTTAGTTGATATACAAAAACATCCACAGTAATCTCTGTTAGCTGATATACAAAAACATCCACAGTAATCTCTGTTAGCTGATATACAAAAACATCCACACTAATCTCTGTTAGTTGATATACAAAAACATCCACACTAATCTCTGTTAGTTGATATACAAAAACATCCACACTAATCTCTGTTAGCTGATATACAAAAACATCCACACTAATCTCTGTTAACTGATATACAAAAACATCCACACTAATCTCTGTTAGTTGATATACAAAAACATCCACAGTAATCTCTGTTAGCTGATATACAAAAACATCCACACTAATCTCTGTTAGTTGATATACAAAAACATCCACAGTAATCTCTGTTAGCTGATATACAAAAACATCCACAGTAATCTCTGTTAGCTGATATACAAAAACATCCACAGTAATCTCTGTTAGTTGATATACAAAAACATCCACAGTAATCTCTGTTAGTTGATATACAAAAACATCCACAGTAATCTCTGTTAGCTGATATACAAAAACATCCACACTAATCTCTGTTAGTTGATATACAAAAACATCCACAGTAATCTCTGTTAGCTGATATACAAAAACATCCACACTAATCTCTGTTAGTTGATATACAAAAACATCCACAGTAATCTCTGTTAGTTGATATACAAAAACATCCACAGTAATCTCTGTTAGTTGATATACAAAAACATCCACAGTAATCTCTGTTAGCTGATATACAAAAACATCCACACTAATCTCTGTTAGTTGATATACAAAAACATCCACACTAATCTCTGTTAGTTGATATACAAAAACATCCACACTAATCTCTGTTAGCTGATATACAAAAACATCCACACTAATCTCTGTTAGCTGATATACAAAAACATCCACAGTAATCTCTGTTAGCTGATATACAAAAACATCCACACTAATCTCTGTTAGCTGATATACAAAAACATCCACACTAATCTCTGTTAGCTGATATACAAAAACATCCACAGTAATCTCTGTTAGCTGATATACAAAAATATCCACACTAATCTCTGTTAGCTGATATACAAAAACATCCACACTAATCTCTGTTAGCTGATATACAAAAACATCCACAGTAATCTCTGTTAGCTGATATATAAAAACATCCACACTAATCTCTGTTAGCTGATATACAAAAACATCCACAGTAATCTCTGTTAGTTGATATACAAAAACATCCACAGTAATCTCTGTTAGTTGATATACAAAAACATCCACACTAATCTCTGTTAGCTGATATACAAAAACATCCACAGTAATCTCTGTTAGTTGATATACAAAAACATCCACAGTAATCTCTGTTAGCTGATATACAAAAACATCCACACTAATCTCTGTTAGTTGATATACAAAAACATCCACAGTAATCTCTGTTAGTTGATATACAAAAACATCCACAGTAATCTCTGTTAGCTGATATACAAAAACATCCACACTAATCTCTGTTAGTTGATATACAAAAACATCCACACTAATCTCTGTTAGCTGATATACAAAAACATCCACACTAATCTCTGTTAGTTGATATACAAAAACATCCACAGTAATCTCTGTTAGTTGATATACAAAAACATCCACACTAATCTCTGTTAGCTGATATACAAAAACATCCACACTAATCTCTGTTAGCTGATATACAAAAACATCCACACTAATCTCTGTTAGCTGATATACAAAAACATCCACAGTAATCTCTGTTAGTTGATATACAAAAACATCCACAGTAATCTCTGTTAGCTGATATACAAAAACATCCACAGTAATCTCTGTTAGCTGATATACAAAAACATCCACACTAATCTCTGTTAGCTGATATACAAAAACATCCACACTAATCTCTGTTAGCTGATATACAAAAACATCCACAGTAATCTCTGTTAGCTGATATACAAAAACATCCACACTAATCTCTGTTAGCTGATATACAAAAACATCCACACTAATCTCTGTTAGCTGATATACAAAAACATCCACAGTAATCTCTGTTAGCTGATATACAAAAACATCCACACTAATCTCTGTTAGCTGATATACAAAAACATCCACAGTAATCTCTGTTAGTTGATATACAAAAACATCCACAGTAATCTCTGTTAGTTGATATACAAAAACATCCACACTAATCTCTGTTAGCTGATATACAAAAACATCCACACTAATCTCTGTTAGTTGATATACAAAAACATCCACAGTAATCTCTGTTAGTTGATATACAAAAACATCCACACTAATCTCTGTTAGTTGATATACAAAAACATCCACACTAATCTCTGTTAGCTGATATACAAAAACATCCACACTAATCTCTGTTAGCTGATATACAAAAACATCCACACTAATCTCTGTTAGCTGATATACAAAAACATCCACAGTAATCTCTGTTAGCTGATATACAAAAACATCCACACTAATCTCTGTTAGCTGATATACAAAAACATCCACACTAATCTCTGTTAGTTGATATACAAAAACATCCACACTAATCTCTGTTAGCTGATATACAAAAACATCCACAGTAATCTCTGTTAGTTGATATACAAAAACATTCACACTAATCTCTGTTAGCTGATATACAAAAACATCCACACTAATCTCTGTTAGTTGACATACAAAAACATCCACAGTAATCTCTGTTAGTTGATATACAAAAACATCCACAGTAATCTCTGTTAGCTGATATACAAAAACATCCACAGTAATCTCTGTTAGTTGATATACAAAAACATCCACACTAATCTCTGTTAGCTGATATACAAAAACATCCACACTAATCTCTGTTAGCTGATATACAAAAACATCCACAGTAATCTCTGTTAGTTGATATACAAAAACATCCACACTAATCTCTGTTAGCTGATATACAAAAACATCCACACTAATCTCTGTTAGCTGATATACAAAAACATCCACAGTAATCTCTGTTAGCTGATATACAAAAACATCCACACTAATCTCTGTTAGCTGATATACAAAAACATCCACAGTAATCTCTGTTAGTTGATATACAAAAACATCCACACTAATCTCTGTTAGTTGATATACAAAAACATCCACACTAATCTCTGTTAGCTGATATACAAAAACATCCACACTAATCTCTGTTAGCTGATATACAAAAACATCCACAGTAATCTCTGTTAGTTGATATACAAAAACATCCACACTAATCTCTGTTAGTTGATATACAAAAACATCCACACTAATCTCTGTTAGCTGATATACAAAAACATCCACACTAATCTCTGTTAGCTGATATACAAAAACATCCACACTAATCTCTGTTAGCTGATATACAAAAACAACCACACTAATCTCTGTTAGCTGATATACAAAAACATCCACACTAATCTCTGTTAGCTGATATACAAAAACATCCACAGTAATCTCTGTTAGCTGATATACAAAAACATCCACACTAATCTCTGTTAGCTGATATACAAAAACATCCACACTAATCTCTGTTAGTTGATATACAAAAACATCCACAGTAATCTCTGTTAGCTGATATACAAAAACATCCACAGTAATCTCTGTTAGTTGATATACAAAAACATTCACACTAATCTCTGTTAGCTGATATACAAAAACATCCACAGTAATCTCTGTTAGTTGATATACAAAAACATTCACACTAATCTCTGTTAGCTGATATACAAAAACATCCACACTAATCTCTGTTAGTTGATATACAAAAACATCCACACTAATCTCTGTTAGCTGATATACAAAAACATCCACACTAATCTCTGTTAGCTGATATACAAAAACATCCACAGTAATCTCTGTTAGCTGATATACAAAAACATCCACACTAATCTCTGTTAGCTGATATACAAAAACATCCACACTAATCTCTGTTAGTTGATATACAAAAACATCCACAGTAATCTCTGTTAGCTGATATACAAAAACATCCACAGTAATCTCTGTTAGTTGATATACAAAAACATTCACACTAATCTCTGTTAGCTGATATACAAAAACATCCACACTAATCTCTGTTAGTTGATATACAAAAACATCCACAGTAATCTCTGTTAGTTGATATACAAAAACATCCACAGTAATCTCTGTTAGCTGATATACAAAAACATCCACAGTAATCTCTGTTAGTTGATATACAAAAACAACCGCACTAATCTCTGTTAGTTGATATACAAAAACATCCACACTAATCTCTGTTAGCTGATATACAAAAACATCCACAGTAATCTCCGTTAGTTGATATACAAAAACATCCACAGTAATCTCTGTTAGCTGATATACAAAAACATCCACAGTAATCTCTGTTAGTTGATATACAAAAACATCCACACTAATCTCTGTTAGCTGATATACAAAAACATCCACACTAATCTCTGTTAGTTGATATACAAAAACATCCACAGTAATCTCTGTTAGTTGATATACAAAAACATCCACACTAATCTCTGTTAGCTGATATACAAAAACATCCACACTAATCTCTGTTAGCTGATATACAAAAACATCCACACTAATCTCTGTTAGCTGATATACAAAAACATCCACAGTAATCTCTGTTAGTTAATATACAAAAACATCCACACTAATCTCTGTTAGCTGATATACAAAAACATCCACAGTAATCTCTGTTAGCTGATATACAAAAACATCCACACTAATCTCTGTTAGCTGATATACAAAAACATCCACACTAATCTCTGTTAGTTGATATACAAAAACATCCACAGTAATCTCTGTTAGTTGATATACAAAAACATCCACACTAATCTCTGTTAGCTGATATACAAAAACATCCACACTAATCTCTGTTAGCTGATATACAAAAACATCCACACTAATCTCTGTTAGCTGATATACAAAAACATCCACAGTAATCTCTGTTAGTTGATATACAAAAACATCCACAGTAATCTCTGTTAGCTGATATACAAAAACATCCACAGTAATCTCTGTTAGCTGATATACAAAAACATCCACACTAATCTCTGTTAGCTGATATACAAAAACATCCACACTAATCTCTGTTAGTTGATATACAAAAACATCCACAGTAATCTCTGTTAGCTGATATACAAAAACATCTACACTAATCTCTGTTAGTTGATATACAAAAACATCCACACTAATCTCTGTTAGTTGATATACAAAAACATCCACAGTAATCTCTGTTAGTTGATATACAAAAACATCCACAGTAATCTCTGTTAGCTGATATACAAAAACATCCACACTAATCTCTGTTAGTTGATATACAAAAACATCCACAGTAATCTCTGTTAGTTGATATACAAAAACATCCACACTAATCTCTGTTAGTTGATATACAAAAACATCCACACTAATCTCTGTTAGTTGATATACAAAAACATCCACAGTAATCTCTGTTAGTTGATATACAAAAACATCCACACTAATCTCTGTTAGTTGATATACAAAAACATCCACAGTAATCTCTGTTAGTTGATATACAAAAACAAAATCTAAAAGGTCAATGTCATGATTGTTAATCCATATTATAATCTGAATGCCAGGCCGGTGGGTGGCTGGCACGGCTAGATTTACGTTGTGGAGTACGACACATATCATGTGAATGAGGTTCTGCTGGACGCGTGATCAACGTAGGAATATTATTGGTGGTCGGCAGTGTTCCTTGTTCCTCATGCTGTGTTTTGCTGAATTCCAAACGACGGCGTTCAGGAAGTGTGCTAACTACTCTAGGACTATCAGATGGGGTTGCAGGAATGTGTACTTTTCGCTCGTTCGGCACATTTGGTGAATAGGTCAGTCCTGATGTAGAACTGCCTTTGGAGTCAGAAGTTGCCTGAACTACGGGATAATGAGTTTCCGGTTGTAGAATAGATGTTTTTGGAGTTTCCATTAATGTATCCGAAGTTGGTTTTGAAACTTGTTTGGTGTCAATGGTTGATATCCATTATGGAGTGCTCCGAAATAAAGCGGAGGACAATACCTGTAGAAGAAGATGTAGCAGGTACATTCTTACACCAAAGGTCATCCTGTATAATCTTTGTTGTTTTGAGGCTTTTGACGGGTACATACTTTCTGAGAAACTTTCGGTTGCGTAAAGTAACTCTTCCCGAACCATCAACTTTTACTGCATATTGATCAAATTGGCGGACTTCGATGATGACGCTAGTTTTGTCCCATTTTAGTGGGTAATGCCATATCTGGTTCTATATACGCATATAATCACCGATTGCCAGTGGATATAGTCTTTTGGTGTGTTCTGATAAGCGTTCGCCCTGTTTGATGTGGCGGTTTCTTAAAGCCTCTTCTCGGGCATCTAGGGTTTCCCTCCAGGTATTGTGGGAAGAGTATCTTCCTGGCGGAATCGGAATGAATTCCCTGATTGGATGACCAAAGACGCACATTGCAAATGAAAGTTTTGTGTCTCTGTCAGGTGTATTTCTGTACTTATATTCCTGCCAAAAAATTTACGATGGATTTTTGCTTATGTGGTGCAATTTTAAATATTAGAATTTCCTGAGCATGTACACTGTATGCCTGACTGCCTGTGTAGGCCTACCGGTTCTACCTCCTTCAGGGCCAAAAGTAAGGGACCTCATAGCTTAACTAGTACAGGGCCCCATTTCTCCTAAATCCGACACTGAACCAGGCTAAAACTATATCTATACACAAAGAAAAAAGTTAAGCACCCCCATGTTTTTTTGAAATGACAAATGATACGACAAGTATCACGAGATTACTGAGCAGATAATCTCAAGAACGCAATAGTGACCTGTTAGGACATTACATTGGCTGTAAGAAACCACAAAAAAAATAAAGAAAAATGTTAATTTAATGAATATTTAATCACAATATCACAAGGCCAGTTTTTGCAGTAAAACATGTCCATTTTAAGTATTGACCTTCACAGTTCAAAAAGCACGATAAGATTGTCATTTCACTTTCAAAACATCACTTATGAATCACTTGACGACATCTATTGTTCACAGTTCAGCACCGGGTGTAACCCCCCCCCCCCCCCCCGTGCTTGGATGACGGCCTCAACCCTGCGTCTCATCCCTCCAGTTAGACGTCAGATGTCCTGTTGTGATAGCTGCTGCCATTCCCGATGCAATACTGCTTCCAACTGGCGAATGTTTTGCACAGGAGGTTCCCGAGCCTGTATACGACGGCCTAACATGTCCCAAATATGTTCTATGGGATTCAAATCCGGGCTCATGGCTGGCCAAGGGACAGAAGTCACGGCTTCGCTTTGGAGGTAGGCGGTTACTGCTCTTGAACGATGATGCCTGGCGTTGTCATCCATATACCGTTACACAGGCCTTGTAGCTAGTGGGTGGTTGTCGAAATGGAGGACAACTGGTTGCAAGACGTCAATGATGTACTGATCACCAGTTAGGTTGCCTTGTATGGTGACTAAATCCAGCTTGCAGTCATGAGAGATACACCCCCAAACCATTACTGAGCTTCCACCGTAAGGGACAGTTGGCTGGATGTTCCTTGGGGTATAGGCTGTATTTTTGTATCTCCAAACCCTCATCCGGCCGTCGGTTACATGAAGCAGAAACCGGCTCTCGTCTGACCAATGGATCTTGCGCCATATCCTTAAATTCTAACCACGTCGTGCTAAACACCATACCAAATGTGATCGTCGATGACGGTCTACCAACAGTGGACGTTTAATGACTCTCCTTGACTTAAGTCCCGCTGATTTCAGACGGTTTCTAACTGTTCTTGTTGACAGACGTCTATTGGGCAGCCAGTGTTGTTTGAGTACGGGATTGGTTGCGAATGGCATCCGTCTAACCAAACGCTACAATACACTGTCGTCACGATCAGATGTTACCCGTGGTGTGCCGGTGTCGTATAGTAAACCTTCCGCCGGAATGTTTACTATATATAGTAAACAGTCCCCCTCGGAATATTTGCTATATGATAGTAAACCTTCCCCCCGGATACTTTACTATATAGTAAATATTCCCCCGGGGGAAAATTTACTATATAGCAAACATTCCCCCATCCATAACCGATCATCCCCCCGGATATTTTGCTATATAGTAAATGTTCCCCCTTAATCCGGATAATTACTATTGATTCGGAATTTAGCACCTTAATCGTGTTAATTTTAATTGCTATATACCATTAATTATATCCGGTTATGATTAAAAGGTAAAAAAAAAATTTGTACGGAGCCATTTTGGAATTTTTTTGTATCTACCTAGTTCAATTTCTAATGGATGATCACTCGTTCTAAATTTAGTTAAAAGTTGTCGATTGTTAAAATTTTGTGTAAGTTTTAAATAGTCTTCTAGTTTAATGTCTGTTTTTAATTTACTATATAGAAACACTTTTGAACTATCATCAAAGTTTGATATTTTTTCAAGTATTTTTTCTTCATATTTTTCTTTTATAGTTTTTTTAAACGTATTTTTAAATGTATCCTTGACAAGTAAAAAGGGTAAAAACTTGTTTCCCAATCCTATTAATTTCTTCTTATTATGTAATGTATATAGCTGAATAGTGTAATGTTATATTGAATTAATTAATAAAATATGTTTAAACTAAGTAAAAAGGGTTTGTTAAAATCTTCAAAATTATTTTTATTAAGTTCTACTTCTTTAAATATTTCTATGGCAAAGATGTACCATGTATAAATATTTTCATTACTTATATTTTTATTTAATGGAACATTGTCCTTGATATATTCAATATAAATATTAGAATCTAAACTTAGTGTAACTTATTATGTTTTAATATATCAGGGGGTGCTTAACTTTTTTCTTTGTGTATATATCGAGAATTCATAAGTTATTAATTCATAGAGGAGACAGCAGACTTGAACGTTTCAACTCAAAACTATGCGCTGTATATCGCGTACGAGAGAAAAATGATTCTTGTTTTTATTGAATCTTATAAAGAGAGATAATGAAAGACCAGAAATGTATATGTCGTGATTGTCTCATTGATGGCTAAAGTCTGTCTTCTTTAGTAATAGCTACTTTTTTCGTTTCCTATTTTAAACATCATGACAAGTCGAGCATATTTACTACTGTCGTCAAGACTGCACAAGTTCAAGTGTTGTAACATGCCACCAACACTAGATGTATTTTGGTGTCTGTTGATGACGAACCTTGCAGGGCTGCGTTGGACCATTTCGTGTTGAGAAATTGCGCCTCTATTGCAGGGGTCACAGACAGGACAAGCATATACTCAAGAACAGGACCGTCTTAACGCATGGACACGCTGGGAAGTTGCACCGGGGCCCCATGCTATTAATCTATGTATGTTTTTTTAATGTTTAAACACTGATTTTGTTGGAAATACAAATACAATAAATATATGTTTAATTTTATCGACAATTTACATACTTGTTCCTGTGAGTGGTTTTGTATGTAGGGACCCCAGCGCACTGCTTTGCCCGGGAGCCTATGATGCTGTTAAGACGACCCTGCCCAAGAAATAGTAGAATTAGATAGATATACATGTATAGACCTTTTCCTTTACAGAGACCAAACTGATGTTAAGGTTTCGAATTAGGAGGCCAAGCGTTTTATTGACTTTCGTGCAGACGTTAATGACATGGCCTTTCCATTTTGAATCTTGTCTGATTGTTATGTTAAGATATTTGGCTTCTTCTAATGACTCGAGTGGATGATCATGAAGGACATACATGTAGTTAAATTTGATCGGATTTTTCTTTCGAGTGATATGACGATACATTTGTCGGGATGAAAAAACATTTTCAATTTTCATCCCATATTCAAAATTTAAGTTTGTAAATGTTTAGCATCGATATTGGATTTTCTAAACATGTATGCAAATGTGTTTCGTCTGCCCAGAGTCACATGGTGGGAATTAGATCGACTGGTTGTATTGTTATAATACAGAAAAAAGAATAGGACCTAGCTAAGACTGACCGTTGGGAAACTCCATATTCAATCATTCACAGTTTGTATGTCCTGTTTGTTAAACATCTATCAATACATGAATTCACTTTACCCCCAATCCCATAGTTGTGAAATATAGAAGTAGAGAATGGCTAACCATAATCATATGCCTTAGAAATGTCCTTCATTAAGATGTCTGTATATTTACTGTCTTAGATTGTAGAGACGTCGTCAGTTGGCTTTTATATGATCTCAATTTATGAAACCCATGGTGAAAAGGGTAAATGATATCACATGTATCCACTCCACATGTGTCATAATACTACTGAGAACAATACAGGTAAGAGAAATCGGTCTGTAATTTTCACAACTGTATCTAAAGCATTTTTTATATTTATTTCAACAACGAATTAAACACAGGAGAAACCTTTTTCTTTGTGAAAAAAACCATAATACAATGTAATACGATTGTATGTAGAACAAAAACTAATTTCATGAAACATGATTATTTTATATCAACAGGATGGAAGAAAGTGACACATGTTCAATTTGCTTAGACCCATTCACATTTCCAAAGATATTACCGTGTGGACATACGTTTTGCTTTGAATGTTCCGACGAACTATCAACTGATCAACGAACGATTCGCTGCCCACTTTGTCGCGCAAAACACGAAATTCCTAAAAAAGGGCTTCCGCAGTTCATCACGAACTATTTTGTGCCAGTTTCGAAACCGGAAGTACAATGTGTAAAATGCAAAATGGCTGCCATTTCAGATTATTGCTCTGTGTGCCATTCACATCTGTGTATGAAATGTTTCAAAACACATCTCCACCTCAAGGGGAACATTGAATCATACGATGTTGACAACGAAAATGACACCGGAGATTTAAATCCATCATTACGCATGCTCTTTCTGCAAAACGTACCAACAAAATATATTTGTCAAGTTGAATCACAGTTTGTAGTCGAGATTCCACAGGACGACGAAAATCGACATATAATTTATTCGTTGTGTCCTTCAAGATCAGGAGGTATATATTTAACAGCATATGGGGTTCCTTATGTGCTCAAATTTGACAAAGATGGCCGCTTATTGGATAGGATTCGTATGCCATCACAGTGTTTCGATATTCTTGAAGTTAAAGATGGCAGCCTTCTGGGAACATTCACTGGTGATCGATTGATATTAAAATACGCATATGGTGGTTGGTCTAATTTCTCTTTATGTCTAGAATATTATCCAATGGGATTAGCCGAGTTGTCTAATGATCATATTGTTGCTTGTGGTACGGACAAATTCGAAGCTCTAAGTGGCGGCAAATCAACAGGACATCTACACATATATTCCCCTTGTGGAAAACATATTAAAAGAATTGGTAGAATCCTTGAAAAGGAAAATATATGCGCTGTCCCACGTAAAATTGCTGTATGTAAAGATAAACAAACAGTTGCAGTAGTGGATGGTGGAACGAATTCAGTTTTAGTTTTACATGAAAATGGTGATTTATTAAAAATATATAAAGGAGACATCAAACATATGCCTTTACAATTACCGATATTAGGACTAGAAAATTTCATGAATTTTCATCCAATGGGAATCTGCTGCAGCTCTAGTGGATCATTTATTGTTTCGCCAGCAGACGGTAGCTGCTTACACATTCTAAGTCATTCTGGAGAATTCAAAGGGGTAGCTTTGACCAATTGTGAGGACGATTTTGGAACACTTGTAGACGTGACACAAGATACAAACGGGACTATATGGTGCAGCGATTCTTTAAATGGAATTGTGAAAACTTTAAAAATTGTCAGATTTAAAAATGATTTAAATTCCAACCGTCCGGTTGTAGAAATTAATTACTTTTATCACTAAAACAATAGTGTTACATGTTCATTTTCAATCACAAATTTTGACCGAGTGCAATATTTGCTACTTAGGTCAAGAACGAGTATAATGAATAAAGTACAGTCGATCAAAAATGGATATGAAGAAGAAGATCGAGTTTTATCTGATTTATTGGATCATTGTGTTTTAGATCAGAGTCCATTATCTGTCGTACAAAATGCAGGTCATCTCCACAATCTATTTAACATTATATCTCCACACTTTTTCCCTATTTTATATCTGTTGTTTACTAGAAGAAGAGTTTGAAGATACCAAAGGAGTAATCAGAATCCGTAAATCGACGAAGAACAGACAACACAATGGTCAAACAAAACATTACACCCTCTCACCCGGTGACTTGTCAACAACTAATATTAAATAGGGAGAAAGTGTGGAGATCTACTGTTAATTAGATTGGTCCACTCCACAACCAACAGTGATCTCACACACACAAGTGTATAAAAACAGTTGATTACCTCCCTTTTTGTCTTTGTCAGTTTTCAGATCACTTTACCGCAGACCAGGTTTTGTCTATCATTGGTCAACATCCGTGTACACCATTCACTTTAAGCTATGTATTCTGATAAATTGTGCACATGTTCGAACCAAACATATGGCTTATTCAAAATGTTGTCATGGATACATATTAGCATATTTCAAGCATGTTCCTTATGTAAAATTTTGCAGAATTGCAATCACTACATGACATCATCCAAGTTTTCAACCAACTTGCTAGTGTATATGGCCGAAATGCTGATTTTCCGATAGCTCTTGTTTTCTACTGTTTTGTAGTCTGATTCTGTACAGTTCACGATAAACATAAGTCTGGTTCATCCACATGTTTAGGATCTTCTTATCGATATTTGCTCCGGGATATTGTTTTTTCTTTGTTGGGGTTGAAAACAATTTCATTGCTTGCAACAGTGGTAATTTGACAAACAGTGTTAATAGAACAAATTAGCATAAATTTGCTAACAAGAAGAGTTTGAAGATGCCAAAGGGTAATCAGAATCCGTAAATCGAAGAAAAACAAACGATACAATGGTCAAATATAGGCCGCAGCTCTGCCATTTAGATCTATTTTTTCAAAATTGTTTTTTTCCAATGGTACTCATCTGGGATAACATAATATTGTTATAAGACACACTTAAAATTCAATACAAATTTATACAACAAAAATCTGTCACTCTGTTGAAATAGTTCCTTCGCTCTTATGTATTTACAGGGCGTATATACATTTATAAAGCTTTAAGAAAAATCCATGTGAATGAATAGGGAAAATGTGTTTCAATACAACTTGTATATTACACATTACTTTTTTTTATCTTTATTTCTTATATTGACCGAATGACCATGTTGGGGGTTGCCATCATTTGTGTCTATCATAGTCAGCAAGTTTTCCGGATTTCAGATTTTTTTAAAGAAACAATTGACCTAAATTGAGCAAAATTTGATAGAGATGTTACAATAAAATGAAATGTGATAAGATTTCGTACGAAAAAACCCACTATATTTTGTTGAAACACATCATTATTTTATATCAACAGGATGGAAGACAGTGACGCACGTGCAATATGTCTTGACATATTCACATTTCCAAAGATCTTGCCGTGTGGACATACGTTTTGCTTCCAATGTTTCGAAGAAATCTCATCTGAACAACGAAGGATTCCAGGGCCGTCTGCAGGTTCCTGGAAAGGGTGGTGCGGGGGAGGGTCGGATTCGTGTTCCCAGGGGCGGATCCAGGATTTCAGGTTACAGGGGGTGCATTGAAAACTTATAAAGGAGACACTGAGCATATGCCTCTACAATTACCGATTTTAGGATTGGAAAATTTCTGTAATTTTAGTCCACTGGGAATCTGTTGCAGCCCTGGTGGGCCCCTTTTTGTTTCTACAGCAGACGGTAGTTGTTTACACATTCTTAGCCATTCTGGAGAGGTTAGCTTTGATCAATTGTGAGGACGGTTTTGGAGCAATGGTAGACGTTACCCAAGATACAAACGGGATCATATGGTGCAGCGATTCTTTAAATGGGATTGTGAAAACGTTAAAAATTGTCAGGTTTAAAAATGATTTCCGGTCTAGCCGCCATCGCAGATATTAATTGCATTGATAACTAACAATCGTAACTACTCGGCCATTCTCGCTACCCTGCAAATAACCTCGTACTTACATAGTAGAAATTCTTCTTAAATTGTTTGCCGGAAGTTAAGTTAAGTTAAGCCGCACAAAAATATAGTCCACGAAAATCCAATATGGAAGACATACTAAGTAAAATCTAATCATACAAAATTAATTAAAACTTTAATTGAAATATAGAAATTGCTTAAAATATAACTTTATCAAACTTTCATGTAACTGACATGTGAAAAGTAGTGCGATTTATACGCCTAATGCATACGAGGTTATTTGCAGGGTAACGAGAATGGCCGAGTAGTTACGATTGGATAACTAAGTGTAGCAAGTAATTTTTAAATCACAAATGTTGTCTTAGAAAACAATTTACTAACTAAATCAAGAACGGGTGTTGTTCATAAAATAAAGTTGATCAAAAACATTATGTAAAGAAAAACATATGTTGTCCTGTTCATGTTATTGTTTATTAGATCACATGACTTGCAAAAATGATGTAATAGGTCTTCTGTTCATTTTAAAGTATGAACATACCAAAGTGGTAATCAGAAGGACAGGCAATATAATGACCTATAGGAAAAAAAATACGAAGACAAAAAGTGGTCAGCTAAAAATTACATAATGAATTAAAGATTGAGCATCATAACCCCCATTTAAAACCTGGATGAACTCAGGTTCTTCAAATGAGTACTATGCAGTTCCTGCTCCAATAGTGGCACCGTCGTGATACCAATGTAAAGTAGGAGACAATGGTCACCAACACATTATAATTTTATAGTGAATCATAGATTGAGCATCATGCACCCCACTTAAATTCAAGGCGACCTCAGGTTCTCCGAAAAAATACGCAGTTCCTGCTCCAATAGTGGCACCGTCGTGATACATTTGTTCATAATCCAGCTAAAAATAGACAGTGATCAACAAAACATTACACAGTAAATTAAAGATTGAGCATCATAACCCCCAGTTAAATTCAAGGTGAACTCAGCTTCTCCGAAAGAGTGTGCAGTTCCTGCTCCAATAGTGGCACCGTCGTGATACATTTGTTCATAATCCAGCTAAAAAATAGACAGTGATCAACAAAACATTACACAGTAAATTAAAGATTGAGCATCATAACCCCCACTTAAAACCGGGGCGACCTCAGGTCTTCCGAAAGAGTACCAGTTCCTGCTCCAATAGTGGCACCGTCGTGATACATTTGTTAATAATCCGGTAATAAGTCAGTGGTTAAAGAAGAGACAGTGGTTAACAAAACATTACATAGTAAATTTAAAGATTGAACATCTTGAACCCCACTTAAACTATGTGATAAAGTTTGTCAGTGACTTGTGACAGATCGGTGGTTTCCTCCGGTTTCCTCTACCAATAAAACTGACTGCCACGATATAACTGAAATATCATAGAAAGTGGTGTTAAACACCATAAACCAAACCAAATTAGAATTTCTGCCAAGTTGGGTTCCATTTGGTCCTATTAATTACATATCCATCTTAAAAATTAGTAAATTATCAACACAATTATGTAATTCGACTATTATCCAATGTCCTCGATTTAAACTTATAAGTGATAGCAGTGGCGTATCTAGGGTATGGCAAGTAGGGCACGTGCCCTGGGCGCCACTTGAAGGGGGCGCCACTGACAGGTTTTAGCGCCTAATGTTCCCATATGGGAACGTCCTAAAAAAGATTTTTTAAATAATTTTCTTGAAGTAATTTTGCAAAAACCATGTAATAAACATAGACATGAATACCTGAAGAAATTATTAATAAATAATAAATGTAAAAGGCAATTTTAGTGCTTGCCATAGGCGCTATTTTCCGTAGATACGCCCCTGAGTGATAGAGTAATTTTGCAAGTTTTAAAAATGTACATGAGCAAGAATAAAATAAAATGGTCGGAGTAGAAATGAATTCGACAGAGAGGTTTGTGTTGAGTTATGGGTGCTTTTACCAACTTTCAATATTATTTCTCCCATATGGTACGGGCAAGGTTTGCTTGTGGAGGAAACCAGATTACAGTATAAAACCACCGAACTGCCAAATATTACCAAACAAAAATTGCATTGGGTGAACTTTGCTATGCGGGGTTGTCGACTTTTAGGATTGATTGATTGATGTTTGGTGTTTAACGCCACTTTCACACCAAAAATCAATCAATCAATCAATCCTAAAAGTCGACAACCCCGCTTTTACTTTCATAAGTGATAGACACGGATTCTATAGATAGCTATAAATCTACTACAACATGATTGCGGAAAAGACGGTCCATATGATGCAGAGCGATTTATTAAAAGGGTGGCGGTCAATTACAGATACATGTACATGTATGACATGGGTTACAGAGAATAACATCAAACAAAATAATGGGATAATACATGAAATTACGATCCAGTCAATCAAGAGCTAGGATCACGGTGTTTAACACCACTTTCAACAATATTTCCGTTATATTGCGGCAGTCAGTTTTATTGGTGGAGGAAACCGAAGTACCCCGAGAAAACCACCGACAATCTTTATCATCTAATGTATCGATTACCCTTAGCCATGAGCGGGATTCGAACTCACAACATTAGGAGTGATAGGCACTGATTACATATGTACAAATGTAGTCGTAAATCCAACTACCATACGATCATGACCACCACGCCCCCCAGTCAATACAAACTGGAGTAGTGAAACACAAAAATAATAATAAAAAAAAATCCAAAAGCAACATTAACTCACATAAACTTCCAAAAAGGGACCCAAATGCGTCGAATACATTGCATAATATGACAAGAATACATGCCTACATGCCAGAAGATAAAAAAAAATGACCTGTACATTTTGATATTTGCACACACCCTCAAAAATCTGGTACCCAACCGCAACCAGTACATAACTTAATACCCGGATCATGGTTTGTTTTATTTTGACATTGTTTTTGTCTTCCTAAAACTTCAGTAGGTAAGTTAGTATGTGTAGCGTCACAATATGGAGGGTCTTTAGTATATTTACAAGCACATATCTGATACAATCTCTGAGCTTTATTTACTGTCCATTTTAGAGGTTTTATACCTGTTCCCTTGTGTGAACCTGTAAAATAATAGTATATAAAATAACATTTGTTTTAATTTAAGCCATCGATGTTTGTACAATATTACCCCCAGCAATGCTATTGTAAATGCGGCCTCAAATATCAGTTACAGACGCTGTTAGAGGCAGATGATACAGACCGCTGTTAGAGGCCGATGTTAGAGGCAGATGATACATGCCGATGTTAGAGGCAGATGATACATGCCGATGTTAGAGGCAGATGATACATGCCGATGTTAGAGGCAGATGATACATGCCGATGTTTTTGCAGTTCTTTTTATGAACCAGTTTAATTATTTGACCTGTGTTGTAATAGTAAAATTAGGTAAACTCATCACTTTTTTACTTTTTACTTTATATACATGTATTCAAGGATTTGTATAGTATACTGTTACAAATCCTTGATGTATTTAACATTATTATTGTACAAGTTGGATACATTACAATTGAAACAAAAGGAGTTTTCCGCATGGGATATAACAGGTTTCTTTTTCCTTGCTCGGCCTTCACCTGAGTACTCATGATATATATATTTTTTGTGTGTGATATTTTGTATGTGCTTTGTCTTATTTATGTTCAGTATAATTGTAAATATTGAATATATGTATATCTATATTGTTGTATGACATTGGTTAATAAAGAATTGAATGTGGAAAAAGAAACCCGTTATATCCATTACAAGCCACTTCTTTTGTTTCAATAGTACTGTATCTTATACATAAATATTCATGGTTATGCCTAATCTTAAACTGAATTATGGCTACTGTAGGACTAAGCATTAATAATTACAGCCACCAATATACATGTATGTTTATTTCATCAGATGTTTTCCCTCAACACAAAATACGCTAATTAATGCTTATTATTCTAAATAACGGGAAAATGCATGAATTGTATTATACGATATATTTCAAAATTGGATGTATACTGAAAAAAAATCTTCCGTGGGATTCGAACCCGAATTATCCGGCTTATAAGAGACGGGCCTTACCCATAAGGCCATAGAGTCATGTTAAAAGTTTGCATAAATAAGGAGGTCTTTTGCGTGATAGTTTTCCAGATCATGCCAAAGAATGGTGAATCTCAGGGTGCTTTGCATTTTAAAACCTTAAAATTGTATATTATTGTCGGAAGTATATGTATCCGTTGTTTCGGAAATTGTGAGTGTTTACGTAATAACCATCGGGGCACAACCGCATCGGTGGTGTAATGGTTAGGTGCTCACCTCGAGTGCGGTAGATCGTGGGTTCGAGCCCTCATCGGGTCAAACCAAAGACTATAAAAATGTAATTTGTTGCTTCTCCGATAAGCACGCAGCATTAAGGAGAAAGAGCACAGACTGGTTGGCTCGGCATCAGGATAATGTGTCCGAGTGGGGCGACATGTCTATCCGCGGACTGTTGTTTCAGTGAACTAGCACTATCAAAATCCATCTAGTACAAAGAGGACCTCATCATCATTTCATTGAAAATTAACTTGTTGTCACCATATTATAGCTGAAAAATTGCTGAGTTGGCGTTAAACAACAATCACTCACTCCCTATCGGGGCACGACGGTTTCTTACTTAATATACAGTGCTCATCATTATACAATTCGTTTTGCTTAATGCTCGTCTTGATATTATCTTGTATACGGACATTTTTTAAAGTTTAAACTTACCGTCACACCAAGGTTGATTTTTACTCAAACCACATGCACACCAATATTTGGTTTCCCCCTCTTTTAGATTTGAAACTGTACATGGTCCATACTATAAAAATTAAATACAAAACAACTGCATAAACTTTAAGGAAACATCATTAAGTTCGTCATCATGATCTGGTTAACTGTTACGGGATATATGTCACAAATGACCATGGATAATTATGTCCCATTGTCGTCATCACAATCTGGTCCTTTCCTCATTCATAACTTATCGCCGGGTTTGTTACAAGAGTAACACGACGGGTGCAACATGTGGAGCAGGAATGCTTACGGTACCCTTCCGGGGCACCTGAGTTCAACCCCAATTGTGTAGTGTTTTGTAGATCGTTGTTTGTCCATTTCTCCTTTTACATTTGGCCATTATGTTGTCTGTTCTTCTTCGATTACGGCTTCTAATTACCTCCTTGATTGATTGATTGATTGATTGATTGATTGATTGATTGATAAATTGATTGATTGATTGATTGATTGCTTGATTGATTGATTGATTGATTGATTGATTGATTGATTGATTGATTGATTGATTGATTGATTGATTAAAAGTTGGGGTTTTGGTATTTTCAAACTCTTCTTATTATGCAAGAATGATAAATGTGATATCATTTATCGAACATGTAAAAGATTGAGGAAGTTATTGTTATTTATGGTGACTTCCATCAGCTTTTCAGCTTTTCTGTGAAAACCCATCTCGGCTAGGTAATGGTTATGATCCGTCTCTTTCCCTCTTCATCCTTGGCCACATTAGCTGGGGCTGTCGTGGTCGTGATCCTATGGTAGTTGGGTTTACAACTACCGGTACAATCATTGCCCATCACCACTAAAGTTGTGAGTTCGAATCCCGCTAATGGCGAGGTGTACTCGATACAACATTATGTGATAAAGTTTGTCAGTGACTTGTGACAGGTCGGTGGTTTTCTCCTGTTACTCCGGTTTCCTCCACCAATAAAACTGATCGGCACGATACATGTATAACTGAAATATTGTTGAAAGTGGCGTTAAATAACATAACTCTCACCAACTCATCTTGACCCTTGGCCACATTAACTGTGATTTCCTGCTCCCCTGCATTACCATCTGCTGGATTAAGTCAGTTAAATGTCTTTGTTGAAAGTTTAGTGTTTAATACAATCTACGACAAATGTCACTTAAAACATCAAAATACAAAATGAAAACGACATAAGCTAATGAAAGTCCTGGGTTGAATCAGGTAGACAAACTATTTGGATTCTAACACTACCACTTGTTATAGTTCTAGCAGTCCAACAAGTATAAAGAAAGAATGAAAAGGACCAGTGTAGCGAGGTTGGTGGTTTTTCCTGGGTACTCCGGTTTCCTCCACCTATATTTAAAACGGAAGCGTTAAACACCATAAACGGTATAAATAAACCCCCTTATACGTTTTACTGGATACTGAGAGGGGGGTCAGCCGGGACCCATGAGTTATAATTAAGGGTCCAGACAAATAAACAAGTAGAAAGCTGTTTTCTAAATCACAATTCATCAATTCATTTTTGTTGTACTAATTCCTTGCTTATGACACACCGTGATGGTCTTAGTTTGAGTATCATTATTCGGAGAATTGGAGGAGGGGGGGCAAGTTTCCTTTTGCCCTGGGGCCCAAAAATTATCTTGGTGGCCCTGGATAATATTCCCACTAGTATACTATGACAAAATTGACCAACACAGGGGCGAATCCAGGATTTCAAGTTAGGGGGGGCGCACTTAATAAAAAATGCGCCGAACGGAGGGAGGCGCGAAAATTTTTGGGGTATTTCGTGTGAATTTTAGGGGGGGGCGCCCCTGCAACAGACAACTTTTACATGGATACTACAATAGCAGGGTTAGTGTATGTTGATAGCGCAGCGACATTATGTTTATAGTCTGCCAATTCAGACATCAGATAATTAAATACACTCAGCTGACTGATTAAGTGGAGGTCTCCTTAAGCTCAGTTGGTAGGGTATTTCTCTTCTGAGCAGAAGATGCGGAATCGATCCTAGTTCATGACATTGCAAAAGTGACAGTGGTATTGGCCAGAACCTGAAGGGAATTTGACGAGTTCATGATGTTGGACAATTCATCAGGTCAAGCACCCATGTGTTAAAAACCATTAGGCCTCTGAGTGAGGGTTGAATTGGATAAAAAGGTAAAAGGTCAAATTCATTTAGAAATCGATACCAACTATATACAAGTGTAGTTTAAAAATGTGCATATTTAAGACTTTAAAATTAATATTATTTGGATTTCAAATATTTTGGCTTTGAGCATACCAGATGAAGGTTATTCCAGAAACGCCTCACATGCACTAAATTCAATAAGTACGTTTTTATCAAAAGTATGAAATAAAACAAGTACGTCAAGGATGAGGGATCATATAACGATATTATGCTAATAGCCTGAGGTCCGTTGTTGAACTTGTGATTAAACTAATCATATGATTAGCCCTAATTACGTTTTTAATTCCTAATCACATACTTAGCTAATGCAATGATTAATTTCTGTTGCTGAACTGTTTTTAATCAATGTAAACTAATCGTATTTAATCATTGCACTAGCTAATTATGTGATTAGGAATTAAAAATGTAATTAGGGCTAATCATATGATTAGCTTAATCATAAGTTCAGCAACGAACCCCTCATAGATTTAAATAATCTCCACTTAGTTTACTTAATAGGGATCTCCTTTAGCTAAGTTGACAGAGTGGTTGCCTTTGGTGCAGAAGGTATGGGTTCGATCCTAGCACGGGAATTTGCAATGGTTAACTATTGAATAAGAAGGCTGAATCTGCTGGTTTTAGACTATCAATACCCCAAAATCACATTTCAAGACACTTCTTATAAATTAAACATCTCATTCATATCCAAAGAAATTATATGGTCTTCGTACGAGACTGTAAGAGTACATACGGTCACACATTTCCATGCACATTGACTAAATCTTGTTTGAATTCATCTTCGATAGCGAATGCTTATAATCTGCCCCCTTCACCCCCCCCCTTTTCAGAAGTTGAGAAACGGAAGCCTTAGTTATGTAAATTTACTGTCTGCAATAAGTTGAATAACTAATTGATAAAATGCCTTGCAAAACAAAAAAAATGAGCAGTTTCAAAACCTAATTAAAAAATCGTAGAAACAGAGGCAAAGCTGATACCCCTTACACACATGTACATAACATACATACACACATGTACATAACATACATAACATACATACACACATGTACATAACATACATACACACATGTACATAACATACATACACACACGTACATAATACACACATGTACATAACATACATACACACACGTACATTACATATACACACACATGTACATAACATACATACACACATGTACATAACATACATACACACACGTACATAATACACACATGTACATAACATACATACACACACGTACATAATACACACATGTACATAACATACATACACACACGTACATAATACACACATGTACATAACATACATACACACACGTACATAACATACATACACACATGTACATAACATACATACACACATGTGCATAACATACATACACACACGTACATAACATACATACACACATGTACATAACATACATACACACACGTACATAATACACACACGTACATAACATACATACACACGTACATAACATACACACATGTACATAACATACATACACACATGTACATAACATACATACACACACGTACATAACATACATACACACACGTACATAATACACACACGTACATAACATACATACACACACGTACATAACATATACACATGTACATAACATACATACACACATACATAATACACACACGTACATAATACACACATGTACATAACATACATACACACATGTACATAATACACATATGTACATAATATACACATGTACATAACATACATACACACATGTACATAACCGCTCACTTTCTTGGCTTGGTACAGGCACAACAATAAAAAGTAGCGGGGTTAAGCTAGTTTTATGGGCCCATGCATTAGTGATCATCATTGCTTGTAACTAGTAATTTATTTTGTTATGATTCTGATCAATATGTCAAAATGTAATACCAACCATTGCCACGGCATTGTATAATAGCTTAGACTGTTCATTCTCATCGTTGTTTGTTGTCATTATTCAATGTGGTTTTTATAAAGTATAGGGGTGATTTAAAAGGGGAATACATGACAAAAAAAAGTACTGGGATTAGTATAGATATAACGCATGATTTGAAAGGAAATTTGTTTGAATTATAAAGGTTTATTCTCCATATCAAAGTTGACGGTCCAATAATCTAAGTGAAACAGTATGTTTTTGGCATGGTGGTGATGTTACAAAAATTTACTTAAATTTGATTTATTGGGTTTTTTTTGGTTTTTTTAATGTTCCTTTTTGCATTTCCCTCTTAATTTGATAATTAAAGCAAATCGTTATTCATATATAAGTTTTTTAACTACTATTTCATTGAAGTTAGGTCTGCATGTAAATAGAAAAAAAAGCTTTAAGATTCCAAAGGAGTTTTTCAGAAACTGTATTAATAAGAAGTCTATATCGAAGATCAGATAATGAGTCGAATTGAGGAATATGGACAGAAAAGACAAACAATGATCGGCAAAACACAAACTAAAGACTGTACATCACCGACCCTACTAAAAATCGGAGTGAACTCGAGTGTTAGCGAAACTGATGATATGTTAAGAAGCAGTTCCCGCTCTAGTCCGAGATTCCTCTGCCGTCTGACGGCCGAGGAATCTCGGACTATTCCCGCTCTACTACGTAGCACCTTTCGCATAGAGCTCTGTTAAGTGTTATTGGTGGAGGACACATTTTTTGAAGGAATTTTTAAATTATTCACTGTACTATAATGACACACTTCATGGAAAATGGGATAATTTCAAAGATCGATGGAGGTATATTATCAGACAAGAACATACATAATATATTTCTAAAGTTATGAAAACAATCACACACAAAAATGAACACTTTACGATATTTCATCACAACATGTGCTACTTCCGGTTTTTAATTTCAAATGGCTCATAGTGCAGGAGATTGGTGTCTCATTGAAAGTGACCCGGGCGTGTTTACAGAATTGATAAGAGGGTTTGGTAGGTACCACTTATGACATATTGATTGTCTTAATGATTTTGGAAACAATACAAACATCGCTTCTTTGACGTGTCTCGTCTGTCGGGCCACAGACTCAGTCACAAAAAAAAAAAAAAAAAGAGACGCCGGCACATCCCGCGACAGGGGATGTAACACTTATTAATATATTATCATCGCACTAAATGCCACAAACCCTATATGCTATTATGCCAAAAAGGGCAACAACGAAATTAAACACAGTTCGCTGAAAGGACTTGTATCACACGTGCACAGCCACAGGGGTTTAAACTTATTTTTTTAAAAGTGAAACTGAAAGGGGTTACCTAATGACCTGAAAATTGACCTGAAAAGATACGATCGTCTATATCTTTTTTACTACTTGATAGAATTGATTCAAATTTTGGTCAGTTTGAGATATGACTATATACTTTATAATTAATAAAAAAAATATTGTGTATTAGTGGAGATATCTTGACCTGAAGGACTACGAATCGCGCGATTGCATGACCTGAAAATGGAAAGAAACACTATAGTTGGCGATATTTTTTTTATTAATGGACAGAATTGATTCAAATTTTGGTCAGTTTGGGATGATATGAATATATATTTTATAACTAATTAGAAATTTTGGAAAAATATTATGTATTAGTGGAGATTTCGTGACCTGAAAATTAAAAGAACATGTATATATAGGGCTATGTCTTTTTTTTTTTTTATAATGGACAGAATTGACCCAAGTATTGGAATGCTTGAGGTATGAATTTAAACTTTATAAAATAAAAAAATAAATGAATCTGTATTAAGAGAGATACGTTGACCTGAACAGTTCCTATTCAAATGACCTGAAACTGACATGGTAAATATAGTGTTTGATTTTTGTTTATATCTTATAAGATTCGATTGAAAAGTTGTATTATTCAGGTGTAATCCCTATTTGATGAAAATCTCAGAAAATAAAGGTATAATTTCGTTTTTATACGATGGCCTGACATACCGGTAAATATGAAATAAAATAGAATTGTTATCTTACCTTGAGATTTGTTTTGAATATTTATAAATTGTATATTCCATATCATATGAATTAAAACACGAAAACTCAACACCCACTACAGAGAAACAGAACTGCGAAAAAGTGAAGGACTTAAAGTTCTTGATGGAGTCACAGGCACTCATGGCATGGACTTGCCACCCCTCTTTTTCTAACTTTCTGTTTACAAATTTATTTTCAATAAAATTTCTTTATTATTTCATCTCTTTTTCCTTATTTTAACTTGTTCGTGTCAATATTCATACAATCTTATGTTAACATCTAATTGCATGTGTCAACCCTATATAGATACTAATAATCCACAAGGCCAGTCGAATCAGAGTCCTTCAGGTCAAGATATCTCCACATATACATATTATTTTTCAAAAAAAAAAATTAGTTATAAAATATATTTTCATATCTCAAATTGACCAAACTTTGATTCAATTCTGTTCAGTAATAAAAAAAAATATAGCCGATTATAGGTCTGTATTTCCATTTTCAGGTAATGCAATCGCATAATTCGTAGTCCTTCAGGTCAAGATATCTCCACTAATACACAATATTTAAAAAAAAAAATATTTGTAAAATATATACTCATACTGTACCTCAAACTGACCAAAATTTGAATCAATTCTGTCCAGTAATAAAAAAAATATTGCCAACTATAGTGCTTCTTTCCATTATTCAGGTCATGCAATCGCACAATTCGTAGTCCTTCAGGTCAAGATATCTCCACTAATACACAATATTTTTTTTATTAATTATAAAGTATATAGTCATATCTCAAACTGACCAAAATTTGAATCAATTCTATCGAGTAGTAAAAAAGATATCTTTTCAGGTCATTAGTGTAAAGGTCCTATTTTTTGTTTTCTGGAACTTAATAGAAAACATTTGTATATAGTGAGAATGTGGGCAAAGCAAACAAGTTTTTAGCAAGATTCAGAAGCTAGTTCAGCCATCTTCTCCTTACACTATCATTGGACATTTTGAATATATATAATTTTTTTTTAATTACTTCAATTCAAAGTCAATTTTGACTATTTTTAAACAGAAAAAATATCTAAAATTAGTTTCAGTAGAGGGGGTTAAATCACCTTCTAAATGCTTAAAATTCAATTTCGGCTGGGGGCTTTGCCCCCCTGGTCCCCCTACAGGGGCTCTGTCCCTGTACCCTACTGCAGACCTAAACAGCCCCCAGACCCCTGCAGACATGGGGTAATCGTAATTAGATGTAATCTGTAATCGGCCATTTTTTAGATTACATGTAATCATAATGTAATCGATTACATTCATTTTGACCCTGTAATCATGATTACTTTCTGATTACATTTAGATTACTTGTCATCATTTTGATTTATTTTGTCTTAACTGAAACAAACAAAATGTATATCTCCTTAGATATTTAATGTATCATTTATGTAAATTAATTTTCTTCATGAAATTTATTAAGCAAATAATGTAGAATGGTTTACTAGAAAAAAATTAAAGTTTATTGACATCTAAATAAAAAAATATATTATGAAATTCAATTGTTAAAAACTCAAACAAAAAAGTGACAATCACAACATGATCAAAAGATATCATTCCATGTTTAATTGCAATCAAAACTATCACAGGTACAACAAATATTAAGTATTAATTATGGATTCAAAGACTTGACACCCCTGGTCTTCTACTTTTTTATTTTAACCTGATACATTCAAATTTATGGACAGCCATGGATGTGAGTTATTTTTATTTTGTTAAAAGAATGACTGTAGTCTGTACTAAGTACATGTACCTGTAAACAGAATTTAGCAATAAATTGCTAATGCTTTTTTTCAAGGTTGTAAAGGAGTTCAAGTAGAAGAAATATGGAGTCTTGATCCTGACAGCTTTGCTAATTTAAAGTAAGTTTTTAATTCTATGATAAACGTCTTACTTTTTACAGTTAACTGTAGTTGAAATCACATATCAAAGGGATTTTCAAACAAAGTATCATTAATAAAGAACTGGTAAGCATGCTCGTCTGGAGTGTGGTGGGTCGTGGGTTCGAGCCCTGATTGTGTCAATCAAAAGATTATAAAATTGGTATTTGCTGCCTCTGTGCTAAGCATGTAGCATTAAGAAGTAAGAGCAAAGACTGGTTGGCTCAGAATTAGGATAATGTGTCAGAGTGGAGCGACATGTCAATCGGCAGACTTGTTTCAGTGAGCTAGCACAATAAAAATCCAATATGTATGTTAAACTAGTACAAAGCGGACCTCGTCATCATTTCATTGAAAATAAACTTTTTCTCGCCATGATATAGCTGAAAAATTGCTGAGTTGGCATTAAACAACAATCACTCACTCACTCAGAGCAGGAACCATTAACAATAATAAAACACATTCAATTCAGAGTCATGGTTTTTGTGTAATTTTTAAGACAAACAAATATCATCTTCAAATTGAGTTCTTGATTTTATGGATGTTTGTTAAGTTTTCAGTTTCCTATACGACTTGTTCTTTCAGAGTTACATATAGATATTACATGGGTTTTTTTTAAAGTATTTTCATCATTTTCTTTTGGAAAATAAATGTAATGTTTAATGCATAGGAGTACAGAGGCAAAATAATTGTAATGTAATTCATTACATGGTTAAAAAAAGTAATGGTAATTGTAATTGAAATTTTACAATGTAATGCATTACTTTGCAATTTAATTGACACCAGGCCTGTTTTATTCAGAATAAATTTATTTATTATATAAGTGCCTGTGAAATACTGAGATTTCTAAGTGAATTAAACATGTTTATTTCATCATGGTGTCGTTACAAACGATAATATCATGGATCGTCAAACTATACCACATATTCCTGCAAACAAAAGTATAAAATCTATGTAATAAACAGTGTACATATTCTTGCTTTCCGAATATGAAAAATACATCACTCGTAATCGAATGATGATATTTGCTCATGCTTATTCATGAATTACGACGTTGTTTGGTTACTCATGATTTACATTGTATTTGGAATATTCGGAATGCAATAGTAGTTATACTATAAAAATCTTGTTTCAAAAACATGTTAGCAACTTTGATCTGAACACATTATAATTTGTTCAAAAATAGACATTTGGAACGAGCAGTTTCATATTTAACACTAGATGTATTCTGAATCAGTTACATTTCATAATGAAAATTTGAATTTGCTGGTCCAGCATGATCAAATTCTTGAATTCATTTAGAACTACATTGTTTTAAATAAATATTGAAAAATTTACTGGTCCGAACAAAGTTTTACCAGGGGACTGGTGCTCATCGTGAGGACTGCAGTTACCACATTATAGCCTGTCTGTTCCAATTAAAATATTAGGTAAAGGTATCAGTTGTGTTTTATAAAAAGGTTACCAGATGAGAATATATTGTTGTAATTATAGACCAGTCCATGGACTGATTTTCCTGTTTAAATGGCAGCCAGAAACAGAACCACAAGGATCTATTGTACAAGATAGCAGATTAGAGAAGATCTTCTTTGCCAAACAGGTAGACATTTGTAATATGTCTGGAATAAAATACACAGGTTTCTACAAGGGCTCAAAATTATTTTTAAAGTGTATGATCCTGAACTTTTCAGTTGTAAATCCTGAAGGTCCACCACATTGTTAGGAAGGTCCTGGTTTTTTTTTTAATGTTTTCATTGTGCAAGTTGTGAGAAGATATGATCCAAAGCTGTATGAGATACAAAAGACTTTAGGAGACTCGAAGGATTATGGTGTCTGAAAAAGTTTTATCAGGCCAGCATGTTTTACAGGGTGGTTTCTTTGATTTTGATCACTAGGCACTATATTCACTGCTCAATATGGATATCCTCCCCACTTCTGTTATCTTACACTTCTCCCTGTTAGTTTAAACATATTGTATTTGTTAAATATAACAATTTGGGATCGAATACAAGTTTTCCATCTACTGAAGTCTTCTTCCTGCTTCAGTTCTATTGATGGAGGGAGGAGACAAACAACTGATCTACTGTGAGTCACTGACAAACAACTGATCTACTGTGAGTCACTGATAAACAACTGATCTACTGTGAGTCACTGACAAACAACTGATCTACTGTGAGTCACTGACAAACAACTGATCTACTGTGAGTCACTGACAAACAACTGATCTACTGTGAGTCACTGACAAACAACTGATCTACTGTGAGTCACTGACAAACTTAATGACATAATTTATATAAAGTTATATTGAGTACAGCTTACACAGGCAGGGATAACATTCACTGATTGTATAGGTAGATTTAAAGTCAAATATCCTTCGATTACTGGAACCACTCATTCATGTATTATATATAGATTCTCCTTTAGATGCCCGTGGGTTACAATATTTCTCCACTCAAGAGAGTTAAATTTAAATTTTTTTAATTTAACTCTCGAGAGTGAAGAAATATCGTAACCCACATGGGCAACTGAAGGAGAATTTGTTTCTCCCATTATTTAACACAAACTTTATTTCAAAATCCTTTTAATTACCGATTTGACAACATGCGGGGAAAGGCAGGAGACATTTTAATCCTCTAGAGGATTACAGATTTTTCCACCACTGGTTCAGCGGGGTTAAAACGCCATAATAATGGGAGAAATAATTATTACCAGTATGCTACACAGATACGTACAAAGTTTATGACAAGAAAGTTTAAATAGTGATGGCAAACAATTCCTCCAATACCAACAAAAGGAACAACCACCCCTCACCTTAAACCATGGAACACAAAAATTTGGCAGGGTTAAACCTAATTCTTGTGTGTTTATATAGTACAAAAATAATAAGATTATCATATGAAAAAAAGGCAGATTTTTCATGAAATTACATAATTATTACATTTGTGTATATATATATATATTCAGTACCACATGATTAATGTATAGATGAAAAGATAAATACATGAGAAGCATGTTTGGCTTTGTTCCTTGTGTATCTAATACATGAGAATCATGTTTGGCTTTGTTCCTTGTGTATCTAATACATGAGAATCATGTTTGGCTTTGTTCCTTGTGTATCTAATACATGAGAAGCATGTTTGGCTTTGTTCCTTGTGTATCTACTACATGATAAGCATGTTTGGCTTTGTTCCTTGTGTATCTAATACATGAGAATCATGTTTGGCTTTGTTCCTTGTGTATCTAATACATGAGAAGCATGTTTGGCTTTGTTCCTTGTGTATCTAATACATGAGAATCATGTTTGGCTTTGTTCCTTGTGTATCTAAGACATGAGAAGCATGTTTGGCTTTGTTCCTTGTGTATCTAATACATGAGAATCATGTTTGGCTTTGTTCCTTGTGTATCTGATACATGAGAAGCATGTTTGGCTTTGTTCCTTGTGTATCTAATACATGAGAATCATGTTTGGCTTTGTTCCTTGTGTATCTAATACATGAGAAGCATGTTTGGCTTTGTTCCTTGTGTATCTAATACATGAGAAGCATGCTTGGCTTTGTTCCTTGTGTATCTGATACATGAGAAGCATGTTTGGCTTTGTTCCTTGTGTATCTACTACATGAGAAGTATGTTTGGCTTTGTTCCTTGTGTATCTAATACATAAGAAGCATGTTTGGCTTTGTTCCTTGTGTATCTAATACATGAGAAGCATGTTTGGCTTTGTTCCTTGTGTATCTAAGACATGAGAAACATGTTTGGCTTTGTTCCTTGTGTATCTAATACATGAGAATCATGTTTGGCTTTGTTCCTTGTGTATCTACTACATGAGAAGCATGTTTGGCTTTGTTCCTTGTGTATCTACTACATGAGAAGCATGTTTGGCTTTGTTCCTTGTGTATCTAATACATGAGAAGCATGTTTGGCTTTGTTCCTTGTGTATCTACTACATGAGAAGCATGTTTGGCTTTGTTCCTTGTGTATCTAATACATGAGAAGCATGTTTGGCTTTGTTCCTTGTGTATCTAATACATGAGAAGCATGTTTGGCTTTGTTCCTTGTGTATCTAATACATGAGAAGCATGTTTGGCTTTGTTCCTTGTGTATCTAATTAATGAGAAGCATGATTGGCCTTGTTCCTTGTGTGAAAAGATTAATACATGAGAAGCATGTTTGGCTTTGTTCCTTGTGTGAAAAGATTAATACATGAGAAGCATGTTTGGCTTTGTTCCTTGTGTATCTAATTAATGAGAAGCATGTTTGGCTTTGTTCCTTGTGTATCTAATTAATGAGAAGCATGTTTGGCTTTGTTCCTTGTGTATCTAATTAATGAGAAGCATGTTTGGCTTTGTTCCTTGTGTATCTAATACATGAGAAGCATGTTTGGCTTTGTTCCTTGTGTATCTACTACACGAGAAGCATGTTTGGCTTTGTTCCTTGTGTATCTACTACATGAGAAGCATGTTTGGCTTTGTTCCTTGTGTATCTAATTAATGAGAAGCATGATTGGCTTTGTTCCTTCTGTATCTAATTAATGAGAAGCATGTTTGGCTTTGTTCCATGTGTATCTAATTAATGAGAAGCATGTTTGGCTTTGTTCCTTGTGTATCTAATTAATGAGAAGCATGTTTGGCTTTGTTCCTTGTGTATCTACTACATGAGAAGCATGCTTGGCTTTGTTCCTTGTGTATCTACTACATGAGAAGCATGTTTGGCTTTGTTCCTTGTGTATCTACTACATGAGAAGCATGTTTGGCTTTGTTCCTTGTGTATATAATACATGAGAAGCATGTTTGGCTTTGTTCCTTGTGTATATACTACATGAGAAGCATGTTTGGCTTTGTTCCTTGTGTATCTACTACATGAGAAGCATGTTTGGCTTTGTTCCTTGTGTATATAATACATGAGAAGCATGCTTGACTTTGTTCCTTGTGTATCTAATACATGAGAAGCATGTTTGGCTTTGTTCCTTGTGTATATAATACATGAGAAGCATGCTTGGCTTTGTTCCTTGTGTATCTAATACATGAGAAGCATGTTTGGCTTTGTTCCTTGTGTATATAATACATGATAAGCATGTTTGGCTTTGTTCCTTGTGTATATAATACATGAGAAGCATGCTTGGCTTTGTTCCTTGTGTATCTAATACATGAGAAGCATGTTTGGCTTTGTTCCTTGTGTATATAATACATGAGAAGCATGCTTGACTTTGTTCCTTGTGTATCTAATACATGAGAAGCATGTTTGGCTTTGTTCCTTGTGTATATAATACATGAGAAGCATGTTTGGCTTTGTTCCTTGTGTATATAATACATGAGAAGCATGCTTGGCTTTGTTCCTTGTGTATCTAATACATGAGAAGCATGTTTGGCTTTGTTCCTTGTGTATATAATACATGAGAAGCATGCTTGGCTTTGTTCCTTGTGTATCTAATACATGAGAAGCATGTTTGGCTTTGTTCCTTGTGTATCTACTACATGAGAAGCATGTTTGGCTTTGTTCCTTGTGTATATAATACATGAGAAGCATGCTTGGTTTTGTTCCTTGTGTAACTAATACATGAGAAGCATGTTTGGCTTTGTTCCTTGTGTATATAATACATGAGAAGCATGCTTGGCTTTGTTCCTTGTGTATCTAATACATGAGAAGCATGTTTGGCTTTGTTCCTTGTGTATCTACTACATGAGAAGCATGTTTGGCTTTGTTCCTTGTGTATCTACTACATGAGAAGCATGTTTGGCTTTGTTCCTTGTGTATATAATACATGAGAAGCATGTTTGGCTTTGTTCCTTGTGTATCTACTACATGAGAAGCATGTTTGGCTTTGTTCCTTGTGTATATAATACATGAGAAGCATGCTTGGCTTTGTTCCTTGTGTATCTAATACATGAGAAGCATGTTTGGCTTTGTTCCTTGTGTATTTACTACATGAGAAGCATGTTTGGCTTTGTTCCTTGTGTATATAATACATGAGAAGCATGCTTGGCTTTGTTCCTTGTGTATCTAATACATGAGAAGCATGTTTGGCTTTGTTCCTTGTGTATATAATACATGAGAAGCATGCTTGGCTTTGTTCCTTGTGTATCTAATACATGAGAAGCATGTTTGGCTTTGTTCCTTGTGTATCTACTACATGAGAAGCATGTTTGGCTTTGTTCCTTGTGTATCTACTACATGAGAAGCATGTTTGGCTTTGTTCCTTGTGTATATAATACATGAGAAGCATGCTTGGCTTTGTTCCTTGTGTATCTACTACATGAGAAGCATGTTTGGCTTTGTTCCTTGTGTATATAATACATGAGAAGCATGCTTGGCTTTGTTCCTTGTGTATATAATACATGAGAAGCATGTTTGGCTTTGTTCCTTGTGTATATAATACATGAGAAGCATGCTTGGCTTTGTTCCTTGTATATATAATACATGAGAAGCATGTTTGGCTTTGTTCCTTGTGTATATAATACATGAGAAGCATGCTTGGCTTTGTTCCTTGTGTATATAATACATGAGAAGCATGCTTGGCTTTGTTCCTTGTGTATATAATAAATGAGAAGCATGCTTGGCTTTGTTCCTTGTGTATCTAATACATGAGAAGCATGTTTGGCTTTGTTCCTTGTGTATTTAATTAATGAGAAGCATGTTTGGCTTTGTTCCTTGTGTATCTACTACATGAGAAGCATGTTTGGCTTTGTTCCTTGTGTATCTACTACATGAGAAGCATGTTTGGCTTTGTTCCTTGTGTATCTACTACATGAGAAGCATGTTTGGCTTTGTTCCTTGTGTATATAATACATGAGAAGCATGCTTGGCTTTGTTCCTTGTGTATCTACTACATGAGAAGCATGTTTGGCTTTGTTCCTTGTGTATATAATACATGAGAAGCATGCTTGGCTTTGTTCCTTGTGTATCTAATACATGAGAAGCATGTTTGGCTTTGTTCCTTGTGTATCTAATACATGAGAATCATGTTTGGCTTTGTTCATTGTGTATATAATACATGAGAAGCATGCTTGGCTTTGTTCCTTATGTATCTAATACATGAGAATCATGTTTGACTTTGTTCCTTGTGTATCTACTACATGAGAAGCATGTTTGGCTTTGTTCCTTGTGTATCTACTACATGAGAAGCATGTTTGGCTTTGTTCCTTGTGTATCTACTACATGAGAAGCATGTTTGGCTTTGTTCCTTGTGTATATAATACATGAGAAGCATGTTTGGCTTTGTTCCTTGTGTATATAATACATGAGAAGCATGCTTGGCTTTGTTCCTTGTGTATATAATACATGAGAAGCATGTTTGGCTTTGTTCCTTGTGTATATAATACATGAGAAGCATGCTTGGCTTTGTTCCTTGTTTATATAATACACGAGAAGCATGTTTGGCTTTGTTCCTTGTGTATATAATACATGAGAAGCATGCTTGGCTTTGTTCCTTGTGTATATAATACATGAGAAGCATGCGTGGCTTTGTTCCTTGTGTATATAATACATGAGAAGCATGCTTGACTTTGTTCCTTGTGTATCTAATACATGAGAAGCATGTTTGGCTTTGTTCCTTGTGTATCTACTACATGAGAAGCATGTTTGGCTTTGTTCCTTGTGTATCTACTACATGAGAAGCATGTTTGGCTTTGTTCCTTGTGTATATAATACATGAGAAGCATGTTTGGCTTTGTTCCTTGTGTATATAATACATGAGAAGCATGCTTGGCTTTGTTCCTTGTGTATCTAATACATGAGAAGCATGTTTGGCTTTGTTCCTTGTGTATATAATACATGAGAAGCATGCTTGGCTTTGTTCCTTGTGTATCTAATACATGAGAAGCATGTTTGGCTTTGTTCCTTGTGTATCTACTACATGAGAAGCATGTTTGGCTTTGTTCCTTGTGTATATAATACATGAGAAGCATGCTTGGTTTTGTTCCTTGTGTAACTAATACATGAGAAGCATGTTTGGCTTTGTTCCTTGTGTATATAATACATGAGAAGCATGCTTGGCTTTGTTCCTTGTGTATCTAATACATGAGAAGCATGTTTGGCTTTGTTCCTTGTGTATCTACTACATGAGAAGCATGTTTGGCTTTGTTCCTTGTGTATCTACTACATGAGAAGCATGTTTGGCTTTGTTCCTTGTGTATATAATACATGAGAAGCATGTTTGGCTTTGTTCCTTGTGTATCTACTACATGAGAAGCATGTTTGGCTTTGTTCCTTGTGTATATAATACATGAGAAGCATGCTTGGCTTTGTTCCTTGTGTATCTAATACATGAGAAGCATGTTTGGCTTTGTTCCTTGTGTATTTACTACATGAGAAGCATGTTTGGCTTTGTTCCTTGTGTATATAATACATGAGAAGCATGCTTGGCTTTGTTCCTTGTGTATCTAATACATGAGAAGCATGTTTGGCTTTGTTCCTTGTGTATATAATACATGAGAAGCATGCTTGGCTTTGTTCCTTGTGTATCTACTACATGAGAAGCATGTTTGGCTTTGTTCCTTGTGTATCTACTACATGAGAAGCATGTTTGGCTTTGTTCCTTGTGTATCTACTACATGAGAAGCATGTTTGGCTTTGTTCCTTGTGTATATAATACATGAGAAGCATGCTTGGCTTTGTTCCTTGTGTATCTACTACATGAGAAGCATGTTTGGCTTTGTTCCTTGTGTATATAATACATGAGAAGCATGCTTGGCTTTGTTCCTTGTGTATATAATACATGAGAAGCATGTTTGGCTTTGTTCCTTGTGTATATAATACATGAGAAGCATGCTTGGCTTTGTTCCTTGTATATATAATACATGAGAAGCATGTTTGGCTTTGTTCCTTGTGTATATAATACATGAGAAGCATGCTTGGCTTTGTTCCTTGTGTATATAATACATGAGAAGCATGCTTGGCTTTGTTCCTTGTGTATATAATAAATGAGAAGCATGCTTGGCTTTGTTCCTTGTGTATCTAATACATGAGAAGCATGTTTGGCTTTGTTCCTTGTGTATCTAATTAATGAGAAGCATGTTTGGCTTTGTTCCTTGTGTATCTACTACATGAGAAGCATGTTTGGCTTTGTTCCTTGTGTATCTACTACATGAGAAGCATGTTTGGCTTTGTTCCTTGTGTATCTACTACATGAGAAGCATGTTTGGCTTTGTTCCTTGTGTATATAATACATGAGAAGCATGCTTGGCTTTGTTCCTTGTGTATCTACTACATGAGAAGCATGTTTGGCTTTGTTCCTTGTGTATATAATACATGAGAAGCATGCTTGGCTTTGTTCCTTGTGTATCTAATACATGAGAAGCATGTTTGGCTTTGTTCCTTGTGTATCTAATACATGAGAATCATGTTTGGCTTTGTTCATTGTGTATATAATACATGAGAAGCATGCTTGGCTTTGTTCCTTATGTATCTAATACATGAGAATCATGTTTGACTTTGTTCCTTGTGTATCTACTACATGAGAAGCATGTTTGGCTTTGTTCCTTGTGTATCTACTACATGAGAAGCATGTTTGGCTTTGTTCCTTGTGTATCTACTACATGAGAAGCATGTTTGGCTTTGTTCCTTGTGTATATAATACATGAGAAGCATGTTTGGCTTTGTTCCTTGTGTATATAATACATGAGAAGCATGCTTGGCTTTGTTCCTTGTGTATATAATACATGAGAAGCATGTTTGGCTTTGTTCCTTGTGTATATAATACATGAGAAGCATGCTTGGCTTTGTTCCTTGTTTATATAATACACGAGAAGCATGTTTGGCTTTGTTCCTTGTGTATATAATACATGAGAAGCATGCTTGGCTTTGTTCCTTGTGTATATAATACATGAGAAGCATGCGTGGCTTTGTTCCTTGTGTATATAATACATGAGAAGCATGCTTGACTTTGTTCCTTGTGTATCTAATACATGAGAAGCATGTTTGGCTTTGTTCCTTGTGTATATAATACATGAGAAGCATGTTTGGCTTTGTTCCTTGTGTATATAATACATGAGAAGCATGCTTGGCTTTGTTCCTTGTGTATCTAATACATGAGAAGCATGTTTGGCTTTGTTCCTTGTGTATATAATACATGAGAAGCATGCTTGGCTTTGTTCCTTGTGTATCTAATACATGAGAAGCATGTTTGGCTTTGTTCCTTGTGTATCTACTACATGAGAAGCATGTTTGGCTTTGTTCCTTGTGTATATAATACATGAGAAGCATGCTTGGTTTTGTTCCTTGTGTAACTAATACATGAGAAGCATGTTTGGCTTTGTTCCTTGTGTATATAATACATGAGAAGCATGCTTGGCTTTGTTCCTTGTGTATCTAATACATGAGAAGCATGTTTGGCTTTGTTCCTTGTGTATCTACTACATGAGAAGCATGTTTGGCTTTGTTCCTTGTGTATCTACTACATGAGAAGCATGTTTGGCTTTGTTCCTTGTGTATATAATACATGAGAAGCATGTTTGGCTTTGTTCCTTGTGTATCTACTACATGAGAAGCATGTTTGGCTTTGTTCCTTGTGTATATAATACATGAGAAGCATGCTTGGCTTTGTTCCTTGTGTATCTAATACATGAGAAGCATGTTTGGCTTTGTTCCTTGTGTATCTACTACATGAGAAGCATGTTTGGCTTTGTTCCTTGTGTATATAATACATGAGAAGCATGCTTGGCTTTGTTCCTTGTGTATCTAATACATGAGAAGCATGTTTGGCTTTGTTCCTTGTGTATATAATACATGAGAAGCATGCTTGGCTTTGTTCCTTGTGTATCTAATACATGAGAAGCATGTTTGGCTTTGTTCCTTGTGTATCTACTACATGAGAAGCATGTTTGGCTTTGTTCCTTGTGTATCTACTACATGAGAAGCATGTTTGGCTTTGTTCCTTGTGTATATAATACATGAGAAGCATGCTTGGCTTTGTTCCTTGTGTATCTACTACATGAGAAGCATGTTTGGCTTTGTTCCTTGTGTATATAATACATGAGAAGCATGCTTGGCTTTGTTCCTTGTGTATCTAATACATGAGAAGCATGTTTGGCTTTGTTCCTTGTGTATCTAATACATGAGAATCATGTTTGGCTTTGTTCCTTGTGTATATAATACATGAGAAGCATGCTTGGCTTTGTTCCTTATGTATCTAATACATGAGAATCATGTTTGACTTTGTTCCTTGTGTATCTACTACATGAGAAGCATGTTTGGCTTTGTTCCTTGTGTATCTACTACATGAGAAGCATGTTTGGCTTTGTTCCTTGTGTATCTACTACATGAGAAGCATGTTTGGCTTTGTTCCTTGTGTATATAATACATGAGAAGCATGTTTGGCTTTGTTCCTTGTGTATATAATACATGAGAAGCATGCTTGGCTTTGTTCCTTGTGTATATAATACATGAGAAGCATGTTTGGCTTTGTTCCTTGTGTATATAATACATGAGAAGCATGCTTGGCTTTGTTCCTTGTTTATATAATAAATGAGAAGCATGCTTGGCTTTGTTCCTTGTGTATCTAATACATGAGAAGCATGTTTGGCTTTGTTCCTTGTGTATCTAATTAATGAGAAGCATGTTTGGCTTTGTTCCTTGTGTATCTACTACATGAGAAGCATGTTTGGCTTTGTTCCTTGTGTATCTACTACATGAGAAGCATGTTTGGCTTTGTTCCTTGTGTATCTACTACATGAGAAGCATGTTTGGCTTTGTTCCTTGTGTATATAATACATGAGAAGCATGCTTGGCTTTGTTCCTTGTGTATCTACTACATGAGAAGCATGTTTGGCTTTGTTCCTTGTGTATATAATACATGAGAAGCATGCTTGGCTTTGTTCCTTGTGTATCTAATACATGAGAAGCATGTTTGGCTTTGTTCCTTGTGTATCTAATACATGAGAATCATGTTTGGCTTTGTTCCTTGTGTATATAATACATGAGAAGCATGCTTGGCTTTGTTCCTTATGTATCTAATACATGAGAATCATGTTTGACTTTGTTCCTTGTGTATCTACTACATGAGAAGCATGTTTGGCTTTGTTCCTTGTGTATCTACTACATGAGAAGCATGTTTGGCTTTGTTCCTTGTGTATCTACTACATGAGAAGCATGTTTGGCTTTGTTCCTTGTGTATATAATACATGAGAAGCATGTTTGGCTTTGTTCCTTGTGTATATAATACATGAGAAGCATGCTTGGCTTTGTTCCTTGTGTATATAATACATGAGAAGCATGTTTGGCTTTGTTCCTTGTGTATATAATACATGAGAAGCATGCTTGGCTTTGTTCCTTGTTTATATAATACACGAGAAGCATGTTTGGCTTTGTTCCTTGTGTATATAATACATGAGAAGCATGCTTGGCTTTGTTCCTTGTGTATATAATACATGAGAAGCATGCGTGGCTTTGTTCCTTGTGTATATAATACATGAGAAGCATGCTTGGCTTTGTTCCTTGTGTATCTAATACATGAGAAGCATGTTTGGCTTTGTTCCTTGTGTATCTAATTAATGAGAAGCATGTTTGGCTTTGTTCCTTGTGTATCTAATACATGAGAAGCATGTTTGGCTTTGTTCCTTGTGTATCTAATACATGAGAAGCATGTTTGGCTTTGTTCCTTGTGTATCTAATACATGAGAAGCATGTTTGGCTTTGTTCCTTGTGTATCTAATTAATGAGAATCATGTTTGGCTTTGTTCCTTGTGTATCTACTACATGAGAAGCATGTTTGGCTTTGTTCCTTGTGTATCTACTACATGAGAAGCATGTTTGGCTTTGTTCCTTGTGTATCTACTACATGAGAAGCATGTTTGGCTTTGTTCCTTGTGTATCTAATACATGAGAAGCATGTTTGGCTTTGTTCCTTGTGTATCTAATTAATGAGAATCATGTTTGGCTTTGTTCCTTGTGTATCTACTACATGAGAAGCATGTTTGGCTTTGTTCCTTGTGTATCTACTACATGAGAAGCATGCTTGGCTTTGTTCCTTGTGTATCTAATACATGAGAATCATGTTTGGCTTTGTTCCTTGTGTATCTAATACATGAGAAGCATGTTTGGCTTTGTTCCTTGTGTATCTAAGACATGAGAAGCATGCTTGGCTTTGTTCCTTGTGTATCTAATACATGAGAAGCATGTTTGGCTTTGTTCCTTGTGTATCTAATACATGAGAAGCATGTTGGCTTTGTTCCTTGTGTATCTAATACATGAGAAGCATGTTTGGCTTTGTTCCTTGTGTATCTAATTAATGAGAAGCATGTTTGGCTTTGTTCCTTGTGTATCTAATACATGAGAATCATGTTTGGCTTTGTTCCTTGTATATCTAATTAATGAGAATCATGTTTGGCTTTGTTCCTTGTGTATCTAATACATGAGAAGCAGGCTTGGCTTTGTTCCTTGTGTATCTACTACATGAGAAGCATGTTTGGCTTTGTTCCTTGTGTATCTAATACATGAGAAGCATGCTTGGCCTTGTTCCTTGTGTATCTAATACATGAGAAGCATGTTTGGCTTTGTTCCTTGTGTATCTAATACATGAGAAGCATGTTTGGTTTTGTTCCTTGTGTATCTAATACATGAGAAGCATACTTGGCTTTGTTCCTTGTGTATCTAATGTTTGTTACTATCACCTATTGTTACATGTACACATCTTTTCAATATTATGTAACAATATTGTGAATTGTCTCCCTTTTTGCAGGTTATAAATAATGCCTGTGCGACACAAGCTATTCTAAGTATATTATTAAACTGTGAATCAGAGGCAGTAGAATTAGGAGAGACTTTGGGAAACTTTAAAGAATTTGTACAAAGTTTTGAACCAGGGGTAAGTAGAATCTGGTAGCTTTAAGATGAGACATGGGTATTGCTTTTCTGGCGACGGCATTAACAATGTCAAGTTTTTGTGATTATTTCAATTTCTCCATTACCATTCAACCTAGGCTCACTATATTTGGTCCACACATTGATCTGTTTCATGGAGCATACATTTCAGCCAGGAATTGTGTCATCTGACCTTGACCTCATTTTCACAGTCTACTGTTTAATTTACGTTAAGGTTTCATGATTACCAATAGGTCAGTTTCTACACAACCATACAACTTAGGTTCACTATATTTGGTCCACACATTTAGCATGGGGGTACATGTCACTCATTTGCATGATCTTATGACTTTGTTAAATTTACGTCAAGTTTTCGTGACTAGGTCAGTTTCTACCACCTAGGTTCACCATATTTGGTCTACACTTTGGTGATGAAGGGTGCCTTTTCATGTATATTGATTTAGTTTATTTTCTGGAAAATAATTATTTCGCGTAAATGACATAGATCTATCTGCACTTACTTAGTTTCTGCAGTGATGATAATACTTTTGAGCTGCCATGATTTTTATTTTCAGTTACGAGGACTGACTCTTAGTAATTCTGATGTCATCAGACAAGTTCACAACAGTTTTTCAAGGTAAATGTCTGAACAATAGATAACAGAAGCATATTTAATAAAAAGAAAAACAAAAAAATACCACACTGTCAGGGAACAGTTCTAAAATCTAATAGAAAAATACCACACTGTCAGAACAGTTCCAAAATCTAATAGAAAAATACCACACTGTCAGGGAACAGTTCTAAAATCTAATAGAAAAATACCACACTGTCAGAACAGTTCCAAAATCTATTAGAAAAATACCACACTGTCAGAACAGTTCTAAAATCTAATAGAAAAATACCACACTGTCAGGGAACAGTTCCAAAATCTAATAGAAAAATACCACACTGTCAGGGAACAGTTCCAAAATCTAATAGAAAAATACCACACTGTCAGGAACAGTTCTAAAATCTAATAGAAAAATACCACACTGTCAGGGAACAGTTCTAAAATCTAATAGAAAAATACCACACTGTCGGGGAACAGTTCCAAAATCTAATAGAAAAATACCACACTGTCAGGGAACAGTTCTAAAATCTAATAGAAAAATACCACACTGTCAGGGAACAGTTCCAAAATCTAATAGAAAAATACCACACTGTCAGGAACAGTTCCAAAATCTAATAGAAAAATACCACACTGTCAGGAACAGTTCCAAAATCTAATAGTAAAATACCACACTGTCGGGAACAGTTCCAAAATCTAATAGTAAAATACCACACTGTCAGGGAACAGTTCCAAAATCTAATAGAAAAATACCACACTGTCAGGAACAGTTCCAAAATCTAATAGAAAAATACCACACTGTCAGGAACAGTTCCAAAATCTAATTGAAAAATACCACACTGTCAGGAACAGTTCCAAAATCTAATAGAAAAATACCACACTGTCAGGAACAGTTCCAAAATCTAATAGAAAAATACCACACTGTCAGGAACAGTTCCAAAATCTAATAGAAAAATACCACACTGTCAGGGAACAGTTCCAAAATCTAATAGAAAAATACCACACTGTCGGGAACAGTTCCAAAATCTAATAGAAAAATACCACACTGTCAGGGAACAGTTCTAAAATCTAATAGAAAAATACCACACTGTCAGGGAACAGTTCCAAAATCTAATAGAAAAATACCACACTGTCAGGGAACAGTTCCAAGATCTAATAGAAAAATACCACACTGTCAGGGAACAGTTCCAAAATCTAATAGAAAAATACCACACTGTCGGGAACAGTTCCAAAATCTAATAGAAAAATACCACACTGTCAGGGAACAGTTCCAAAATCTAATAGAAAAATACCACACTGTCAGGGAACAGTTCCAAAATCTAATAAAAAAATACCACACTGTCAGGGAACAGTTCCAAAATCTAATAGAAAAATACCACACTGTCAGGGAACAGTTCCAAAATCTAACAGAAAAATACCACACTGTCAGGGAACAGTTCCAAAATCTAATAGAAAAATACCACACTGTCGGGAACAGTTTCAAAATCTAATAGAAAAATACCACACTGTCAGGGAACAGTTCCAAAATCTAATAGAAAAATACCACACTGTCAGGGAACAGTTCCAAAATCTAATAGAAAAATACCACACTGTCGGGAACAGTTCCAAAATCTAATAGAAAAATACCACACTGTCGGGAACAGTTCCAAAATCTAATAGAAAAATACCACACTGTCAGGGAACAGTTCCAATATCTAATAGAAAAATACCACACTGTCAGGGAACAGTTCCAAAATCTAATAGAAAAATACCACACTGTCAGGGAACAGTTCCAAAATCTAATAGAAAAATACCACACTGTCAGGGAACAGTTCCAAAATGTAATAGAAAAATACCACACTGTCAGGAACAGTTCCAAAATCTAATAGAAAAATACCACACTGTCAGGAACAGTTCCAAAATCTAATAGAAAAATACCACACTGTCAGAACAGTTCTAAAATCTAATAGAAAAATACCACACTGTCGGGAACAGTTCCAAAATCTAATTGAAAAATACCACACTGTCGGGGAACAGTTCCAAAATCTAATAGAAAAATACCACACTGTCGGGAACAGTTCCAAAATCTAATTGAAAAATACCACACTGTCAGAACAGTTCTAAAATCTAATAGAAAAATACCACACTGTCGGGAACAGTTCCAAAATCTAATAGAAAAATACCACACTGTCAGAACAGTTCCAAAATCTAATTGAAAAATACCACACTGTCGGGAACAGTTTCAAAATCTAATAGAAAAATACCACACTGTCAGGGAACAGTTCCAAAATCTAATAGAAAAATACCACACTGTCAGGGAACAGTTCCAAAATCTAATAAAAAAATACCACACTGTCAGGGAACAGTTCCAAAATCTAATAGAAAAATACCACACTGTCAGGGAACAGTTCCAAAATCTAACAGAAAAATACCACACTGTCAGGGAACAGTTCCAAAATCTAATAGAAAAATACCACACTGTCGGGAACAGTTCCAAAATCTAATAGAAAAATACCACACTGTCAGGGAACAGTTCCAAAATCTAATAGAAAAATACCACACTGTCAGGGAACAGTTCCAAAATCTAATAGAAAAATACCACACTGTCGGGAACAGTTCCAAAATCTAATAGAAAAATACCACACTGTCGGGAACAGTTCCAAAATCTAATAGAAAAATACCACACTGTCAGGGAACAGTTCCAAAATCTAATAGAAAAATACCACACTGTCAGGGAACAGTTCCAAAATCTAATAGAAAAATACCACACTGTCAGGGAACAGTTCCAAAATGTAATAGAAAAATACCACACTGTCAGGGAACAGTTCCAAAATGTAATAGAAAAATACCACACTGTCAGGAACAGTTCCAAAATCTAATAGAAAAATACCACACTGTCGGGAACAGTTCCAAAATCTAATAGAAAAATACCACACTGTCAGAACAGTTCTAAAATCTAATAGAAAAATACCACACTGTCGGGAACAGTTCCAAAATCTAATAGAAAAATACCACACTGTCAGGAACAGTTCCAAAATCTAATAGAAAAATACCACACTGTCGGGAACAGTTCCAAAATCTAATTGAAAAATACCACACTGTCAGAACAGTTCTAAAATCTAATAGAAAAATACCACACTGTCGGGAACAGTTCCAAAATCTAATAGAAAAATACCACACTGTCAGAACAGTTCCAAAATCTAATTGAAAAATACCACACTGTCGGGAACAGTTCCAAAATCTAATAGAAAAATACCACACTGTCAGGGAACAGTTCCAAAATCTAATAGAAAAATACCACACTGTCGGGAACAGTTCCAAAATCTAATAGAAAATACCACACTGTCGGGAACAGTTCCAAAATCTAATAGAAAAATACCACACTGTCTGGAACAGTTCCAAAATCTAATAGAAAAATACCACACTGTCAGGGAACAGTTCCAAAATCTAATTGAAAAATACCACACTGTCAGGAACAGTTCCAAAATCTAATAGAAAAATACCACACTGTCGGGAACAGTTCCAAAATCTAATAGAAAAATACCACACTGTCGGGAACAGTTCCAAAATCTAATAGAAAAATACCACACTGTCGGGGAACAGTTCCAAAATCTAATAGAAAAATACCACACTGTCTGGAACAGTTCCAAGATCTAATAGAAAAATACCACACTGTCGGGAACAGTTCCAAAATCTAATAAAAAATACCACACTGTCAGGGAACAGTTCCAAAATCTAATAGAAAAATACCACACTGTCGGGAACAGTTCTAAAATCTAATAGAAAAATACCACACTGTCGGGAACAGTTCTAAAATCTAATAGAAAAATACCACACTGTCGGGAACAGTTTCAAAATCTAATAGAAAAATACCACACTGTCGGGAACAGTTCCAAAATCTAATAGAAAAATACCACACTGTCGGGAACAGTTCCAAAATCTAATAGAAAAATACCACACTGTCGGGAACAGTTCCAAAATCTAATAGAAAAATACCATGCTGTCGGGAACAGTTCCAAAATCTAATAGAAAAATACCACACTGTCGGGAACAGTTCCAAAATCTAATAGAAAAATACCACACTGTCAGGGAACAGTTCCAAAATCTAATAGAAAAATACCACACTGTCTGGAACAGTTCCAAGATCTAATAGAAAAATACCACACTGTCGGGAACAATTCCAAAATCTAATAGAAAAATACCACACTGTCAGGGAACAGTTCCAAAATCTAATAGAAAAATACCACACTGTCGGGAACAGTTCTAAAATCTAATAGAAAAATACCACACTGTCGGGAACAGTTCTAAAATCTAATAGAAAAATACCACACTGTCGGGAACAGTTTCAAAATCTAATAGAAAAATACCGTACTGTCAGGGAACAGTTCCAAAATCTAATAGAAAAATACCACACTGTCTGGAACAGTTCCAAGATCTAATAGAAAAATACCACACTGTCGGGAACAGTTCCAAAATCTAATAGAAAAATACCACACTGTCAGGGAACAGTTCCAAAATCTAATAGAAAAATACCACACTGTCGGGAACAGTTCTAAAATGTAATAGAAAAATACCACACTGTCGGGAACAGTTCTAAAATCTAATAGAAAAATACCACACTGTCGGGAACAGTTTCAAAATCTAATAGAAAAATACCACACTGTCGGGAACAGTTCCAAAATCTAATAGAAAAATACCACACTGTCGGGAACAGTTCCAAAATCTAATAGAAAAATACCACACTGTCGGGAACAGTTCCAAAATCTAATAGAAAAATACCACACTGTCGGGAACAGTTCCAAAATCTAATAGAAAAATACCACACTGTCAGGGAACAGTTCCAAAATCTAATAGAAAAATACCACACTGTCAGGAACAGTTCCAAAATCTAATAGAAAAAAACCACACTGTCGGGAACAGTTCCAAAATCTAATAGAAAAATACCACACTGTCAGGGAACAGTTCCAAAATCCAAAAATTTGAAAAATTGTAAACAGAAGCAAAAATCAATACCCCTAACATACAAATACATGACCATTCACTTTCCTGGCTTGGATCGGTGGTGTTAAGCCAGTCTTATTGGCCCAAGCCGCCACTGTACCTCTAAATACATGGAACATTAGTTTCTGCAATTCACAAACAGTTTCATCAAAATGTTGAGGAAACACATTACACTATGTCGACAAAAGTTCAAGTTAAACACCAATCAATCAATCAATTTACTGCATCCACAAAAGGTGACATTAAACATCAATCAATCAATCAATGCACTGTCAACAACAGTTGATGTTAAACACCAATCACTCAATGCATTATGTCCACAAACATTGACGTTAAACATCAATCAATCAATGCACTATATCCACAAAAGTTGATGTTAAACACCAATCAATCCACTATGTCCACAAAAAGTGATGTTAAACACTAATCAATCAATATATACACTGTCCACAAAAGTTGACGTTAAACACCAATCAATCAATGAATCCACTATGTCCACAAAAGTTGAAGTTAAACGTCAATCAATCAATGCACTATATCCACAAAAGCTGATGTTAAACACCAATCAGTCAAACAATACACTGCTTTCACACTTATTTACTTATGCTATCTTCTTAATTCCATTTTTTTTTTTTTTTTTTTTTCAGACAACAAATGTTTGAATTCGATGAAAAACAGGCGAAAAAAGATGACGATGTCTTCCATTTTGTGGGCTACATCCCTATAGGGGGACGTCTGTATGAATTGGATGGTCTAAAAGATGGTCCTGTTGACCTAGGTAGGTGGACCAGTTCTGTAAACTACTTCTCAGTAGTAGGTACATTTGTATGGATTGGGTGACCTAGAAGATGTAGTATACCCTAAAACAATTCAACAAACTATTTTATGAATAGAAATGTTCAACCCATTTTTAATGTCTCAAGTTACATGTATGTAAAATCATATGGAAAGCCAATTACCTGTAATATTCTTTTTTTTTAAATAAAGAAAAGCAGTGACCTTGACATTGACCGTTTGTAACCTTGAAAAGAAAGGTCAGGTGACATATTAGTGAAGATTCCATTATCCGATGACAAACCATTCTTGAATTGCAAATGTTAACTCTTTTAAAAATTTTGGGGCCGTCGTGGTCATGATCGTATGAAAGTTGGATTTATAGCTGCTTGTACAATCAGTGCCTATCACCGCTAACGTTGTGAGTTAAATCCCGCCCAGGCAAGGTGTACTCGATGCAACATTATGTGATAAAGTTTGTCAGTGTCTTGCAACAGGTTTGTGGTTTTCTCTGGGTACTCCGGTTTACTCCACTTATAAAACTTGATGGCCACGATATAACTGAAATATTGTTGAAAGTGGTGTTAAACACCATACCCTAACCCTTTTAGATTTTTTCTTTATGAATTTCAAAATGGTCGCATGAAAGTTGTTCCTGTACATGTCGAACATGGTAAAAGTTTTATTTTTTATTATTTTCGTTACACTTGATCAATGTATGGTCTATAAGTCCATAGTTATTGTTTCTCTTGTGGATTATAAATTTTAGGTGACTGTCGTTGTTTGATATATTTTAATATAGAACCTATAGGGGGAAAAAGTGACGAAAATATTCCTAAATACTGATTTTCATAATTGGTTCTACATGATTCTTATGCATATTAGTAAATTCATGGTTTTCTGTCTGGATTTTTATTATGCAATAATCCTGATAATTAGACAGTTTATAACGATGATATACAGGTGGTATAGTGATTGCTGTTTAAAGCAAATTGAGTAATATTTCAGCTGTATCATGGCGAGAACAATTTACATTTTGATTAGACGATGATGTCAGCTTTGTACTAGAGCAACACGATGAGTTGGATTTTATAGTAACACTACCACTGAAACAACAGTCCGTGGGTAGACATGTCGCTCCACTCTGACATATTATCCATATATTGAGCCATGTTTCCACTTATGTGATGATTTTTTGCATAATTTTTTTTTAATTTGCATTTGAAATTAGCCTTTACTAATATAAAACTTTGTAATAAACATAGATGTGTATATGATTTTAGGATCAATCCCAGCAGATACTGATTGGTTAGCACTAGTTCAGCCTATTCTGGAAAAAAGAATGCAAAAGTAAGTCAGTCTTCAGTTAGTCATACAGTAGTGGCCCATCCTATAAGGCCTCCCACCAAAGGCAACGAGGGCCCGTTGAAGTCATGATCATATGGTAGTTGAATTTACAACTATCTGTGCAATCAGTACCTATCACCACTAAAATGTTGTGAGTTCGAACCCTGTTAATGGCGAGGTATACTCGATACAACATTATGTGATAAAGCTTGTCAGTGACTTGCGACAGGTCTGTGGTTTTCTCTGGGTATTCTGGTTTCCTCCACCAATAAAACTGACCACCACGATATAACTGAAATTTTGTTGCAAGTGGAGTTAAACACCATAAAACAAAACAAAATTATATATGCTTATAGTACATTTGTATGACCACAGAAATTCTTAAGAATCTAACGGTAGTTTTACTGTGACATTTTAGTGGAATTGGCAGAGGGGGCTAAATGGTTCGTCATTATGCAGTGATTGGGAAAGGCAGGGGCCATGGGCCGTTTGATACATACAGTTTTGTAATTCTGTGTAGATGCCCCATGCAAAAATTAAAAGGCCCATAGACTATTTTAGTTTTTACAAAGACTACACTGAAATGGCCCATTGAATGTTGTGATGATGGGGCCGCAATGGCCCATAATCATTTCCTCTTTCCTGATCACTGATTATGCTAAGCGAATCAGCACTGCAGTGTACCAATGGTGTGGGTTTGATTCCCGCTGAGGGGAAAAAAACAAAAAACTGTCATTTAAAACTCTAACTGTAGCACTGTTGGGTTGAATGTTCAGATGTTTATGCAAAAAAATATTTAATATAGCTCAGTATCGTTTCTGGATACAGTGGGATAGATACATTGTAAGGGGGTTATGGTATTTAACGCCACTTTCAACAATATTTCAGTTATAGTGTCAGATACATTGTATGGTAGTCCCTTGCTTGAGTAGATTTTATATACAAAAAATGTATGTATATTATATATTTACAGATACAGTACTGATGAAATCCACTTTAATCTGATGGCTGTCGTCTCCGACAGAAAAACTATGTATGAAAAGAAGATCCTAGAATTAACATCGTTAATGGAGGTGATTAGTAAGAAGACCTGACATTTAATTAAACAGATGGTTTAACATTTATCAACATTTCATTAAGAAAATGATATTTATGCACTGGAACATTTGTGCACATATACACAGGGGCCTTCATGGTCGTGATCGTATGATAGTTTGATTTACAACTACCTATGCAATCAGTGCCTATCACCACTAAAGTTGTGAGTTTGAGCCCGTTCATGGTGAGGTGTACTCGATACAACATTATGTGATAAAGCTTGTCAGTGACTTGCGACAGGTCTGTGGTTTTCTCCGGGTACTCCGGTTTCCTCCACCAATAAAACTGACCACCACGATATAACTGAAATTTTGTTGAAAGTGGTGTTAAACACCATCAAACAAACATAAAACTGACCGCCACGATGTAACTAAAATATTGTTGAAAGTGTCGTTAAACATCATCAAACGAACAAACTGATTGCACAGGTAGTTGTAAATCCAACTACCATAGGATCATGACCCCGACGGCCCCTCTAGGGTGTTGTTGTAGACTGAACCAAGTTCTTGCATGTGTTAATAAGCCATTTTGATTAAGTTGAGGAATTTTCGGCCTTGGGGTCGAGCTTGTGTAACAAACATTGTTCTTTCAATAATGCTTTTTACCATTAAAGCAAAAATATCGTTGACAGCGGCATTAAACACTCATAAATCTATGCTATCGGTGCCTATCACCACTGATGTTGAGAGTTCGAGTCCCGATCAGGATGAGGTGTACAACATTGTGTGATCAAGTTTATCAGTTACTTGCGACAAGTCAGTGGTTTTCTCCGGGTCCTCCGATTTCCTCCACCAATAAAAGTGACCGCCACGATATAACTGAAATATTGTTGAAAGTGGCGTTAAGCACCATACAACCAAACCAAAGCAACTTATCTGAAAGTTAAGCAAATTCTAATTAATGATTGTATATATTTTAGGATAGTGGTATGGAAACAGATAATCTACAAACAGAAATCAGTCATCTACATGATCTGATACAAGACGAGGAAAGTAAGATGAAGAGATACAGAGTAAGTTATGATTATTATTAGTGGTGCACCGATCATTGGAAACATCGACTTATCAGTAGTGGTGCACTGATCATTGGAAACTTTGACTTATCAGTCAGACGTCATCGTACGATCCGATGCTCGATTCTCACACTTGGTTCATTCTGATTCCTAGTGTCAAAAAAATGTTTATGTTTAACTTTATTCCAGCTGTTTTTGTTCTCCTCATACTGACAAACATCTTACAGTTTTATCCCAGCTGTTTTTGTTCTCCTCATACTGACAAACATCTTACAGTTTTATCCCAGCTGTTTTTGTTCTCCTCATACTGACAAAATCTTACAGTTTTATCCCAGCTGGTTTTTGTTCTCCTCATACTGACAAACATCTTACAGTTTTATCCCAGCTGTTTTTGTTTTCCTCATACTGACAAACATCTTACAGTTTTATCCCAGCTGTTTTTGTTGTCCTCATACTGACAAACATCTCTACAGTTTTATCCCAGCTGGTTTTGTTATCCTCATACTGACAAACATCTTACAGTTTTATCCCAGCTGTTTTTGTTCTCCTCATACTGACAAACATCTCACAGTTTTATCCCAGCTGTTTTTGTTCTCCTCATACTGACAAACATCTTACAGTTTTATCCCAGCTGTTTTTGTTCTCCTCATACTGACAAACATCTTACAGTTTTATCCCAGCTGTTTTTGTTTTCCTCATACTGACAAACATCTTACAGTTTTATCCCAGCTGTTTTTGTTCTCCTCATACTGACAAACATCTTACAGTTTTATCCCAGCTGGTTTTTGTTCTCATACTGACAAACATCTTACAGTTTTATCCCAGCTGTTTTTGTTATCCTCATACTGACAAACATCTTACAGTTTTATCCCAGCTGTTTTTGTTCTCCTCATACTGACAAACATCTCACAGTTTTATCCCAGCTGTTTTTGTTCTCCTCATACTGACAAACATCTTACAGTTTTATCCCAGCTGTTTTTGTTCTCCTCATACTGACAAACATCTTACAGTTTTATCCCAGCTGTTTTTGTTGTCCTCATACTGACAAACATCTTACAGTTTTATCCCAGCTGTTTTTGTTGTCCTCATACTGACAAACATCTTACAGTTTTATCCCAGCTGTTTTTGTTATCCTCATACTGACAAACATCTTACAGTTTTATCCCAGCTGTTTTTGTTGTCCTCATACTGACAAACATCTTACAGTTTTATCCCAGCTGTTTTTGTTCTCCTCATACTGACAAACATCTTACAGTTTTATCCCAGCTGTTTTTGTTGTCCTCATACTGACAAACATCTTACAGTTTTATCCCAGCTGTTTTTGTTCTCCTCATACTGACAAACATCTTACAGTTTTATCCCAGCTGTTTTTGTTCTCCTCATACTGACAAACATCTTACAGTTTTATCCCAGCTGTTTTTGTTCTCCTCATACTGACAAACATCTTACAGTTTTATCCCAGCTGGTTTTTGTTGTCCTCATACTGACAAACATCTTACAGTTTTATCCCAGCTGTTTTTGTTCTCCTCATACTGACAAACATCTTACAGTTTTATCCCAGCTGTTTTTGTTCTCCTCATACTGACAAACATCTTACAGTTTTATCCCAGCTGTTTTTGTTCTCCTCATACTGACAAACATCTTACAGTTTTATCCCAGCTGTTTTTGTTGTCCTCATACTGACAAACATCTTACAGTTTTATCCCAGCTGTTTTTGTTCTCCTCATACTGACAAACATCTTACAGTTTTATCCCAGCTGTTTTTGTTCTCCTCATACTGGCAAACATCTTACAGTTTTATCCCAGCTGTTTTTGTTCTCCTCATACTGACAAAATCTTACAGTTTTATCCCAGCTGTTTTTGTTCTCCTCATACTAACAAACATCTTACAGTTTTATCCCAGCTGTTTTTGTTATCCTCATACTGACAAACATCTTACAGTTTTATCCCAGCTGTTTTTGTTCTCCTCATACTGACAAACATCTTACAGTTTTATCCCAGCTGTTTTTGTTGTCCTCATACTGACAAACATCTTACAGTTTTATCCCAGCTGTTTTTGTTCTCCTCATACTGACAAACATCTTACAGTTTTATCCCAGCTGTTTTTGTTGTCCTCATACTGACAAACATCTTACAGTTTTATCCCAGCTGTTTTTGTTCTCCTCATACTGACAAACATCTTACAGTTTTATCCCAGCTGTTTTTGTTCTCCTCATACTGACAAACATCTTACAGTTTTATCCCAGCTGTTTTTGTTCTCCTCATACTGACAAACATCTTACAGTTTTATCCCAGCTGTTTTTGTTCTCCTCATACTGACAAACATCTTACAGTTTTATCCCAGCTGTTTTTGTTGTCCTCATACTGACAAACATCTTACAGTTTTATCCCAGCTGGTTTTTGTTCTCCTCATACTGACAAACATCTTACAGTTTTATCCCAGCTGGTTTTGTTATCCTCATACTGACAAACATCTTACAGTTTTATCCCAGCTGTTTTTGTTATCCTCATACTGACAAACATCTTACAGTTTTATCCCAGCTGTTTTTGTTCTCCTCATACTGACAAACATCTTACAGTTTTATCCCAGCTGTTTTTGTTCTCCTCATACTGACAAACATCTTACAGTTTTATCCCAGCTGTTTTTGTTCTCCTCATACTGACAAACATCTTACAGTTTTATCCCAGCTGTTTTTGTTATCCTCATACTGACAAACATCTTACAGTTTTATCCCAGCTGTTTTTGTTCTCCTCATACTGACAAACATCTCACAGTTTTATCCCAGCTGTTTTTGTTGTCCTCATACTGACAAACATCTCACAGTTTTATCCCAGCTGTTTTTGTTGTCCTCATACTGACAAACATCTCACAGTTTTATCCCAGCTGGTTTTTGTTCTCCTCATACTGACAAACATCTCACAGTTTTATCCCAGCTGTTTTTGTTGTCCTCATACTGACAAACATCTTACAGTTTTATCCCAGCTGTTTTTGTTCTCCTCATACTGACAAACATCTTACAGTTTTATCCCAGCTGTTTTTGTTGTCCTCATACTGACAAACATCTTACAGTTTTATCCCAGCTGTTTTTGTTCTCCTCATACTGACAAACATCTTACAGTTTTATCCCAGCTGTTTTTGTTCTCCTCATACTGACAAACATCTTACAGTTTTATCCCAGCTGTTTTTGTTGTCCTCATACTAACAAACATCTTACAGTTTTATCCCAGCTGTTTTTGTTCTCCTCATACTGACAAACATCTTACAGTTTTATCCCAGCTGTTTTTGTTGTCCTCATACTGACAAACATCTTACAGTTTTATCCCAGCTGTTTTTGTTATCCTCATACTGACAAACATCTTACAGTTTTATTCCAGCTGTTTTTGTTCTCCTCATACTGACAAACATCTCAGTTTTATCCCAGCTGGTTTTTGTTATCCTCATACTGACAAACATCTTACAGTTTTATCACAGCTGGTTTTGTACTCCTCATACTGACAAACATCTCACAGTTTTAACCCAACTGGTTTTTGTTATCCTCATACTGACAAACATCTTACAGTTTTATCACAGCTGTTTTTGTTCTCCTCATACTGACAAACATCTTACAGTTTTATCCCAGCTGTTTTTGTTGTCCTCATACTGACAAACATCTTACAGTTTTATCCCAGCTGTTTTTGTTGTCCTCATACTGACAAACATCTTACAGTTTTATCCCAGCTGTTTTTGTTGTCCTCATACTGACAAACATCTTACAGTTTTATCCCAGCTGTTTTTGTTGTCCTCATACTGACAAAATCTTACAGTTTTATCCCAGCTGTTTTTGTTGTCCTCATACTGACAAACATCTTACAGTTTTATCCCAGCTGTTTTTGTTATCCTCATACTGACAAACATCTTACAGTTTTATCCCAGCTGTTTTTGTTGTCCTCATACTGACAAACATCTTACAGTTTTATCCCAGCTGTTTTTGTTCTCCTCATACTGACAAACATCTTACAGTTTTATCCCAGCTGTTTTTGTTATCCTCATACTGACAAAATCTTACAGTTTTATCCCAGCTGGTTTTTGTTGTCCTCATACTGACAAACATCTTACAGTTTTATCCCAGCTGTTTTTGTTCTCCTCATACTGACAAACATCTTACAGTTTTATCCCAGCTGTTTTTTGTTGTCCTCATACTGACAAACATCTTACAGTTTTATCCCAGCTGTTTTTGTTGTCCTCATACTGACAAAATCTTACAGTTTTATCCCAGCTGTTTTTGTTGTCCTCATACTGACAAACATCTTACAGTTTTATCCCAGCTGTTTTTGTTATCCTCATACTGACAAACATCTTACAGTTTTATCCCAGCTGTTTTTGTTGTCCTCATACTGACAAACATCTTACAGTTTTATCCCAGCTGTTTTTGTTCTCCTCATACTGACAAACATCTTACAGTTTTATCCCAGCTGTTTTTGTTATCCTCATACTGACAAAATCTTACAGTTTTATCCCAGCTGGTTTTTGTTCTCCTCATACTGACAAACATCTTACAGTTTTATCCCAGCTGTTTTTGTTCTCCTCATACTGACAAACATCTTACAGTTTTATCCCAGCTGTTTTTTGTTGTCCTCATACTGACAAACATCTTACAGTTTTATCCCAGGTGTTTTTGTTCTCCTCATACTGACAAACATCTCACAGTTTTATCCCAGCTGTTTTTGTTGTCCTCATACTGACAAACATCTTACAGTTTTATCCCAGCTGGTTTTTGTTGTCCTCATACTGACAAACATCTTACAGTTTTATCCCAGCTGTTTTTGTTCTCCTCATACTGACAAACATCTTACAGTTTTATCCCAGCTGGTTTTTGTTGTCCTCATACTGACAAACATCTTACAGTTTTATCCCAGCTGTTTTTGTTCTCCTCATACTGACAAACATCTTACAGTTTTATCCCAGCTGTTTTTGTTGTCCTCATACTGACAAACATCTTACAGTTTTATCCCAGCTGTTTTTGTTCTCCTCATACTGACAAACATCTTACAGTTTTATCCCAGCTGGTTTTTGTTGTCCTCATACTGACAAACATCTTACAGTTTTATCCCAGCTGTTTTTGTTGTCCTCATACTGACAAACATCTTACAGTTTTATCCCAGCTGTTTTTGTTATCCTCATACTGACAAACATCTTACAGTTTTATCCCAGCTGTTTTTGTTCTCCTCATACTGACAAACATCTTACAGTTTTATCCCAGCTGTTTTTGTTGTCCTCATACTGACAAACATCTTACAGTTTTATCCCAGCTGGTTTTGTTCTCCTCATACTGACAAACATCTTACAGTTTTATCCCAGCTGTTTTTGTTGTCCTCATACTGACAAACATCTTACAGTTTTATCCCAGCTGTTTTTGTTCTCCTCATACTGACAAACATCTTACAGTTTTATCCCAGCTGTTTTTGTTGTCCTCATACTGACAAACATCTTACAGTTTTATCCCAGCTGGTTTTTGTTGTCCTCATACTGACAAACATCTTACAGTTTTATCCCAGCTGTTTTTGTTATCCTCATACTGACAAACATCTCACAGTTTTATCCCAGCTGTTTTTGTTGTCCTCATACTGACAAACATCTCACAGTTTTATCCCAGCTGGTTTTTGTTATCCTCATACTGACAAACATCTTACAGTTTTATCACAGCTGTTTTTGTTCTCCTCATACTGACAAACATCTCACAGTTTTATCCCAGCTGTTTTTGTTCTCCTCATACTGACAAACATCTTACAGTTTTATCCCAGCTGTTTTTGTTATCCTCATACTGACAAACATCTCACAGTTTTATCCCAGCTGTTTTTGTTGTCCTCATACTGACAAACATCTTACAGTTTTATCCCAGCTGTTTTTGTTATCCTCATACTGACAAACATCTCACAGTTTTATCCCAGCTGTTTTTGTTATCCTCATACTGACAAACATCTTACAGTTTTATCCCAGCTGTTTTTGTTGTCCTCATACTGACAAACATCTTACAGTTTTATCCCAGCTGTTTTTGTTGTCCTCATACTGACAAACATCTTACAGTTTTATCCCAGCTGTTTTTGTTATCCTCATACTGACAAACATCTCACAGTTTTATCCCAGCTGTTTTTGTTGTCCTCATACTGACAAACATCTTACAGTTTTATCCCAGCTGTTTTTGTTGTCCTCATACTGACAAACATCTTACAGTTTTATCCCAGCTGTTTTTATTATCCTCATACTGACAAACATCTCACAGTTTTATCCCAGCTGTTTTTGTTGTCCTCATACTGACAAACATCTTACAGTTTTATCCCAGCTGTTTTTGTTGTCCTCATACTGACAAACATCTTACAGTTTTATCCCAGCTGTTTTTGTTCTCCTCATACTGACAAACATCTCACAGTTTTATCCCAGCTGTTTTTGTTGTCCTCATACGGACAAACATCTTACAGTTTTATCCCAGCTGGTTTTGTTGTCCTCATACTGACAAACATCTTACAGTTTTATCCCAGCTGTTTTTGTTCTCCTCATACTGACAAACATCTTAGTTTTATCCCAGCTGTTTTTGTTGTCCTCATACTGACAAACATCTTACAGTTTTATCACAGCTGTTTTTGTTGTCCTCATACTGACAAACATCTTACAGTTTTATCCCAGCTGTTTTTGTTCTCCTCATACTGACAAACATCTTACAGTTTTATCACAGCTGTTTTTGTTGTCCTCATACTGACAAACATCTTACAGTTTTATCCCAGCTGTTTTTGTTCTCCTCATACTGACAAACATCTTACAGTTTTATCACAGCTGTTTTTGTTGTCCTCATACTGACAAACATCTTACAGTTTTATCCCAGCTGTTTTTGTTCTCCTCATACTGACAAACATCTTACAGTTTTATCCCAGCTGTTTTTGTTGTCCTCATACTGACAAACATCTTACAGTTTTATCCCAGCTGTTTTTGTTCTCCTCATACTGACAAACATCTTACAGTTTTATCCCAGCTGTTTTTGTTCTCCTCATACTGACAAACATCTTACAGTTTTATCCCAGCTGTTTTTGTTCTCCTCATACTGACAAAATCTTACAGTTTTATCCCAGCTGTTTTTGTTCTCCTCATACTAACAAACATCTTACAGTTTTATCCCAGCTGTTTTTGTTATCCTCATACTGACAAACATCTTACAGTTTTATCCCAGCTGTTTTTGTTCTCCTCATACTGACAAACATCTTACAGTTTTATCCCAGCTGTTTTTGTTCTCCTCATACTGACAAACATCTTACAGTTTTATCCCAGCTGTTTTTGTTCTCCTCATACTGACAAACATCTTACAGTTTTATCCCAGCTGTTTTTGTTCTCCTCATACTGACAAACATCTTACAGTTTTATCCCAGCTGTTTTTGTTCTCCTCATACTGACAAACATCTTACAGTTTTATCCCAGCTGTTTTTGTTCTCCTCATACTGACAAACATCTTACAGTTTTATCCCAGCTGTTTTTGTTCTCCTCATACTGACAAACATCTTACAGTTTTATCCCAGCTGTTTTTGTTCTCCTCATACTGACAAACATCTTACAGTTTTATCCCAGCTGTTTTTGTTATCCTCATACTGACAAACATCTTACAGTTTTATCCCAGCTGTTTTTGTTGTCCTCATACTGACAAACATCTCACAGTTTTATCCCAGCTGTTTTTGTTGTCCTCATACTGACAAACATCTTACAGTTTTATCCCAGCTGTTTTTGTTGTCCTCATACTGACAAACATCTTACAGTTTTATCCCAGCTGTTTTTGTTATCCTCATACTGACAAACATCTCACAGTTTTATCCCAGCTGTTTTTGTTGTCCTCATACTGACAAACATCTTACAGTTTTATCCCAGCTGTTTTTGTTGTCCTCATACTGACAAACATCTTACAGTTTTATCCCAGCTGTTTTTATTATCCTCATACTGACAAACATCTCACAGTTTTATCCCAGCTGTTTTTGTTGTCCTCATACTGACAAACATCTTACAGTTTTATCCCAGCTGTTTTTGTTGTCCTCATACTGACAAACATCTTACAGTTTTATCCCAGCTGTTTTTGTTCTCCTCATACTGACAAACATCTCACAGTTTTATCCCAGCTGTTTTTGTTGTCCTCATACGGACAAACATCTTACAGTTTTATCCCAGCTGGTTTTGTTGTCCTCATACTGACAAACATCTTACAGTTTTATCCCAGCTGTTTTTGTTCTCCTCATACTGACAAACATCTTAGTTTTATCCCAGCTGTTTTTGTTGTCCTCATACTGACAAACATCTTACAGTTTTATCACAGCTGTTTTTGTTGTCCTCATACTGACAAACATCTTACAGTTTTATCCCAGCTGTTTTTGTTCTCCTCATACTGACAAACATCTTACAGTTTTATCACAGCTGTTTTTGTTGTCCTCATACTGACAAACATCTTACAGTTTTATCCCAGCTGTTTTTGTTCTCCTCATACTGACAAACATCTTACAGTTTTATCACAGCTGTTTTTGTTGTCCTCATACTGACAAACATCTTACAGTTTTATCCCAGCTGTTTTTGTTCTCCTCATACTGACAAACATCTTACAGTTTTATCCCAGCTGTTTTTGTTGTCCTCATACTGACAAACATCTTACAGTTTTATCCCAGCTGTTTTTGTTCTCCTCATACTGACAAACATCTTACAGTTTTATCCCAGCTGTTTTTGTTCTCCTCATACTGACAAACATCTTACAGTTTTATCCCAGCTGTTTTTGTTCTCCTCATACTGACAAAATCTTACAGTTTTATCCCAGCTGTTTTTGTTCTCCTCATACTAACAAACATCTTACAGTTTTATCCCAGCTGTTTTTGTTATCCTCATACTGACAAACATCTTACAGTTTTATCCCAGCTGTTTTTGTTCTCCTCATACTGACAAACATCTTACAGTTTTATCCCAGCTGTTTTTGTTCTCCTCATACTGACAAACATCTTACAGTTTTATCCCAGCTGTTTTTGTTCTCCTCATACTGACAAACATCTTACAGTTTTATCCCAGCTGTTTTTGTTCTCCTCATACTGACAAACATCTTACAGTTTTATCCCAGCTGTTTTTGTTCTCCTCATACTGACAAACATCTTACAGTTTTATCCCAGCTGTTTTTGTTCTCCTCATACTGACAAACATCTTACAGTTTTATCCCAGCTGTTTTTGTTCTCCTCATACTGACAAACATCTTACAGTTTTATCCCAGCTGTTTTTGTTCTCCTCATACTGACAAACATCTTACAGTTTTATCCCAGCTGTTTTTGTTATCCTCATACTGACAAACATCTTACAGTTTTATCCCAGCTGTTTTTGTTGTCCTCATACTGACAAACATCTCACAGTTTTATCCCAGCTGTTTTTGTTGTCCTCATACTGACAAACATCTCACAGTTTTATCCCAGCTGTTTTTGTTGTCCTCATACTGACAAACATCTCACAGTTTTATCCCAGCTGGTTTTTGTTCTCCTCATACTGACAAACATCTCACAGTTTTATCCCAGCTGTTTTTGTTGTCCTCATACTGACAAACATCTTACAGTTTTATCCCAGCTGTTTTTGTTCTCCTCATACTGACAAACATCTTACAGTTTTATCCCAGCTGTTTTTGTTGTCCTCATACTGACAAACATCTTACAGTTTTATCCCAGCTGTTTTTGTTCTCCTCATACTGACAAACATCTTACAGTTTTATCCCAGCTGTTTTTGTTCTCCTCATACTGACAAACATCTTACAGTTTTATCCCAGCTGTTTTTGTTGTCCTCATACTAACAAACATCTTACAGTTTTATCCCAGCTGTTTTTGTTCTCCTCATACTGACAAACATCTTACAGTTTTATCCCAGCTGTTTTTGTTGTCCTCATACTGACAAACATCTTACAGTTTTATCCCAGCTGTTTTTGTTATCCTCATACTGACAAACATCTTACAGTTTTATTCCAGCTGTTTTTGTTCTCCTCATACTGACAAACATCTCAGTTTTATCCCAGCTGGTTTTTGTTATCCTCATACTGACAAACATCTTACAGTTTTATCACAGCTGGTTTTGTACTCCTCATACTGACAAACATCTCACAGTTTTAACCCAACTGGTTTTTGTTATCCTCATACTGACAAACATCTTACAGTTTTATCACAGCTGTTTTTGTTCTCCTCATACTGACAAACATCTTACAGTTTTATCCCAGCTGTTTTTGTTGTCCTCATACTGACAAACATCTTACAGTTTTATCCCAGCTGTTTTTGTTCTCCTCATACTGACAAACATCTTACAGTTTTATCCCAGCTGTTTTTGTTCTCCTCATACTGACAAACATCTTACAGTTTTATCCCAGCTGTTTTTGTTCTCCTCATACTGACAAACATCTTACAGTTTTATCCCAGCTGTTTTTGTTCTCCTCATACTGACAAACATCTTACAGTTTTATCCCAGCTGTTTTTGTTATCCTCATACTGACAAACATCTTACAGTTTTATCCCAGCTGTTTTTGTTGTCCTCATACTGACAAACATCTCACAGTTTTATCCCAGCTGTTTTTGTTGTCCTCATACTGACAAACATCTCACAGTTTTATCCCAGCTGTTTTTGTTGTCCTCATACTGACAAACATCTCACAGTTTTATCCCAGCTGGTTTTTGTTCTCCTCATACTGACAAACATCTCACAGTTTTATCCCAGCTGTTTTTGTTGTCCTCATACTGACAAACATCTTACAGTTTTATCCCAGCTGTTTTTGTTCTCCTCATACTGACAAACATCTTACAGTTTTATCCCAGCTGTTTTTGTTGTCCTCATACTGACAAACATCTTACAGTTTTATCCCAGCTGTTTTTGTTCTCCTCATACTGACAAACATCTTACAGTTTTATCCCAGCTGTTTTTGTTCTCCTCATACTGACAAACATCTTACAGTTTTATCCCAGCTGTTTTTGTTGTCCTCATACTAACAAACATCTTACAGTTTTATCCCAGCTGTTTTTGTTCTCCTCATACTGACAAACATCTTACAGTTTTATCCCAGCTGTTTTTGTTGTCCTCATACTGACAAACATCTTACAGTTTTATCCCAGCTGTTTTTGTTATCCTCATACTGACAAACATCTTACAGTTTTATTCCAGCTGTTTTTGTTCTCCTCATACTGACAAACATCTCAGTTTTATCCCAGCTGGTTTTTGTTATCCTCATACTGACAAACATCTTACAGTTTTATCACAGCTGGTTTTGTACTCCTCATACTGACAAACATCTCACAGTTTTAACCCAACTGGTTTTTGTTATCCTCATACTGACAAACATCTTACAGTTTTATCACAGCTGTTTTTGTTCTCCTCATACTGACAAACATCTTACAGTTTTATCCCAGCTGTTTTTGTTGTCCTCATACTGACAAACATCTTACAGTTTTATCCCAGCTGTTTTTGTTGTCCTCATACTGACAAACATCTTACAGTTTTATCCCAGCTGTTTTTGTTGTCCTCATACTGACAAACATCTTACAGTTTTATCCCAGCTGTTTTTGTTGTCCTCATACTGACAAAATCTTACAGTTTTATCCCAGCTGTTTTTGTTGTCCTCATACTGACAAACATCTTACAGTTTTATCCCAGCTGTTTTTATTATCCTCATACTGACAAACATCTCACAGTTTTATCCCAGCTGTTTTTGTTGTCCTCATACTGACAAACATCTTACAGTTTTATCCCAGCTGTTTTTGTTATCCTCATACTGACAAACATCTTACAGTTTTATCCCAGCTGTTTTTGTTGTCCTCATACTGACAAACATCTTACAGTTTTATCCCAGCTGTTTTTGTTCTCCTCATACTGACAAACATCTTACAGTTTTATCCCAGCTGTTTTTGTTATCCTCATACTGACAAAATCTTACAGTTTTATCCCAGCTGGTTTTTGTTGTCCTCATACTGACAAACATCTTACAGTTTTATCCCAGCTGTTTTTGTTCTCCTCATACTGACAAACATCTTACAGTTTTATCCCAGCTGTTTTTTGTTGTCCTCATACTGACAAACATCTTACAGTTTTATCCCAGCTGTTTTTGTTCTCCTCATACTGACAAACATCTCACATTTTATCCCAGCTGTTTTTGTTGTCCTCATACTGACAAACATCTTACAGTTTTATCCCAGCTGGTTTTTGTTGTCCTCATACTGACAAACATCTTACAGTTTTATCCCAGCTGTTTTTGTTCTCCTCATACTGACAAACATCTTACAGTTTTATCCCAGCTGTTTTTGTTGTCCTCATACTGACAAACATCTTACAGTTTTATCCCAGCTGGTTTTTGTTGTCCTCATACTGACAAACATCTTACAGTTTTATCCCAGCTGTTTTTGTTCTCCTCATACTGACAAACATCTTACAGTTTTATCCCAGCTGTTTTTGTTGTCCTCATACTGACAAACATCTTACAGTTTTATCCCAGCTGTTTTTGTTCTCCTCATACTGACAAACATCTTACAGTTTTATCCCAGCTGGTTTTTGTTGTCCTCATACTGACAAACATCTTACAGTTTTATCCCAGCTGTTTTTGTTGTCCTCATACTGACAAACATCTTACAGTTTTATCCCAGCTGTTTTTGTTCTCCTCATACTGACAAACATCTTACAGTTTTATCCCAGCTGTTTTTGTTATCCTCATACTGACAAACATCTTACAGTTTTATCCCAGCTGTTTTTGTTGTCCTCATACTGACAAACATCTCACAGTTTTATCCCAGCTGTTTTTGTTCTCCTCATACTGACAAACATCTCACAGTTTTATCCCAGCTGTTTTTGTTGTCCTCATACTGACAAACATCTCACAGTTTTATCCCAGCTGGTTTTTGTTCTCCTCATACTGACAAACATCTCACAGTTTTATCCCAGCTGTTTTTGTTGTCCTCATACTGACAAACATCTTACAGTTTTATCCCAGCTGTTTTTGTTCTCCTCATACTGACAAACATCTTACAGTTTTATCCCAGCTGTTTTTGTTGTCCTCATACTGACAAACATCTTACAGTTTTATCCCAGCTGTTTTTGTTCTCCTCATACTGACAAACATCTTACAGTTTTATCCCAGCTGTTTTTGTTCTCCTCATACTGACAAACATCTTACAGTTTTATCCCAGCTGTTTTTGTTGTCCTCATACTAACAAACATCTTACAGTTTTATCCCAGCTGTTTTTGTTCTCCTCATACTGACAAACATCTTACAGTTTTATCCCAGCTGTTTTTGTTGTCCTCATACTGACAAACATCTTACAGTTTTATCCCAGCTGTTTTTGTTATCCTCATACTGACAAACATCTTACAGTTTTATTCCAGCTGTTTTTGTTCTCCTCATACTGACAAACATCTCAGTTTTATCCCAGCTGGTTTTTGTTATCCTCATACTGACAAACATCTTACAGTTTTATCACAGCTGGTTTTGTACTCCTCATACTGACAAACATCTCACAGTTTTAACCCAACTGGTTTTTGTTATCCTCATACTGACAAACATCTTACAGTTTTATCACAGCTGTTTTTGTTCTCCTCATACTGACAAACATCTTACAGTTTTATCCCAGCTGTTTTTGTTGTCCTCATACTGACAAACATCTTACAGTTTTATCCCAGCTGTTTTTGTTGTCCTCATACTGACAAACATCTTACAGTTTTATCCCAGCTGTTTTTGTTGTCCTCATACTGACAAACATCTTACAGTTTTATCCCAGCTGTTTTTGTTGTCCTCATACTGACAAAATCTTACAGTTTTATCCCAGCTGTTTTTGTTGTCCTCATACTGACAAACATCTTACAGTTTTATCCCAGCTGTTTTTATTATCCTCATACTGACAAACATCTCACAGTTTTATCCCAGCTGTTTTTGTTGTCCTCATACTGACAAACATCTTACAGTTTTATCCCAGCTGTTTTTGTTATCCTCATACTGACAAACATCTTACAGTTTTATCCCAGCTGTTTTTGTTGTCCTCATACTGACAAACATCTTACAGTTTTATCCCAGCTGTTTTTGTTCTCCTCATACTGACAAACATCTTACAGTTTTATCCCAGCTGTTTTTGTTATCCTCATACTGACAAAATCTTACAGTTTTATCCCAGCTGGTTTTTGTTGTCCTCATACTGACAAACATCTTACAGTTTTATCCCAGCTGTTTTTGTTCTCCTCATACTGACAAACATCTTACAGTTTTATCCCAGCTGTTTTTTGTTGTCCTCATACTGACAAACATCTTACAGTTTTATCCCAGCTGTTTTTGTTCTCCTCATACTGACAAACATCTCACAGTTTTATCCCAGCTGTTTTTGTTGTCCTCATACTGACAAACATCTTACAGTTTTATCCCAGCTGGTTTTTGTTGTCCTCATACTGACAAACATCTTACAGTTTTATCCCAGCTGTTTTTGTTCTCCTCATACTGACAAACATCTTACAGTTTTATCCCAGCTGTTTTTGTTGTCCTCATACTGACAAACATCTTACAGTTTTATCCCAGCTGGTTTTTGTTGTCCTCATACTGACAAACATCTTACAGTTTTATCCCAGCTGTTTTTGTTCTCCTCATACTGACAAACATCTTACAGTTTTATCCCAGCTGTTTTTGTTGTCCTCATACTGACAAACATCTTACAGTTTTATCCCAGCTGTTTTTGTTCTCCTCATACTGACAAACATCTTACAGTTTTATCCCAGCTGGTTTTTGTTGTCCTCATACTGACAAACATCTTACAGTTTTATCCCAGCTGTTTTTGTTCTCCTCATACTGACAAACATCTTACAGTTTTATCCCAGCTGTTTTTGTTATCTTCATACTGACAAACATCTTACAGTTTTATCCCAGCTGTTTTTTGTTGTCCTCATACTGACAAACATCTCACAGTTTTATCCCAGCTGTTTTTGTTATCCTCATACTGACAAACATCTTACAGTTTTATCCCAGCTGTTTTTGTTCTCCTCATACTGACAAACATCTTACAGTTTTATCCCAGCTGTTTTTGTTGTCCTCATACTGACAAACATCTTACAGTTTTATCCCAGCTGGTTTTGTTCTCCTCATACTGACAAACATCTTACAGTTTTATCCCAGCTGTTTTTGTTGTCCTCATACTGACAAACATCTTACAGTTTTATCCCAGCTGTTTTTGTTCTCCTCATACTGACAAACATCTTACAGTTTTATCCCAGCTGTTTTTGTTGTCCTCATACTGACAAACATCTTACAGTTTTATCCCAGCTGGTTTTTGTTGTCCTCATACTGACAAACATCTTACAGTTTTATCCCAGCTGTTTTTGTTATCCTCATACTGACAAACATCTCACAGTTTTATCCCAGCTGTTTTTGTTGTCCTCATACTGACAAACATCTCACAGTTTTATCCCAGCTGGTTTTTGTTATCCTCATACTGACAAACATCTTACAGTTTTATCACAGCTGTTTTTGTTCTCCTCATACTGACAAACATCTCACAGTTTTATCCCAGCTGTTTTTGTTCTCCTCATACTGACAAACATCTTACAGTTTTATCCCAGCTGTTTTTGTTATCCTCATACTGACAAACATCTCACAGTTTTATCCCAGCTGTTTTTGTTGTCCTCATACTGACAAACATCTTACAGTTTTATCCCAGCTGTTTTTGTTATCCTCATACTGACAAACATCTCACAGTTTTATCCCAGCTGTTTTTGTTATCCTCATACTGACAAACATCTTACAGTTTTATCCCAGCTGTTTTTGTTGTCCTCATACTGACAAACATCTTACAGTTTTATCCCAGCTGTTTTTGTTGTCCTCATACTGACAAACATCTTACAGTTTTATCCCAGCTGTTTTTGTTATCCTCATACTGACAAACATCTCACAGTTTTATCCCAGCTGTTTTTGTTGTCCTCATACTGACAAACATCTTACAGTTTTATCCCAGCTGTTTTTGTTGTCCTCATACTGACAAACATCTTACAGTTTTATCCCAGCTGTTTTTATTATCCTCATACTGACAAACATCTCACAGTTTTATCCCAGCTGTTTTTGTTGTCCTCATACTGACAAACATCTTACAGTTTTATCCCAGCTGTTTTTGTTGTCCTCATACTGACAAACATCTTACAGTTTTATCCCAGCTGTTTTTGTTCTCCTCATACTGACAAACATCTCACAGTTTTATCCCAGCTGTTTTTGTTGTCCTCATACGGACAAACATCTTACAGTTTTATCCCAGCTGGTTTTGTTGTCCTCATACTGACAAACATCTTACAGTTTTATCCCAGCTGTTTTTGTTCTCCTCATACTGACAAACATCTTAGTTTTATCCCAGCTGTTTTTGTTGTCCTCATACTGACAAACATCTTACAGTTTTATCACAGCTGTTTTTGTTGTCCTCATACTGACAAACATCTTACAGTTTTATCCCAGCTGTTTTTGTTCTCCTCATACTGACAAACATCTTACAGTTTTATCACAGCTGTTTTTGTTGTCCTCATACTGACAAACATCTTACAGTTTTATCCCAGCTGTTTTTGTTCTCCTCATACTGACAAACATCTTACAGTTTTATCACAGCTGTTTTTGTTGTCCTCATACTGACAAACATCTTACAGTTTTATCCCAGCTGTTTTTGTTCTCCTCATACTGACAAACATCTTACAGTTTTATCCCAGCTGTTTTTGTTGTTCTCATACTGACAAACATCTTACAGTTTTATCCCAGCTGTTTTTGTTCTCCTCATACTGACAAACATCTTACAGTTTTATCCCAGCTGTTTTTGTTCTCCTCATACTGACAAACATCTTACAGTTTTATCCCAGCTGTTTTTGTTCTCCTCATACTGACAAACATCTTACAGTTTTATCCCAGCTGTTTTTGTTGTCCTCATACTGACAAACATCTTACAGTTTTATCCCAGCTGTTTTTGTTCTCCTCATACTGACAAACATCTTACAGTTTTATCCCAGCTGTTTTTGTTCTCCTCATACTGGCAAACATCTTACAGTTTTATCCCAGCTGTTTTTGTTCTCCTCATACTGACAAAATCTTACAGTTTTATCCCAGCTGTTTTTGTTCTCCTCATACTAACAAACATCTTACAGTTTTATCCCAGCTGTTTTTGTTATCCTCATACTGACAAAAATCTTACAGTTTTATCCCAGCTGTTTTTGTTCTCCTCATACTGACAAACATCTTACAGTTTTATCCCAGCTGTTTTTGTTCTCCTCATACTGACAAACATCTTACAGTTTTATCCCAGCTGTTTTTGTTCTCCTCATACTGACAAACATCTTACAGTTTTATCCCAGCTGTTTTTGTTGTCCTCATACTGACAAACATCTTACAGTTTTATCCCAGCTGTTTTTGTTCTCCTCATACTGACAAACATCTTACAGTTTTATCCCAGCTGTTTTTGTTCTCCTCATACTGACAAACATCTTACAGTTTTATCCCAGCTGTTTTTGTTCTCCTCATACTGACAAACATCTTACAGTTTTATCCCAGCTGTTTTTGTTCTCCTCATACTGACAAACATCTTACAGTTTTATCCCAGCTGTTTTTGTTATCCTCATACTGACAAACATCTTACAGTTTTATCCCAGCTGTTTTTGTTGTCCTCATACTGACAAACATCTCACAGTTTTATCCCAGCTGTTTTTGTTGTCCTCATACTGACAAACATCTCACAGTTTTATCCCAGCTGTTTTTGTTGTCCTCATACTGACAAACATCTCACAGTTTTATCCCAGCTGGTTTTTGTTCTCCTCATACTGACAAACATCTCACAGTTTTATCCCAGCTGTTTTTGTTCTCCTCATACTGACAAACATCTTACAGTTTTATCCCAGCTGTTTTTGTTCTCCTCATACTGACAAACATCTTACAGTTTTATCCCAGCTGTTTTTGTTGTCCTCATACTGACAAACATCTTACAGTTTTATCCCAGCTGTTTTTGTTCTCCTCATACTGACAAACATCTTACAGTTTTATCCCAGCTGTTTTTGTTCTCCTCATACTGACAAACATCTTACAGTTTTATCCCAGCTGTTTTTGTTGTCCTCATACTAACAAACATCTTACAGTTTTATCCCAGCTGTTTTTGTTCTCCTCATACTGACAAACATCTTACAGTTTTATCCCAGCTGTTTTTGTTGTCCTCATACTGACAAACATCTTACAGTTTTATCCCAGCTGTTTTTGTTATCCTCATACTGACAAACATCTTACAGTTTTATTCCAGCTGTTTTTGTTCTCCTCATACTGACAAACATCTCAGTTTTATCCCAGCTGGTTTTTGTTATCCTCATACTGACAAACATCTTACAGTTTTATCACAGCTGGTTTTGTACTCCTCATACTGACAAACATCTCACAGTTTTAACCCAACTTGTTTTTGTTATCCTCATACTGACAAACATCTTACAGTTTTATCACAGCTGTTTTTGTTCTCCTCATACTGACAAACATCTTACAGTTTTATCCCAGCTGTTTTTGTTGTCCTCATACTGACAAACATCTTACAGTTTTATCCCAGCTGTTTTTGTTGTCCTCATACTGACAAACATCTTACAGTTTTATCCCAGCTGTTTTTGTTGTCCTCATACTGACAAACATCTTACAGTTTTATCCCAGCTGTTTTTGTTGTCCTCATACTGACAAAATCTTACAGTTTTATCCCAGCTGTTTTTGTTGTCCTCATACTGACAAACATCTTACAGTTTTATCCCAGCTGTTTTTATTATCCTCATACTGACAAACATCTCACAGTTTTATCCCAGCTGTTTTTGTTGTCCTCATACTGACAAACATCTTACAGTTTTATCCCAGCTGTTTTTGTTGTCCTCATACTGACAAACATCTTACAGTTTTATCCCAGCTGTTTTTATTATCCTCATACTGACAAACATCTCACAGTTTTATCCCAGCTGTTTTTGTTGTCCTCATACTGACAAACATCTTACAGTTTTATCCCAGCTGTTTTTGTTCTCCTCATACTGACAAACATCTCACAGTTTTATCCCAGCTGTTTTTGTTGTCCTCATACGGACAAACATCTTACAGTTTTATCCCAGCTGGTTTTGTTGTCCTCATACTGACAAACATCTTACAGTTTTATCCCAGCTGTTTTTGTTCTCCTCATACTGACAAACATCTTAGTTTTATCCCAGCTGTTTTTGTTGTCCTCATACTGACAAACATCTTACAGTTTTATCACAGCTGTTTTTGTTGTCCTCATACTGACAAACATCTTACAGTTTTATCCCAGCTGTTTTTGTTCTCCTCATACTGACAAACATCTTACAGTTTTATCCCAGCTGTTTTTGTTCTCCTCATACTGACAAACATCTTAGTTTTATCCCAGCTGTTTTTGTTGTCCTCATACTGACAAACATCTTACAGTTTTATCACAGCTGTTTTTGTTGTCCTCATACTGACAAACATCTTACAGTTTTATCCCAGCTGTTTTTGTTCTCCTCATACTGACAAACATCTTACAGTTTTATCACAGCTGTTTTTGTTGTCCTCATACTGACAAACATCTTACAGTTTTATCCCAGCTGTTTTTGTTCTCCTCATACTGACAAACATCTTACAGTTTTATCACAGCTGTTTTTGTTGTCCTCATACTGACAAACATCTTACAGTTTTATCCCAGCTGTTTTTGTTGTCCTCATACTGACAAACATCTTACAGTTTTATTCCAGCTGTTTTTGTTCTCCTCATACTGACAAACATCTTACAGTTTTATCCCAGCTGTTTTTGTTGTCCTCATACTGACAAACATCTTACAGTTTTATCCCAGCTGTTTTTGTTCTCCTCATACTGACAAACATCTTACAGTTTTATCCCAGCGGTTTTTGTTCTCCTCATACTGACAAACATCTCACAGTTTTATCCCAGCTGTTTTTGTTGTCCTCATACTGACAAACATCTTACAGTTTTATTCCAGCTGTTTTTGTTCTCCTCATACTGACAAACATCTTACAGTTTTATCCCAGCTGTTTTTGTTGTCCTCATACTGACAAACATCTTACAGTTTTATCCCAGCTGTTTTTGTTCTCCTCATACTGACAAACATCTTACAGTTTTATCCCAGCTGTTTTTGTTGTCCTCATACTGACAAACATCTTACAGTTTTATCCCAGCTGTTTTTGTTCTCCTCATACTGACAAACATCTTACAGTTTTATCCCAGCTGTTTTTGTTCTCCTCATACTGACAAACATCTTACAGTTTTATCCCAGCTGTTTTTGTTCTCCTCATACTGACAAACATCTTACAGTTTTATCCCAGCTGTTTTTGTTCTCCTCATACTGACAAACATCTTACAGTTTTATCCCAGCTGTTTTTGTTATCCTCATACTGACAAACATCTTACAGTTTTATCCCAGCTGTTTTTGTTGTCCTCATACTGACAAACATCTCACAGTTTTATCCCAGCTGTTTTTGTTGTCCTCATACTGACAAACATCTCACAGTTTTATCCCAGCTGTTTTTGTTGTCCTCATACTGACAAACATCTCACAGTTTTATCCCAGCTGGTTTTTGTTCTCCTCATACTGACAAACATCTCACAGTTTTATCCCAGCTGTTTTTGTTGTCCTCATACTGACAAACATCTTACAGTTTTATCCCAGCTGTTTTTGTTCTCCTCATACTGACAAACATCTTACAGTTTTATCCCAGCTGTTTTTGTTGTCCTCATACTGACAAACATTTTACAGTTTTATCACAGCTGGTTTTGTACTCCTCATACTGACAAACATCTCACAGTTTTAACCCAACTGGTTTTTGTTATCCTCATACTGACAAACATCTTACAGTTTTATCACAGCTGTTTTTGTTCTCCTCATACTGACAAACATCTTACAGTTTTATCCCAGCTGTTTTTGTTGTCCTCATACTGACAAACATCTTACAGTTTTATCCCAGCTGTTTTTGTTGTCCTCATACTGACAAACATCTTACAGTTTTATCCCAGCTGTTTTTGTTCTCCTCATACTGACAAACATCTTACAGTTTTATCCCAGCTGTTTTTGTTGTCCTCATACTGACAAAATCTTACAGTTTTATCCCAGCTGTTTTTGTTGTCCTCATACTGACAAACATCTTACAGTTTTATCCCAGCTGTTTTTATTATCCTCATACTGACAAACATCTCACAGTTTTATCCCAGCTGTTTTTGTTGTCCTCATACTGACAAACATCTTACAGTTTTATCCCAGCTGTTTTTGTTGTCCTCATACTGACAAACATCTTACAGTTTTATCCCAGCTGTTTTTATTATCCTCATACTGACAAACATCTCACAGTTTTATCCCAGCTGTTTTTGTTGTCCTCATACTGACAAACATCTTACAGTTTTATCCCAGCTGTTTTTGTTCTCCTCATACTGACAAACATCTCACAGTTTTATCCCAGCTGTTTTTGTTGTCCTCATACGGACAAACATCTTACAGTTTTATCCCAGCTGGTTTTGTTGTCCTCATACTGACAAACATCTTACAGTTTTATCCCAGCTGTTTTTGTTCTCCTCATACTGACAAACATCTTAGTTTTATCCCAGCTGTTTTTGTTGTCCTCATACTGACAAACATCTTACAGTTTTATCACAGCTGTTTTTGTTGTCCTCATACTGACAAACATCTTACAGTTTTATCCCAGCTGTTTTTGTTCTCCTCATACTGACAAACATCTTACAGTTTTATCCCAGCTGTTTTTGTTCTCCTCATACTGACAAACATCTTAGTTTTATCCCAGCTGTTTTTGTTGTCCTCATACTGACAAACATCTTACAGTTTTATCACAGCTGTTTTTGTTGTCCTCATACTGACAAACATCTTACAGTTTTATCCCAGCTGTTTTTGTTCTCCTCATACTGACAAACATCTTACAGTTTTATCACAGCTGTTTTTGTTGTCCTCATACTGACAAACATCTTACAGTTTTATCCCAGCTGTTTTTGTTCTCCTCATACTGACAAACATCTTACAGTTTTATCACAGCTGTTTTTGTTGTCCTCATACTGACAAACATCTTACAGTTTTATCCCAGCTGTTTTTGTTGTCCTCATACTGACAAACATCTTACAGTTTTATTCCAGCTGTTTTTGTTCTCCTCATACTGACAAACATCTTACAGTTTTATCCCAGCTGTTTTTGTTGTCCTCATACTGACAAACATCTTACAGTTTTATCCCAGCTGTTTTTGTTCTCCTCATACTGACAAACATCTTACAGTTTTATCCCAGCGGTTTTTGTTCTCCTCATACTGACAAACATCTCACAGTTTTATCCCAGCTGTTTTTGTTGTCCTCATACTGACAAACATCTTACAGTTTTATTCCAGCTGTTTTTGTTCTCCTCATACTGACAAACATCTTACAGTTTTATCCCAGCTGTTTTTGTTGTCCTCATACTGACAAACATCTTACAGTTTTATCCCAGCTGTTTTTGTTCTCCTCATACTGACAAACATCTTACAGTTTTATCCCAGCTGTTTTTGTTCTCCTCATACTGACAAACATCTCACAGTTTTATCCCAGCTGTTTTTGTTGTCCTCATACTGACAAACATCTTACAGTTTTATTCCAGCTGTTTTTGTTGTCCTCATACTGACAAACATCTTACAGTTTTATCCCAGCTGTTTTTGTTCTCCTCATACTGACAAACATCTTACAGTTTTATCCCAGCTGTTTTTGTTGTCCTCATACTGACAAACATCTCACAGTTTTATCCCAGCTGGTTTTTGTTGTCCTCATACTGACAAACATCTTACAGTTTTATCCCAGCTGTTTTTGTTCTCCTCATACTGACAAACATCTTACAGTTTTATCCCAGCTGTTTTTGTTCTCCTCATACTGACAAACATCTTACAGTTTTATCCCAGCTGTTTTTGTTCTCCTCATACTGACAAACATCTCACAGTTTTATCCCAGCTGTTTTTGTTGTCCTCATACTGACAAACATCTTACAGTTTTATCCCAGCTGTTTTTGTTTTCCTCATACTGACAAACATCTTACAGTTTTATCCCAGCTGTTTTTGTTATCCTCATACTGACAAACATCTTACAGTTTTATCCCAGCTGTTTTTGTTCTCCTCATACTGACAAACATCTTACAGTTTTATCCCAGCTGTTTTTGTTATCCTCATACTGACAAACATCTTACAGTTTTATCCCAGCTGTTTTTGTTGTCCTCATACTGACAAACATCTCACAGTTTTATCCCAGCTGTTTTTGTTGTCCTCATACTGACAAACATCTCACAGTTTTATCCCAGCTGTTTTTGTTGTCCTCATACTGACAAACATCTCACAGTTTTATCCCAGCTGGTTTTTGTTCTCCTCATACTGACAAACATCTCACAGTTTTATCCCAGCTGTTTTTGTTCTCCTCATACTGACAAACATCTTACAGTTTTATCCCAGCTGTTTTTGTTCTCCTCATACTGACAAACATCTTACAGTTTTATCCCAGCTGTTTTTGTTGTCCTCATACTGACAAACATCTTACAGTTTTATCCCAGCTGTTTTTGTTCTCCTCATACTGACAAACATCTTACAGTTTTATCCCAGCTGTTTTTGTTCTCCTCATACTGACAAACATCTTACAGTTTTATCCCAGCTGTTTTTGTTGTCCTCATACTAACAAACATCTTACAGTTTTATCCCAGCTGTTTTTGTTCTCCTCATACTGACAAACATCTTACAGTTTTATCCCAGCTGTTTTTGTTGTCCTCATACTGACAAACATCTTACAGTTTTATCCCAGCTGTTTTTGTTATCCTCATACTGACAAACATCTTACAGTTTTATTCCAGCTGTTTTTGTTCTCCTCATACTGACAAACATCTCAGTTTTATCCCAGCTGGTTTTTGTTATCCTCATACTGACAAACATCTTACAGTTTTATCACAGCTGGTTTTGTACTCCTCATACTGACAAACATCTCACAGTTTTAACCCAACTGGTTTTTGTTATCCTCATACTGACAAACATCTTACAGTTTTATCACAGCTGTTTTTGTTCTCCTCATACTGACAAACATCTTACAGTTTTATCCCAGCTGTTTTTGTTGTCCTCATACTGACAAACATCTTACAGTTTTATCCCAGCTGTTTTTGTTGTCCTCATACTGACAAACATCTTACAGTTTTATCCCAGCTGTTTTTGTTGTCCTCATACTGACAAACATCTTACAGTTTTATCCCAGCTGTTTTTGTTGTCCTCATACTGACAAAATCTTACAGTTTTATCCCAGCTGTTTTTGTTGTCCTCATACTGACAAACATCTTACAGTTTTATCCCAGCTGTTTTTATTATCCTCATACTGACAAACATCTCACAGTTTTATCCCAGCTGTTTTTGTTGTCCTCATACTGACAAACATCTTACAGTTTTATCCCAGCTGTTTTTGTTGTCCTCATACTGACAAACATCTTACAGTTTTATCCCAGCTGTTTTTATTATCCTCATACTGACAAACATCTCACAGTTTTATCCCAGCTGTTTTTGTTGTCCTCATACTGACAAACATCTTACAGTTTTATCCCAGCTGTTTTTGTTCTCCTCATACTGACAAACATCTCACAGTTTTATCCCAGCTGTTTTTGTTGTCCTCATACGGACAAACATCTTACAGTTTTATCCCAGCTGGTTTTGTTGTCCTCATACTGACAAACATCTTACAGTTTTATCCCAGCTGTTTTTGTTCTCCTCATACTGACAAACATCTTAGTTTTATCCCAGCTGTTTTTGTTGTCCTCATACTGACAAACATCTTACAGTTTTATCACAGCTGTTTTTGTTGTCCTCATACTGACAAACATCTTACAGTTTTATCCCAGCTGTTTTTGTTCTCCTCATACTGACAAACATCTTACAGTTTTATCCCAGCTGTTTTTGTTCTCCTCATACTGACAAACATCTTAGTTTTATCCCAGCTGTTTTTGTTGTCCTCATACTGACAAACATCTTACAGTTTTATCACAGCTGTTTTTGTTGTCCTCATACTGACAAACATCTTACAGTTTTATCCCAGCTGTTTTTGTTCTCCTCATACTGACAAACATCTTACAGTTTTATCACAGCTGTTTTTGTTGTCCTCATACTGACAAACATCTTACAGTTTTATCCCAGCTGTTTTTGTTCTCCTCATACTGACAAACATCTTACAGTTTTATCACAGCTGTTTTTGTTGTCCTCATACTGACAAACATCTTACAGTTTTATCCCAGCTGTTTTTGTTGTCCTCATACTGACAAACATCTTACAGTTTTATTCCAGCTGTTTTTGTTCTCCTCATACTGACAAACATCTTACAGTTTTATCCCAGCTGTTTTTGTTGTCCTCATACTGACAAACATCTTACAGTTTTATCCCAGCTGTTTTTGTTCTCCTCATACTGACAAACATCTTACAGTTTTATCCCAGCGGTTTTTGTTCTCCTCATACTGACAAACATCTCACAGTTTTATCCCAGCTGTTTTTGTTGTCCTCATACTGACAAACATCTTATAGTTTTATTCCAGCTGTTTTTGTTCTCCTCATACTGACAAACATCTTACAGTTTTATCCCAGCTGTTTTTGTTGTCCTCATACTGACAAACATCTTACAGTTTTATCCCAGCTGTTTTTGTTCTCCTCATACTGACAAACATCTTACAGTTTTATCCCAGCTGTTTTTGTTGTCCTCATACTGACAAACATCTTACAGTTTTATCCCAGCTGTTTTTGTTCTCCTCATACTGACAAACATCTTACAGTTTTATCCCAGCTGTTTTTGTTCTCCTCATACTGACAAACATCTTACAGTTTTATCCCAGCTGTTTTTGTTCTCCTCATACTGACAAACATCTTACAGTTTTATCCCAGCTGTTTTTGTTCTCCTCATACTGACAAACATCTTACAGTTTTATCCCAGCTGTTTTTGTTATCCTCATACTGACAAACATCTTACAGTTTTATCCCAGCTGTTTTTGTTGTCCTCATACTGACAAACATCTCACAGTTTTATCCCAGCTGTTTTTGTTGTCCTCATACTGACAAACATCTCACAGTTTTATCCCAGCTGTTTTTGTTGTCCTCATACTGACAAACATCTCACAGTTTTATCCCAGCTGGTTTTTGTTCTCCTCATACTGACAAACATCTCACAGTTTTATCCCAGCTGTTTTTGTTGTCCTCATACTGACAAACATCTTACAGTTTTATCCCAGCTGTTTTTGTTCTCCTCATACTGACAAACATCTTACAGTTTTATCCCAGCTGTTTTTGTTGTCCTCATACTGACAAACATTTTACAGTTTTATCACAGCTGGTTTTGTACTCCTCATACTGACAAACATCTCACAGTTTTAACCCAACTGGTTTTTGTTATCCTCATACTGACAAACATCTTACAGTTTTATCACAGCTGTTTTTGTTCTCCTCATACTGACAAACATCTTACAGTTTTATCCCAGCTGTTTTTGTTGTCCTCATACTGACAAACATCTTACAGTTTTATCCCAGCTGTTTTTGTTGTCCTCATACTGACAAACATCTTACAGTTTTATCCCAGCTGTTTTTGTTGTCCTCATACTGACAAACATCTTACAGTTTTATCCCAGCTGTTTTTGTTGTCCTCATACTGACAAAATCTTACAGTTTTATCCCAGCTGTTTTTGTTGTCCTCATACTGACAAACATCTTACAGTTTTATCCCAGCTGTTTTTATTATCCTCATACTGACAAACATCTCACAGTTTTATCCCAGCTGTTTTTGTTGTCCTCATACTGACAAACATCTTACAGTTTTATCCCAGCTGTTTTTGTTGTCCTCATACTGACAAACATCTTACAGTTTTATCCCAGCTGTTTTTATTATCCTCATACTGACAAACATCTCACAGTTTTATCCCAGCTGTTTTTGTTGTCCTCATACTGACAAACATCTTACAGTTTTATCCCAGCTGTTTTTGTTCTCCTCATACTGACAAACATCTCACAGTTTTATCCCAGCTGTTTTTGTTGTCCTCATACGGACAAACATCTTACAGTTTTATCCCAGCTGGTTTTGTTGTCCTCATACTGACAAACATCTTACAGTTTTATCCCAGCTGTTTTTGTTCTCCTCATACTGACAAACATCTTAGTTTTATCCCAGCTGTTTTTGTTGTCCTCATACTGACAAACATCTTACAGTTTTATCACAGCTGTTTTTGTTGTCCTCATACTGACAAACATCTTACAGTTTTATCCCAGCTGTTTTTGTTCTCCTCATACTGACAAACATCTTACAGTTTTATCCCAGCTGTTTTTGTTCTCCTCATACTGACAAACATCTTAGTTTTATCCCAGCTGTTTTTGTTGTCCTCATACTGACAAACATCTTACAGTTTTATCACAGCTGTTTTTGTTGTCCTCATACTGACAAACATCTTACAGTTTTATCCCAGCTGTTTTTGTTCTCCTCATACTGACAAACATCTTACAGTTTTATCACAGCTGTTTTTGTTGTCCTCATACTGACAAACATCTTACAGTTTTATCCCAGCTGTTTTTGTTCTCCTCATACTGACAAACATCTTACAGTTTTATCACAGCTGTTTTTGTTGTCCTCATACTGACAAACATCTTACAGTTTTATCCCAGCTGTTTTTGTTGTCCTCATACTGACAAACATCTTACAGTTTTATTCCAGCTGTTTTTGTTCTCCTCATACTGACAAACATCTTACAGTTTTATCCCAGCTGTTTTTGTTGTCCTCATACTGACAAACATCTTACAGTTTTATCCCAGCTGTTTTTGTTCTCCTCATACTGACAAACATCTTACAGTTTTATCCCAGCGGTTTTTGTTCTCCTCATACTGACAAACATCTCACAGTTTTATCCCAGCTGTTTTTGTTGTCCTCATACTGACAAACATCTTACAGTTTTATTCCAGCTGTTTTTGTTCTCCTCATACTGACAAACATCTTACAGTTTTATCCCAGCTGTTTTTGTTGTCCTCATACTGACAAACATCTTACAGTTTTATCCCAGCTGTTTTTGTTCTCCTCATACTGACAAACATCTTACAGTTTTATCCCAGCTGTTTTTGTTCTCCTCATACTGACAAACATCTCACAGTTTTATCCCAGCTGTTTTTGTTGTCCTCATACTGACAAACATCTTACAGTTTTATTCCAGCTGTTTTTGTTGTCCTCATACTGACAAACATCTTACAGTTTTATCCCAGCTGTTTTTGTTCTCCTCATACTGACAAACATCTTACAGTTTTATCCCAGCTGTTTTTGTTGTCCTCATACTGACAAACATCTCACAGTTTTATCCCAGCTGGTTTTTGTTGTCCTCATACTGACAAACATCTTACAGTTTTATCCCAGCTGTTTTTGTTCTCCTCATACTGACAAACATCTTACAGTTTTATCCCAGCTGTTTTTGTTCTCCTCATACTGACAAACATCTTACAGTTTTATCCCAGCTGTTTTTGTTCTCCTCATACTGACAAACATCTCACAGTTTTATCCCAGCTGTTTTTGTTGTCCTCATACTGACAAACATCTTACAGTTTTATCCCAGCTGTTTTTGTTTTCCTCATACTGACAAACATCTTACAGTTTTATCCCAGCTGTTTTTGTTATCCTCATACTGACAAACATCTTACAGTTTTATCCCAGCTGTTTTTGTTCTCCTCATACTGACAAACATCTTACAGTTTTATCCCAGCTGGTTTTTGTTCTCCTCATACTGACAAACATCTTACAGTTTTATCCCAGCTGTTTTTGTTCTCCTCATACTGACAAACATCTTACAGTTTTATCCCAGCATACTTCTGACACTCAGTCAATACATATATTTGGATTAGTCTATTATTTATCTACTGCCTGGAATAGTCAGGTGTTACACATATGGAAACCAATGTTTTGTTTTGTTCTGAGTTAATGTTTGCAAATGGAAAAATCGTAGTTTGTAAATATATGATACGATTTTATTCAAATCTTTACTTTTGTCAAGTATACTCGTGAAATATTTAAAGACTATGTAAGTAATTATAGTCAGTAAATACATTTAGTAGGTAATTGTCACGGATGGTTGATCATCGGTCGATGTTTGTATAATATTGAAAATGTGACCGATTCCCCTCACTACTTTTATTGAAGATGCTACATGTGGCTGTGAAATGTAGAAGTGGTTTAACCCTGCCACATTTTTGTGCCTGTCCCAAGCCTACACATTGATTTCCAACGTCATATGTCGTGATCTTTTTCATGTTCAATGACTTGAGGTGAGATGTGATAGCTTGTTTTGTTGATATCTGTGGAATTGTTGACCAAACTTGAGATGAGATGTGATAGCTTGTTTTGTTGATATCTGTGGAATTGTTGACCACACTTGAGGTGAGATGTGATAGCTTGTTTTGTTGATATCTGTGGAATTGTTGACCACACTTGAGGTGAGATGTGATGGCTTGTTTTGTTGATATCTGTGGAATTGTTGACCACACTTGAGGTGAGATGTGATGGCTTGTTTTGTTGATATCTGTGGAATTGTTGACCACACTTGAGGTGAGATGTGATAGCTTGTTTTGTTGATATCTGTGGAATTGTTGACCACACTTGAGGTGAGATGTGATGGCTTGTTTTGTTGATATCTGTGGAATTGTTGACCACACTTGAGATGAGATGTGATAGCTTGTTTTGTTGATATCTGTGGAATTGTTGACCACACTTGAGGTGAGATGTGATGGCTTGTTTTGTTGATATCTGTGGAATTGTTGACCACACTTGAGGTGAGATGTGATAGCTTGTTTTGTTGATATCTGTGGAATTGTTGACCACACTTGAGGTGAGATGTGATGGCTTGTTTTGTTGATATCTGTGGAATTGTTGACCACACTTGAGGTGAGATGTGATGGCTTGTTTTGTTGATATCTGTGGAATTGTTGACCACACTTGAGGTGAGATGTGATGGCTTGTTTTGTTGATATCTGTGGAATTGTTGACCACACTTGAGGTGAGATGTGATAGCTTGTTTTGTTGATATCTGTGGAATTGTTGACCACACTTGAGGTAAGATGTGATGGCTTGTTTTGTTGATATCTGTGGAATTGTTGACCACACTTGAGGTGAGATGTGATGGCTTGTTTTGTTGATATCTGTGGAATTGTTGACCACACTTGAGGTGAGATGTGATTGCTTGTTTTGTTGATATCTGTGGAATTGTTGACCACACTTGAGGTGAGATGTGATGGCTTGTTTTGTTGATATCTGTGGAATTGTTGACCACACTTGAGGTGAGATGTGATGGCTTGTTTTGTTGATATCTGTGGAATTGTTGACCACACTTGAGGTGAGATGTGATGGCTTGTTTTGTTGATATCTGTGGAATTGTTGACCACACTTGAGGTGAGATGTGATAGCTTGTTTTGTTGATATCTGTGGAATTGTTGACCACACTTGAGGTGAGATGTGATGGCTTGTTTTGTTGATATCTGTGGAATTGTTGACCACACTTGAGGTGAGATGTGATGGCTTGTTTTGTTGATATCTGTGGAATTGTTGACCACACTTGAGGTGAGATGTGATAGCTTGTTTTGTTGATATCTGTGGAATTGTTGACCACACTTGAGGTGAGATGTGATAGCTTGTTTTGTTGATATCTGTGGAATTGTTGACCACACTTGAGGTGAGATGTGATAGCTTGTTTTGTTGATATCTGTGGAATTGTTGACCACACTTGAGGTGAGATGTGATAGCTTGTTTTGTTGATATCTGTGGAATTGTTGACCACACTTGAGGTGAGATGTGATAGCTTGTTTTGTTGATATCTGTGGAATTGTTGACCACACTTGAGGTGAGATGTGATGGCTTGTTTTGTTGATATCTGTGGAATTGTTGACCACACTTGAGGTGAGATGTGATAGCTTGTTTTGTTGATATCTGTGGAATTGTTGACCACACTTGAGGTGAGATGTGATGGCTTGTTTTGTTGATATCTGTGGAATTGTTGACCACACTTGAGGTGAGATGTGATAGCTTGTTTTGTTGATATCTGTGGAATTGTTGACCACACTTGAGGTGAGATGTGATAGCTTGTTTTGTTGATATCTGTGGAATTGTTGACCACACTTGAGGTAAGATGTGATAGCTTGTTTTGTTGATATCTGTGGAATTGTTGACCACACTTGAGGTGAGATGTGATAGCTTGTTTTGTTGATATCTGTGGAATTGTTGACCACACTTGAGGTGAGATGTGATAGCTTGTTTTGTTGATATCTGTGGAATTGTTGACCACACTTGAGGTGAGATGTGATTGCTTGTTTTGTTGATATCTGTGGAATTGTTGACCATCACTGTTAAGATTTCTTTTTATAAGCGGGGCTGTCATGGTCGTGATCGTATGGTAGTTGGATTTACAACTAACTGTACAATCAGTGTGTATCACCTCTACAGTTGTGAGTTCGAACCTCGTTGATGGCGAGGTGTACTCAAGTTTGTCAGTGACTTGTGACAGGTCGGTGGTTTTCACCAAGTACTCCGGTTTCCTCCACCATTAAAACTGACAGTCATGATATAACTGAAATAGTGTTGAAAGTGGTGTTAAACACCATAGATCTAAGCCATCTTTTCATAAGCTGTTCCTTTACTTTAATTTATGTCTTTTTTTAATAACTGGGAACTGACAGGAATTCTAATATAATCAAAAAGAAATATTTTTGTGGAGTTTTTTAAACTGGTGAAAAATTCAGAGAAATTTAAAAATTTTGTGTCATTATTATCGCAATTAAAATGTAATAGTTCGGCATGGCGTCATATGTTTGCTTCCAGTGTAAGATGAAGATGATTACACCCCACCTACTAGATAATTGATATACGAACGAAGCTCCGCCTAGTCGTGTGATCAATACATGATTGACAACAAAATCAATAGTTTTTAACAGCAGAATGCAGACTAGTATGGCATATCCCCTCGACACTATATATTTCATTAAAAATATAAGCGAAATTAGGTTGGTTGGTTTATGGTGTTTAATGCCACTTTCAACAATATTTCAGTTATATCGTGGCGGTCAGTTTTATTGATGGAGGAAACAGGGGGTAAACCACCAACCTGTCGCAGGTCACTGACAAACTTTATCACATAATTTTGTATGAACTACACCTCACCACGAACGAGGTTCAAACTCACAACATTAGTGATGATAGGCAATGATTGCATAAGTAGTTATAAATCCAACTACCCATCACGGCCACAACGGCCTCCACCCTCAACACTATATATTTTATTAAAAATATATTCGAAATTAGAGAACTTTATCTATTGAAGAACTTTCTAATAATGCAGATTAGTAGGATCAAATACAACAATTTTTTTTAATTTTTATTGTGAATTGTTTTTTACAGGTAGAAAATATTAGAAGAAAACATAATTATCTCCCTTTTATAATGGAATTGTTAAAAATACTAGCAGAACAGAAGCAACTTTTACCCTTGGTAGAAAAGGTAGGTAATACATAAACATTGTCATTCAGCAGGTTGTTGTTTTTTTGGCTGGTGCATCTTTTTGTGAATCTTTCAAATAAGACGATATAAAAGCTGTTAAAATTAGAAGCCAAAGCACATTGGAAAGGAATTTTGATTATGAATGTGAAAATTCAAACTGCAATTTATTTTATACATTTTTAGGTCATGTGAGGTATTGTCATCACTTGACTACCATGGACAATTATTGGTTCTGATTGTCTGAAATTTAAAAACATCTTCTCCTCTGAAATTACTGGGCCAATTGGCACCACACTTTGCAGGAATGACGTTTGTGAGGATCTCTAAAGAATTGGAATTTACTGCTTCTCCACTAAGCATGCAGCATTTTAGGATTAAGAGCAATGACTGGTTGGCTCGGAACCAGAATAATGTGTCTGAGTAGATCGGCATGTATTCCCACGAACTATTGTTTCAGTGAACTAGTACTATAAAAATCTGATTAAGTGTGTTGGTCTGTTACAAAACGGACATCATTATCATCTAATGTACAATATGTAACTTGTTCTCGCCAAGATATAGCTGAAAAATGACTCATTTGCTGTTGAACTAATATCACTCGTTGTGAATTGGTGATTCAAGTTTGCTCTATAGTGAAAGACATTGGAATTTATTTCCTGTCTGTATAATAAACCATCACCTTGAAAAAAACTATGAATGGGGCCGTCGTGGTCATGATCGTATGGTAGTTGGATATACAACTACCTGTGCAATCAGTGTCTATCGCCACTAAAGTTGTGGGTTCAAACCCTGTTCATGGCGAGGCGTACTCGATACAACATTGTGTGATAAAGTTTGTCAGTTACTTGTGGCAGGTCGGTGGTTTTCTCAGGGTACTCCGGTTCTCTCCAGCAATAAAATTAACCGCCACAATATAGCTGAAATATTGTTGAAAGTGGTGTTAAACACCATAGCCATACCCTAACCATCACATTGAATAAACTATGGTAATTCTAAGTTAAATTTAGCTTCTTCATTTCATTTAAGGCCAAAGAGAAAGCATCAAAGAAAAAAGAAGAGAAAGAAAAATCAAAACAGACAGTCACCTAGTGAACAATGAATTACCTTTCATAGTTTTATATATGTCAGTGTAGCTTGGGATTATATCATAGTCCATCAGATATTTACAGTGTACGTAGAGACAAAGGAGAAGACAAAAAACGACAAGCGTTATTGATGATTTATTATAGTTTACTTTTATTATCTTTTATCTCTAAAACCAACTTTGGTTTTGGTCAAAAAATGAATTCAGTTTCCGATGACCCTAAATTTTTTTTCAAGCATTTTAACTGAAAAGCAAGTATTTTTTTTCCTTTGGCTCATTTAAAAAAAGCAGACATCTTAATATAGGAGATGGTTTCCAGTCCTCACGATGAGCACCGGTCCTCCGGCCCAAGATCTTTAAAACTTTGATCGGACCAGTAAATTTTTTCAGTTTTTATTTAGAACTACAATGTATACAAAATTAAATTCAAGAATTTTATTCGGACCAGTAAATTCAAATTTTCATTTTGAGGACTGGGTTTCGCGGGGATTTTATAATGATTCGTACACAAAAGACACTTCATAGATACAACTGGTAATGATATTAGATGGATGCAGAATTGGAACCTAGAAAAGCAGGAAATCCTACCAGAAAATCTTTAAATTATGACGACCAAGGAAAGCGATCACTGTATCATATATAGTCCATTAACTAGTAATACTGGAACCCCAAGATCTTTATGAAAGAAAGAAAAAGTTTAATGTCTGAAATCTAACCTGAATTTCAATCTAATCTTCTTACGGATTGTCAAATTAAAAAATTTTCCACTACCGAGGAAGAGTAGGTACAGCCCCTTATGTCATCAAGATATCTGGAGGAAACAAGGGAGATTACTCAGTGCAAAACCCCTTCTGTCATCCATTTATCTGGAGGACGAAAGGGGAGATAACTCTGTTTGCTACAGCTATCTAATATTTTGTTGTTTACCTTTGTTATTTATCAAAATGTTATGAAAAATAAAAATTTAGATCTTTCTTGTGTTTTCCAAAATTTTACAACATAATTGTTTTGCAGAAATATGTTCAAGCTATTGGTAGTTAGGGGTTCAGTAATATATAACATTTTGTATTGACTTTACCGGTAGAATCTACCATTAAAACACTATGGAACGTTCAGCCAAACCTGGGTATCTCAAACCTGTTTATGTCAAAGTCCCTAGCTACAGTACAGTACCTATATCCATATGACCAAAGTGAGTGATATGTCTATCAGAGTGATTTATCACACTATATCTCTGACTGGATTGTAGTAGGGTTAAGATTATGGTGTTCAATGCACCATTCAACACTATTTCAGTTATATCGTGGCGATCAGATTTATTAGTGGAGGAAATGGGAAAACCTGGAGAAAACCACTGTCTTGCTGTAAATTACTGACAAACTTTATCACATAATGTTGTATCGAGTACACCTCACCATGAGCAGATTCAAACTCACAACTTTGGTGGTGCTAGGCACTTATTGTACAGGTAGTTGTAAATCTAATTATGATACGATTATGACGGTCCCATGGATTGAATTTAAAAGCTATATTTACTTTGGATATCTTGAAACAAAGAGAATCAGAATTAGATAGATTTCACTCTACTGGGTTAACTTGATAGTAATATAAAATTGCAACTGTTTTTAACTAAATAATTGTAAAAGACTTTGTACAACAAACTTTTACATTTATATTATGGTTAAAAACATAATTAAGATGTGGGGCTGTCGTCATCACGATATAAAATTACAAGTACACATAATGCTGTGTGGAGAACAAATAATTGTAAAAGACTTTGTACAACAAACTTTTACATTTATATTATGGTTAAAAACATAATTAAGATGTGGGGCTGTCGTCATCACGATATAAAATTACAAGTACACATAATGCTGTGTGGAGAACAAATAATTGTAAAAGACTTTGTACAACAAACTTTTACATTTATATTATGGTTAAAAACATAATTAAGATGTGGGGCTGTCGTCATCATGATATAAAATTACAAGTACACATAATGCTGTGTGGAGAACAAATAATTGTAAAAGACTTTGTACAACAAACTTTTACATTTATATTATGGTTAAAAACATAATTAAGATGTGGGGCTGTCGTCATCATGATATAAAATTACAAGTACACATAATGCTGTGTGGAGAACAAATAATTGTAAAAGACTTTGTACAACAAACTTTTACATTTATATTATGGTTAAAAACATAATTAAGATGTGGGGCTGTCGTCATCATGATATAAAATTACAAGTACACATAATGCTGTGTGGAGAACAAATAATTGTAAAAGACTTTGTACAACAAACTTTTACATTTATATTATGGTTAAAAACATAATTAAGATGTGGGGCTGTCGTCATCATGATATAAAATTACAAGTACACATAATGCTGTGTGGAGAACAAATAATTGTAAAAGACTTTGTACAACAAACTTTTACATTTATATTATGGTTAAAAACATAATTAAGATGTGGGGCTGTCGTCATCATGATATAAAATTACAAGTACACATAATGCTGTGTGGAGAACAAATAATTGTAAAAGACTTTGTACAACAAACTTTTACATTTATATTATGGTTAAAAACATAATTAAGATGTGGGGCTGTCGTCATCATGATATAAAATTACAAGTACACATAATGCTGTGTGGAGAACAAATAATTGTAAAAGACTTTGTACAACAAACTTTTACATTTATATTATGGTTAAAAACATAATTAAGATGTGGGGCTGTCGTCATCATGATATAAAATTACAAGTACACATAATGCTGTGTGGAGAACAAATAATTGTAAAAGACTTTGTACAACCATATTCTTAACACAATAATATAACAAATGAGTGACCTCTGATAGGACAAAGAAAGTGTGATCTTTTGTTAGAATTTTTTTTCACTCTACATTTATAATGAAGGTAAGTATAAAGACAATACCATTGTTTCGAATCATTTCCATTCCGTGAAAATTTTGCTGTTTTCGTCTGCCAGATCACGTGATTTCGATGGAACTCCTGGCATTGAATTTCCGGTGTCAATGTACACAACAAAAACTCCAATCGATATGTGCCGTTTTTAACGTTCGATTCTCAACTTAAAAAAATCTTAACATTTCCTGTAAAAGACAGATATCAATTAAATTATTTTATTTGTATCAAAGACTTCAATGCAGAGACAAATACTTCTTTAAAATTAAATTTGTTTTCTTTCTTTATTTGTGGCTGTCGGCATCTTCAAAGGAAAACGATCTGCCTTTATGTATATATTTCTGATATCAGACAGATAGTGGGGTACCGAACACCAGTATTTATTCAGCGGTTTCCTTGGCCTCACCATATTACTACCGCATCTACGACTATGATATGCTGACGTTGTCACAGTAATAGCGTAAACACAGGAAGTCGCCTGCCGATTTGTTCAGACGTCAAGACAAGAAAAAGAGGGAACGTGGGCGGAATTGACATGATTCGAAAAACCATATTCCAATAGCTACTTTTTTTCATACAAGCACAAATTTTTGCAATTATATAATGGTTAAAAACCTATTGCTGTTGCCTTAATTATGATATCTGGAAAAAGTTTATTTCTGGATGATAAACTTGTAGTTTTTCGTCTGTCTTCGTCCTGTGTCCAATGTTGTCAGTGTCTGAATTGTCTAATGTTGTCAGTGTCTGAATTGTCCAATGTTGTCAGTGTCTGAATTGTCCAATGTTGTCAGTGTCTGAATTGTCCAATGTTGTCAGTGTTTGAATTGTCTAATGTTGTCAGGGTCTGAATTGTCCAATGTTGTCAGTGTCTGAATTGTCTAATGTTGTCAGTGTGAATTGTCCAATGTTGTCAGTGTCTGAATTGTCCAATGGTGTCAGTGTGTGAATTGTCCAATGTTGTCAGTGTCTGAATTGTCCAATGTTGTCAGTGTCTGAATTGTCCAATGTTGTCAGTGTCTGAATTGTCCATTCTTGATTTCCTCTTTGGTTTTCTCTAACTTTTTTTTATTTCAAATTCATTTGGCATTAAACGACAATCATTCATTCATTTTTAGCTCACCTGGCCATAGGCCATGTGAGCTTTTGTCATGGGTAAGCGTCCTTCGTCCGTCTGTCCGTCCGTTAGCTTTTCACATTTAAATCTTCTTCTCTGAAACCGCTGAACAGAAATCACCCAAACTTGCCAGAAATGTTCACTGGGTGGTCCTCTACCAGATTTGTGTTTTTGGTGCTGATTTGAAATCCAACATGGCTGCCAGGGTCCATAATGTTCTCATTGGCTGAAATTTTAAAAATCTTCTTGTCAGAAACCACTAAGTCAATTGAATTGTGACTTTGCAGGAATGATCATTGGGTGGTCCTGTACTAAAATTGTGAATCGTTTGCCGATCGGAAATTCAAGATGGCCGCCATGACTCGACTTAGTTTAACATTGGACCCTATGGGAATTTCACATTTTCATCTTTTTGTCTGAAACCACAAAACAGATTTGAACCAAACTTGGCAGAAATGTTCATTGGATGGTCATATACAAGATTCATGGCCGCCATGACTCGACTTAATTTTAACATAGGACCCTATGGAAAACATGTTTAAAAGTCTTCTCCTCTGAAACCAGTAAGTCAGTTTAAAGCAAACATGGGATAAATGGTCCTTAGGTGGTCAACTTTCAAAATTATGTCCTGTGACCCCGACCTCCATCCAAGATGGCAACCATCAGCGAACATAGTTTTAACATAGGACCCTATGGGAAATATATTTAAAAATCTTCTTCTCTGAAACCAGTAAGCCAATTTAAAGCAAACATGGCATGGATGGTCCTTAAGTGGTCAATTTTCAAAATTGTGTCCAGTGACCCTGACCTCCATCCAAGATGGCCACCTTCAGCAGACATACTGTAGTTTTAACATAGGACCCTATGGGAAAAAATGTTTTAAAATCTTCTCCTCTGAAACTAGTAAGCCAATATAGCAAACATGTCATCGATGGTCCTTAGGTGGTCAACTTCCAAAATTGTGTTCAGTGATCCCGATCTCGTTTCAAAATGGCTGCCGTCAGCAGACATAGTTTTAACATAGGACCCTATGGGAAAATTGTTTAAAAGTCTTCTCTTCTGAAACCAGTCAGCCAATTTAAAGCAAACATGGCATTGATGGTCCTTGGGTAGTATACTTTCAAAATTGTGTCCGGTGACCACGACCTCCATCCAAGATGGCTGCCATGAGCAGACATAGTTTTAACATAGAACCCTATGGCAGTATGGGATTTGAATAGTAACTTAGATGTATTCAGCATGCAGACATTCTTAAGAGGACTTATTTATGTCAGGTGAGCGATACAGGCTCACCTGAGCCTCTAGTATTTCTATAGTTCATTTAATTTTTGAAAGTTTAATACAGTGATATTAGGCATACATTAAAGGGAGGGATTGTTAATGAAAGTTAGAAAAAAGAGGGATAAAGTGGTTAGATGGGGCATTTCCATATGAAGGGTCTCAATAATTTATTGTTCATTTGTTTTGTTTTTTTATTGAAATCCTTGGGGAAATCCCTTCCAGAAACCTGCATAGCATTATTATGTTATAAAAATGAAGATACACAATATCTGTCTGGATTAGCATTCATGAGGGTCATTCATAGTCAAAAGAAAACTGAATAATTTAAAAATATTTAGCAGCAAGTAAACCAAAGGACCTAAACAGGACAGCCACAATCATCCAAGGTTACATATGTCTGAGGGAGGAGAACCTTAATTTTAATAAGTTACCTTATTTAGGAACTGTAAATTTGCTTAACTCGGACAATAAATCTGGTCTCGCATAATAAGTAAATATTTTTATTTACGGTACAATTTAAACAAAAAATACACAAAATAATTGCCATATTGAAAGAGTTTCTGAGTCTTGTAATTTTATTTGCCAAATCTGAGTGCATTAATATGTTGTCTTCTCTGCATGAAACTAATTCTGTCTGACATATTTGGATACATGGCTGCAATTAATAGTCTGTACCTTTCGTTATTCCTCTTCTCTGATTGAAACACTAAAAAATCATTAAAACTATTACTATGGTAATAATACATGTTTTGTACTAGACAGTCATAACACAGAGTTGGGGTTTTATAGTGCTCGCTCGCTCGCTTCAAAGCAACAGTACTCAAAATAGACATGTTGCTCCACTCCGACAGATTATTTCTATACAAATCTTTGCTTTTTCCCTTTCAATGTTGTGTGCTTATGGACGATACAAAGCCGAAATAATTAATGGAGAAGACGTTCTAAAGGGTTGTCATAATCGTGATCGTATAGTAATTGGATTTACAACTACATATGCAGTCAGTGTATATCACCACTAAAGTTGTGAGTTCGAATCCCGCTCACGGTGATGTATACTTACAACATTATGTGATAAAGTTTGTCAGTGACTTCGACAGGTCGGCGGTTTTCTCGGGGTTTTCCTGTTTCTTCCACCAATAAAACTGATCGCCACAATATAACTGAAATATCGCTGAAAGTGGCGTTAAACACCATGGGGTCCGTTGTTGAACTTGTGATTAAGCTAATCATATGATTAGTCATAATTACATCATTCATTCCTAATCACATAATTAGCTAATTCAATGATTAAAATATGATTAGTTAATACATTGATTAAAAAAGAGTTCAGCGACAAAATTTAATCATTGCATTAGCTAAGTATGTGATTAGGAATGAATCATGTAATTATGGCTAATCATATGATTAGCTTAATCACAAGTTCAACAACGGATCCCATAACTCTATCCCTATCGATGTGTTCTCAAGGTTCAAGGTTCAAATCTTTATTTATAGTCGGTACATGAATAAATATTTCATAATAACTTTTTTAAAAGCGACATCAATAACTACAAAGAACAAAGTTAAGACACATCATTGTCATGGTGACTGTTGACAACAAACATGCATGCAAATACTAATATAATAAGTCAAAGATATAGAAACCAGACATAAAACATAAAAATAAGACATTTAGGCATATTACAAAACATAGACATATACATATAACAAGCAGGTTTATGCAAGCAAGCATTCTGATTTCTGGGGCTCGGGTGGCTCAATGAGTTAGGTCGTTGGATCTAACAGCTCATACAAGCCTATCACCAATACGGCGTGGGTTCGCACCCAGCTTTGTAAATTACAAAAAGGGTGCACTCTACTCGCTGCCGCAAGTGATAAAGTTTACCAGTTGCTTGCCCAGGGTCGGTGGTTCTCTCCGGGTACTCCGGCTTCCTCCACCACTATAACTGGTCGCCATGATATAGCTGAAAGTGGCGTTAAACACCAAATTCAAATTCAAATTCATTCTGATTTCTGGACCCCATCACTCATCACTGACTGCAGGAGGCCCAGGAGGCCAGGAACCAGATTAGAATGGTATACTAAAATAAAACAGTGAATCGGCACTATTAAAATAACACAACATTATGTGATAAAGATTGTCTGACTTACGACATCTCGGTGGGTTTCACCGGGTACTTCCAGTTTCCTCCACAAATAAAACTGAGCACTACGATACAACTGAAATATTGTTGAAGTGGCGTTAAACACATTAACCCTAACCCTAAGCTGAAAAACTTGTGTTTTATCCATTTGTTGTTATGAGCAATAAAATCTGTTTAAACTAAATTAAGCAAAATAAAAATAAATAAATAAATATGAACTTACAATTGCTATAATTTCTCCCCAATGGCTGAATTTCTTCGCCAATAACAAATGTATCGGATGCCAGTGGAATATCTACACTAACACTAGTAGCTATGTTTAAAACCACTATCAATATTACAATTAATGACAAACTGAATAGTCCCATCTGAAATTAAAAAGATATAAGTTGTATATACAATAAAAAATTTAAATAAATGAAATTTGAGTCCTAGATTATTTGTTTATATTACTGATTTCATACTAAAGTGTTCACTTAGAATCCCGTTACCCACCTCAACTACATATCGCCACTAACGTCGTGAGTTCGAATCCCGCTCACGGCGAGTTATACGAGTTATACTCGATACAACATCACAGTATAGGAACCTGTGTGCCTGAAATCTCTTATTGACGTGATCTTCTGTAAACTGCATTACGGTTTCGGTGGAAATCGACTGCCCACGCTTTCAAAGCAGGTAAGTTTTTTGGAATTTATTATCGATAGATACGATGTATCTGTGTAAAAAAGTTACAGAATGTACAATGTACATGATTCATTACTCTAACAGACGCTAAAGTTTCTTTGGATAAATTAAAGCAACAAATTCAGAATGGAGTATCAAACGTTTGTTGTTACTACCAGAAAAAGGTAAAAATTCCATTTCTTTATGCCTAAATGGCTTCCAATTTTGACTGTATTTGAACGGATAGTTTTGGATGTGAGAGGCATTCTTTTTACAAAGAAGCGATAAAGAAAACATGATTTTTCCTACTAAAAAATTGGATTGAAAAAATGAGTCGGCTGTTTACTGTAGCTGTGTAAATCTGTTTGACGTCGCGTTTGAAAACGGTCTGTAACCTGATTGACGTGCTAAATTTGTATTTATTAACAATCAACTAACATTTATACTTTATTACTTTTACATTTCAAACAAAACGGAAAACAGTGTACTAGGTGATGATGCCATATGCATATAAGATTGATTTTTAATGGCATATTTTGTCTTTTGTAGCAAAATGGAGAGCGGGGACCTATGCTATTATTGCAATGAAAAATTCTATTTATTTAAAGACATATTCAACCACCTCATTGAGAAACATAATGCAGAAACATTTAAGATTAAGAAATTAAAAAATTGATATTTAGTACTATCACAGTTTCATTTCCTGTTCATTCAAAAGGCCATGCGTTGACATAATACCGGTATTACGTTTTCTTTATTTTTTTTGTTTTTTCCCCGTATCACATCCTGTATCAACCCAAGACACAAATATCATCTCGAAAACTTTAGCTCAAGGGATGATATTGGTAGAGGGTAAATACGACATGTGATACGGAAAGAGCCATGTCATATTATGTTTATCATATACAGTGTCAAAGAGCTGTTCTGTATCAACTATACCAAACTTTATTGCTAGTATAAATTAACCCACTAGTTTCTCTCGTAAAAGAGCGCGGAAGGGTTTGATAATGGAATTAGTAACACTTAGGAGATAACAGTATTGTATTTAAAGATTTGCCGGTATTAATTGTAGATTTGATAACCGCAAATGGAGTTGACTGGCGATGCGTAATGGCGGAGCAAGTAAACGGGTATTTGCGCCCATCAAATCAAAACTGATGCCGGCAAAGCTTAAAAAACAATACTGTTATCTTCATTACAATGTATTCAGACAAAACGCAGTTAAAGTGAGAAGTTTTAAATCTTTCAGTTTACCTCTGCGCTTGCGTAGTTTCTCCGATGGCATCAACCGTGGGATTGATGCCATGAAAATTTAGACGTCATCCAATCAAAATCGTCGTTACAAACAACATTGCATTATACAATGTATATATAATGAGTAACAGAGAAAGCTCGCGTTTGCTTTAATTCAAAGAAAGGTGAGCTAACAATGGCTTAGGTTCCATTCTGTGGAAACGTTAGGATAGATCTTGTAGTAAAAAAAGTCGTTGTATACATGGTTGCTTTGACTTTTAATAGTTCTTTTTTTTTACTACATGGGAAATAATTTCTCTTTATATGAGACGCATAACCAATTACAGTCAAACCAGCCTTAAAGGGCACCTCTATATAACAAATCACTGTCTATAAAGGGCAGCCTCATATTTCCCATTGATGAATAGTGTCTATAATTTTAACCTGTATATAAAGGGCACCTGCTTATAAAGGCCACATTTTCAGGTTCCCTTGATTGCCCTTTATACACAGGTTTGACTGTACATCGATTTAAATTGGCAAACTGAAATTTGATATCGGCAGTAAATATCAACCCTCAGTTTACCATATGGTAGACAATACTGGCATTTCGTAAACTACCAAGACATTATAAGTTCTAAGAGCGCTCACCCTTCACCAATTTACTGACCGTCTAAATAATCATAGTCGGTCACGGGAGCTTAGAACATTTTTGTACGATGTTGCTGATCTATAACTTGAAACAGTAACTACATTTTTTCCACGAACTCTGTTTGACGGACTTTCTTGGAAGTTCTAAGGCTAAAGACGTAATGGTCACTAGACAAATTTAAGCACTGACCTTCTGTCTGGCCAAGTACACTTGGCATACGTCGTCTCAGTTATCGATTACAATATTTCTTTATTTCGCACAGCGTCACTGCAAGGTCAAATTATGCAATAATAGATTACACAATGCTGCAGTCACCTGGCATATGGAATTTTCCACTGGCCAGTAAAGCGTATTAATCTTATTTTCTAGATTTCCATATATGGCTCAGCCTTCTATCGTTATTTGTAGGAATGGAATTTTCCACTGGCCAGTAAAGCGTATTAATCTTATTCTCTAGATTTCCATATATGGCTCTGCCTTCTATCGTTATTTTTAGGAATGATTTTATCCAATCATAGGTCGTCAAACAAATGCAACATCGTACTAAAGTCTTTGGATACGGTTACTATCATTGATATATTTTTTTTGGGAGAAGGGGGGGGGGGGGGGGGGGGGGGTGTTCTGTTGATTTTAAATATGATTATCTTAATATTTGTAAAAATAAATACACATGATTTTATTCTAGCACTATAAAAACCTTAAATTTCCTCAATCCGCGCTCATATTATGAATTGTATGATAAAGGTTAAATTTCCTCGGCTTTGGCGGAAAAAAATAGTGGCGAACGAGTTAAAAATATAATGTGATCTCTCTAGATCTCCCAAGCTAACCTCCTTCCCCGAAATTCAAATGGTCTACTCATTACAGCTGCATTAGGTGGAAAATAAATGCGATATATTCAGGTAAGGAAATGAACTATTTTTAATCAAATTAATGAAAAGAAACTACTTCATTTTAAGCTTAATGCAAGGCTTTAACATGAAGCATACGCTCGAACCAATTTCAGTTTCAAGATCGTCTTTATCGCCGGTTTAGGCGGAATTCTTATATTCATCAGGTATACTACGGCACAAGGAAGCAATGGCTGCCTTGAATGTGATATACTTGGTATTTGCAGTAAATGAAAATTAGCAGTTATATGACATCTGAAACTGCTGTAGCATAATCTATGTCATTGTTAATGCTTTAAAGTTTGGATTTCTGCTTTTTAGCAAGATTACCCAAAGCCAACATGACCCAGCTATTTGACTTCCTTTGCAATTTACTGAGTATTTAATATATAATTCGATGCCAGGTAGCGTTACTTATATTCGACGATCTTAAAAGAATCTCTTATGTAGTTCATTGCCTTCATTAGTGCATCATAAAAGTATGAATAAAGCATCAAATACTTCTAAACAGTACCTTTTGGCACGTCAAACAGTCTTCAGACGACACTGTAAACAGACTTACAGTTGTCAAATCGGACGACGTCAAACAGCTTACATTGAATATATTTTAAAATATCTATTTATTTGACAATGCTGAGATATTCATATCTGTAATTTTGCATAGACTGTGTTCATATCTATTGACATTACCAACACAAGTATCGGGAATATTATTCAAGGATAAAGGGTCAAACGAGACAATCTTATTTTATTCTTGTTTAAAAGAACCTGTTAAAATGATAAATATGACCGCGCTATAGGGCTAATACATTAAACAAAACAAAGATGCAGTACTTGCATCAATCAATAATACCACAGGCACTTGTTTCATTAAAAAAACATATGATATGCCCCCTCCTCTTCCTTACTTAGGAAGAGGAGGGGGCATATATTTTTTGAATGAAACAAGTGCCTGTGAATAATACGCATTCTGTCAAGTTTTTGGACATACAGGTTATTAGAATTTAATGAAAACATAGACAAACTTACCTGCCGTAAAGGCGTGAGATGTCGAATTCCACCGAAACCGTAATGCAGTTTACAGATGAGCACGTCAATAAGAGATTTCAGGCGACAGGTTCCTATACTGTGAACATTATGTGATAAAGTTTGTCGGTGACTTGAGGCAGGTCGGTTGTTTTCTCCGGGTACTCCGGTTTCCTCCACCACTAAAACAGACCGCCACAATATAGAGAGTGGTTGTTGTTTAACGCCAATTCAGCAATTTTCCAGCCATATCATATGGCGAGAACAAGTTAATTTTCAATGCGATAAGGATGAGGTCCGCTTTGTTCTAGAACAACACGCCGAGATGGATTTTTATAGTGCTGGCTCACTGAAACAACAGTCCGCGGGTAGACATGTCGCTCCACTAGGACACATTATTCTGATTCCGAGCCAACCAGTCTTTGTACTTTCTCCTTAATGCTGTGTGCTTAGCGGAGAAAAACAAATATCAATTTTATAGTCTTTGGTTTGACCCGACCGGGGTTCGAACCCACGATCTACTGCACGCTAACCGTTATGCCACCGATGCGGTTCCACCACAATATAACTGACATATTGTCGAAAGTGACGCTTAACACCATAACCCTAAATCTAAAGTGTTACATTTAAACAAGTGGTTGTTTAAACGGTGAGTTTGATATAATTGTCAGGGATTTCTTCTCCCAACATGTCTGGTAGTCACCATATATATATAAATAGTGTTTTTGTTTATTCTCTCTCTCTTCTGGTACTCAAGTCCCCGCCCCTATCCCATTAATACTGACAAACAGAATATAAGTGAAATATTGCTTAATGTGGTAATAAACACACCCTAGTCCAAATTTTATAGAGCATCTGTGATAAAAATACGATCATGAGATAAACAAATTTTTTTTTACCTGGATTTATTGAAGTTCACCTCACCTGTGGGGCCCGGGTACAACGAATAGGCCAAAACATCTTCATGCATATAGACTAAGTGGGACGACACTGTGGTGGAAATTGTCACCACGCATCATCTTAGCCTTTACTTCATCTAGACGGGAGATGGAAACCGGTTCGATCAATCAGCTGGTCACGACAAGCCCATTAACTGATCGCGTGAACATTTTATTCTTTTTATTTATTTTTTTCTTATATAAATGAATATTCCTCACAAATGGGGAGATAAAGTTTGTACGTGACTTTCGACAGGTCGGTGATTTTCTCCTGATACTCCGGTTTCCTCCACCAATAAACTGACCGCCACGATATAACTGGAATATTGTTGAAAGTGGCGTTAAACACCATAACCCTAAACCCGATTGTAGCAATAATCTAGAGTGCTGTCATTGTGGTCAACTGCACATGGATTCCTCAACAGATTGTCGATTTTTTCAACAAGAAAAAGAAATACAAAAAATGATAACTGGAGACTATTTCAAATCCCGAGACACTCGCGCAGATCCAGGCTCTGTTATAAATGATTCAACTGTGCAATAAAACGTATTCCACAATCACCAAACGTAAAACACATTTGAGAAACGTCCTATCTTCACCTGTGCAATCAGTGTCTGTCACCACTGTGTGAGTTCGAATCCCACTCGTTGCGAGGTGTACTCGATACAACATTATGTGATAAAGTTAGTGGTGATGGGCACTGATTGCTATAGGTACAACTACAGGTACGTGTATGTCTAAACAAAATAGAAAAATGGAGAATGGCTTTAAATTCTCTTGCTCAAACTACGAACTTTCGCAATAGATTATAACTGTCATCCCACTTGCACATTATCTATATACAAAGCCAGCCAGCATTTGATCTTACTCCTTAATATTGACTGCTTAGCTGATGAGCAGCAAATTCTGATAATTACCAAATTTCCAACACCTTTGTTGTTTCAATTATGTTATTATGAAAATACAGTTGATGGTCAACAATTCCATCAAATCGAACAATCGCCTCAACCCATCGAACATAAAAATAGACCACGAATTGTGACGTTGAAAATCAGTTCTGTGTTTTACTTACTTCTACATTATTTAGAGGGAGGAGTCGTGGTCGTGATTGTATAGTATGTGGATTTACAACTACCTATGCAATCAGCGCCTATCACCACTGATGTTGCGAGTTCGAATCTCGATCAGGGCTAGGTGTACAACATTATGTGATACAGTTTGTCAATGACTTGCGACAGGTCAGTTGTTTTCTCCGGGTTCTCTGATTTCCTCCACCAATAAAACTAACCGCCACGATATAACTGAAATATTGTTGAAAGTGGCGTTAAACACCATCAGACAAGCAAACAAACAAACACACATTATTTAGTATTAAAAAATACTTACCTCGTGATGTAACGGGGTATTTTACAAGCAGTTTCTTAATGTCTTTATGAGTGTAAAACTGCAAGTGTGTACTGTTGCAGCCGGGAAAACATAGTGTTATCGACTTCGTAAAACAGTTTATAATGAGTGCATGGCGTAAGCGTAGAACAAAACAAGTGTGATCTATTGTCTATAATTTCTTTTCACTCTAGATTTATAATGAAGGAACCTACGTCTACAAACCAAACACATAACATCTGACACTTCCTACGCAACACCTCCGTAACCTTATTAATTAAACAAAACAAAATAATAACATTGACATACATTTTCGGATAATCAATAATTGATAGAAAGCTCCCCCAAAACGATGTTCGGTTCGTCTTTACCTCCAGTTGTTTGTAGGAAAGCTCATGTCTTTTTGCGTTATTTGTGTATGTTTGCGCATAGCGGTGTTCAACGCATATTGTGTTGTTTTTTTCTTCGTCTTGTTTCTCTGGATTGTCTATTTTTTATTGTCCCTTCAGTATTCTCTAACGTTTATTTACAATTATTACATCGCACATGGGCTTGAACAACCAATGACTTATTGTACGATGTGTAAACAATGCCGGATATATAGGATAAATGAGGCCCTGTACTAGTTAAGTTATGAGGTCCCTTACTTGGGCGTTGAAGGTAGTAGACCCGGTAGGCCTACACAGGCAGTCAGGCATACATGCTCAGGAAATTTAGGAATAGTTAAAAATTGCACCACATAAGCAAAAATCCATGTAAAAAACATGTTGGCGGGGCCCTGTGCTTAAGCACACATAAGCACAATGGTAAATCCGGCACTGGGTGTAAACTATGTGCTTGCACTGCTTTACAGTATATTGGGGACATTTATCCTTTGTTCAGCTAGAGGCCGTCGTGGCCGTGATCGTATGATAGTTCAATTTACAACTACCTATGCAATCAGTGCCTATCACCACTGATGTTGTGAGTTTGTATCTCGAACAGGGCGAGCCAGTGATGTCAGTTTGTCAGTGACTTGCGACAGGTCGGTGGTCTTCTCCGGGTCCTCCGGTTCCCTCCACCAATAAAACTGACCGCCACTATATAGCTGAAATATTGTTGAAAGTGACGTTAAACACCATCAAACAAACAAACAACTAGATGTTTGCACTGCTTAACAGTACATAGGGAACATTTAGCCTTCGCTCAGCTTCAATTGAATATGTTTGAGCTATGTTGTGGCAAAAAAGACCACACGAGCTACGGTGGTAGATAACACCAATCCGGGGGCCCGGGTGGCTCAATGAGTTAGGTAGTTGGATTACCTAACAACTCATACAAGCCTATCACCAATACGGCGTGGGTTCGTCTCCGGCTTTGTAAATTACAAAAAGGGTGCACTCGACTCGCAGCCACACGTGATAAAGTTTACCATTTGCTTGCACATGGTCGGTGGTTCTCTCCGAGTACTCCACCACTAAAACTGGTCGCCATGATATAGCTGAAAGTGGCGTTAAGCACAATTAATCAATCTAGCCAATTGACCAATGAATTATGATATGGTCATCAGAGGAACTTATCATTTAATACAAAATCTTACTGTAAATCAGGCTGTAGTTATATATCCTGTAAAATCAATATAGCTCCTATTCAAGCTATAGTGACTGGGGCCGCCGTGGTCGTGATCGTATGATAGTTGGATTAATAACTACTTGTGCAATCAATGTTTATAACCACTAAAGCTGGGAGTTCGAACTCACTCATTGCGAGGTGTACTCAATATGTCGAACGAATGTTGAAAACAGGCTATATTCGATGAAATGATAACATCAGCTGTGTGCTAGACCACCACGCTAATTCGGATTTTTATAGTGCTGGCTCACTGAAACAGCAGTCAGTGGCCATGGGTAGACATGTCGCTCAACTCGGACACATTATCCTGATTCGAACCAACAAGTATATGCTCTTACTCCATATTGCTGTAAACAGCAAATATCAAGGTTACACCAACGATGCGGTCCACACACACAAATATACGTCTGAAAGTAAAACTCAGGAGTTTTCTACAGCCATCGAACGATGGGCGTCGAATTCACGTCTTTGATACTCTAGATTTCAATACACTGCATTACCAATCGCTGTATTACAATACAGTTTAACTAGTTGGAGTGCTTGCTACCGTATTTCGCATAGCATGTCTGTCGTGGCCGATTTTTATTATACACACACAACGGTGTCGGCCCGATAGCCCGAACGTCTGATAGTCCGAAGATCCAATAGTCAAATTAAATTTTGTATTTGGGTTTCAGACTTTCTGACCGTCACCGGTAAATCATGTGTTCAAGCCGACGTCTGGTCAAACTAAAGACTATAGCATTCGTATTTGCTGCTTCTCTGTTTAAGCATGCAACATTATGGAGCAAGAGCAAAGAGTGGGAATCAGGAGATAGTGTGCTCGAATACTAATGGAGTCACATGTCTACCTGCTGACCGTTGTTTCAGGGGGATAGCACTAAGTGTGTTGGAATAGTACAAAACATCAGACATCATTTCCTGGAATATGTAACTTGTTCTTGTCATGATATAGCTAAAACGTTGATAACTTAACATTAAACAACAATAAATCAATCTTAATCATTTTAATATTGCACTTAGAATGTCGAATATCTGGTTTTATGGTTTTACATTTTATAAATTTGTGTTTGCAGTAAGAAGAGTTTGAAGATACCAAAGAGCTAATCATAATTCAAGAAGAACATACAACACAACGGCCAAAAGAAAAAGGACAAACAACCATCTACAAAACATACACATAAAACTAAAGATCAAGTCGGGGGTGAACTCAGGTGCTCCGGAAGGGTAGGCAGATTAAAATCATGTTGTTCTACCCTGTCAACTGATCTTACAATAATTATCTTGATATAGTGACCAAATCATTGGTGTATAATGGTTAGTTTGTTTGCCTCGAGTGTGACAGCTCATGGGTTCATATCACGGTCGGATCAAACCCAAGACTATAATATTAGTATTTGCTGCTTCTGCATTAAGTATGCAGCATTAAAGAGCAAGAGCTCGGAATTAGGATAATGTGTCTGAGTGAAGTGAAATGTCTACCCACAACTGTTTTCAGTGAGCTAACACTACAAAATGACAACTAAGCATGTTGGGATAGTACAATTCAGACAGCATCTCATCAAACGTAACTTGTCCTTGCAATGATACAGCTGAACAATAGCTCATTGGGAGTTAAACAACAATCACTCACTTACTTTTGATGTAGCACTGGAAAATGGTCGTGATCGTATGCTAGTTGGATTTACAATCATTGCCTATCACCACTGATGTTGTGAGTTCAAATCTGCTCATAGCGAGGTGTACAACATTATGTGATAAAGCTTGTCAGTGGCTTGCGGCAGGACAGTGGTTTTCTCCGGCCACTCCAGTTTCCTCCATCAACAAAACTGACCACCATGATATATGTGGAATATTGTTTAAAGTGGTGTTAAACACCATAAAAAAACCCCAATGGAAAATGGGATTAGTTCAATATGTATGTAAAAAGAAGAGAACAGACTGAAAGTGACTAGCAGTATAGTGAGTTACCCCACAAAAAAATAAAATGACCATTACTAAATATATCTTTTTTTATTTTGAATTGTTTTATGTATTCATGTGACCTTGTTCTACAAATAACGCGATGTTTTGTGTGATTCCTCTACAAAATAACTTAATGTACATAAACATAAAAATACATGCCCTAAGAAAAAAAAAAAGAAACTCAATGTTGAATTATACATGTATTTACAAAACTGAAGTTGTCTAAAAATATTAGCAAAAGAAAAACATCGTTTTTAAAATAAAATGCTGAGGAAATACGTTCCTACCTATAAACAAAAATTATCTAACCCTAAAAATATCGGTAGCAACGTAACTTAAATCTATATTAATTTTTTTTTCAATTTCAGTTCTGAGTTTAGTTATTAACGTTTCCCCTCAAATCATACTAATCTGTATTTGTAGCTTCTGTTGAAATAGAAAACTGAATTAATAGATTTAAATATGATTTTTCCCCTCATAGTTGAAAGTACTATTTCATATTGTTTTGTCAATGAATCTTTGATCCATAGACATGTGATATAATAGTAAAGAATTCAGTTGAATTGTAAGATTCTTTCTATCATTTTTTTTTTAATTTGAATTGTCCAATAAGATTCTTTCTATCATTTTTTTTTTAAATTTGAGTTGTCCAATAAGATTCTTACTATCATTTTTTAAATTTGAATTGTCCAATAAGATTCTTAATATCATTCTTTCTTAATTTGAATTGTCCAATAAGATTCTATGTACCATTTTTTTAAATTCATTTTTTTTGGGGATCATTTAACTTTCAGTAAAAATCCATTATTTCAGCAAATTTTGAAAAAAGATCTTAATTTAAAACAACAAATTTGTTTTTTTAACAACAACCTATCACTTATAACTCTACCAAAATATTTAAAACAACAAATTTGTTTTTTTAACATCAACCTATCACTTTAACTCTACCAAAATAATCAAAATAATTACCATACTACTGTCTTTCATAAACAAAAAATATCTTTAAAAAATGCAACTCCTTAGAAAAATAACAAGATTAACAAAAGTAAAAAAAAAAGCTTCTAACAAACTGATGTTATACTTTAATGGAATGATTCATTTAAATGCGTATAATTCTGGAGATCAGGGAGCACCACAGCAGAAAAAAATGAATGCTTTGGTAAAGGTTAAAGGTCAAAATTGGTGATAAGTTACCCTTTTTATCACTGCAGTACAAAATGAAATTTATTTTGCTTTGTATAGGTTAAAGGTTAAAATGGTCAGGTTGGAGACAAGTTAAGTTACCCGTTTCATCACTTAACGTAAAATCACATCTTTTTGAAGAAAAAAACATTCATTTTAAAATGTGGTTTGGTGAAAAAAAATATATACCCCAATATTATCTTATGAGCTGATAAGATAGTCATGTGATAAACATGATGTAAAAATAGCACGAAATATTACACCTCGTGATATAACGGGAATTTTGTAAATGCATTATCAGGGTCCACAGAAATTCTGATTTATGCAAAATTGGTCTACTGTTTAACAGAAAATATTCAAGGTTTAGTTATACTCATTTTCAACATTGAAGTGTTTAATGTGAAATTAAAACGAAACAATATATTTTGTGATTTCAAAGAAAACGGACAACAGAAAATAAAACAAAAATATGTTTCTTAATAGGGCAGGGGATCTAACCATTTCTTGATATCTTCCGTAGTATTTGTAAAAATAAATCGTACATTAAAAAATACACTATATTCACAAGAAAGTTTCTGTCCCTAACAAAGCAATACAAAAAGGTTAATAAAGAAATAATTTGCAGCTAAACTGCCTTTGTCAAACACACTTTATTAATAAGCATTTTTTGGTCCACATTTTAGCTGAGATCATACTGAGGATGAATTTCAATGATTATTATATTGTTCTCAATTATTTTTTTAAGTATTAGGAAAACATGACACGGTGGGTGAATTGTGCTACTTAAAAAAAATACTGTTATACAATATCTTAAGAAAAAATAGTTTTCAATTTTTTTTAAAAGTATTAGGAAAACACATGATACGGTGGGTGAATTGTGTTACTTAAAAAAATACTGTTGTAGAATATCTTAAGAAAAAATATTCCTACAAACACTAGAAATATCTCCAGATTGTTTAATTCTTCCACAGTACACTCTCGTTATATTACTGCCTTTTGGTATAAATTTATGGTGTTTAACGCCACTTTCAACAATATTTCAGCTATATCTCGGCAGTCAGTTTTATTGGTGGAGGAAACTGGAGTACATGGAGAAAACCACTGACCTGTCGCAAGTCACTGATTTGGGTTAGGGTTATGGTGTTGAACATCACTTTCAACAATATTTCAGTCATATCGTGGCTGTTAATTTTATTGGTGAAGGAAACCACCAACCTGTCGCAAGTCACTGGTTTGTATTTTGGCAAAGTATCGAGAGAGAAATTTACATAAAAACTATACATGATTTCGTGAAATTTGGACTTTGAAATTTGATGGCGCTAAGTGAAGACGGCAGATTAAAGAGGGGCAGGGGTGATATAACAAGGGTACACTGTATTATAATTATTTGGCAGTCAAAACAGAAAAAAAAAATCAAATGTAAAATATAAACTTTTTTTTATAATACAAATATATTGATTTTGTTTACAAATGATAATAGTCCTTTGGATGAATTGCTGTGATTTTTGCACATTACGATATTTCTGTGAAACAAAAAAAAAGGTGGGATATTTATTGTAGTAAATACTTTATGGTATCGAGTGGGTTTCATTATATAAAGAATTGCATAAAATGCAGTCAGATTTGACATATCTTGACAAACTTGATAAAAAACAATATCTCACAATAAAATGTGTAAAAACGAAATCTCTTATTTACACACAATACAATAAACTATAAATGCACCAAATTTTATACATTTGCAAAGTTTGTGTCTTTTCATGCAGCAAATTTAATTTCCATGACAACCATATATCTATGCTTTTTTTTACCCAAAACATTACACCAGATTTTTTCTCATCTATTTACTTGAATGAACTGAATGCACTATAAATAACTGCTAAAATAATATTCAAACACAGATTTGATGGTCAAAAATATACATTAAATGGCTTAATCAATGCATAGCCAAGAAACATAATTTGCAGCCATCAAATCAATGATTGACGATGACAAATCTTCAATTACAAGACAGTTATCTCCTAAATGAAATCATAGTTTGTTTGACCCTGTTTACAGTCAAAATATAGCACTATTTACACATTTTCAATACTGCAATTTTTATGTAAACACGATTATACCAGATTTTACTCTGGTAAGAAAAAAAAAGCAATACAAGTACAGTTTCCATGGAAACCAAATTTGCTGCATACTATAAATCTCTCTATGTATTATGATAATGGAATTCTATGATTTAAAAAAAACATTATATTACCTCTATATTTAAAAGCACTGTCATATACATGTATTTTTTGTAAAATACTGGCCTCCTATAACATGTAGCCCACGATAAAAATGACAACTTAAAATCTTACAATGTAATATAAAATATATTGTCTCGTTTTCTGTAGAAATCTTTCTTTTTCTCAATATGTATTGATAAGAAAGTGTTCAACATGAACAAATTATAAAATGTTTTCTTAGAAATGTAAACTATTTTAAACCATTGCAGAGATGAAAAAGAGGATCCCTCTCCCCTATACATTGCCAGAATACCTTCATGATTGATTGATTTTTGCTGTTTAACGCCACTTTCAGCAATATTTCAGCTATATCATGCGACCAGTTTTAGTGGTGAAAGAAGCCGGAGTACCCGGAGAGAACCACCGACCATGGGCAAGCAACTGGTAAACTTAATCACTTGCGGCTGCGAGTCGATTGCATCCTCTTTTGTAATTTACAAAGCTGGGAGTTTGGACCGAAGTTCGACACATTTTAGTCCAAAATATTTTGTCCCAAAAAAAGGAAATCAGCATCTCTGTCATTGTATTTGCAAGCAATAATATTGTACTTTAAATAGATGTACCAATTTGCCTATTTTAAAAATTTATCAAGATTGTATTTAATAAATAGGAGTTCTGGTTAACCTGATAAAACACATGTTTTATTTATTTATATTTTTTCTTAATCTTCCAGCGGTTTTTCCTTTACAAAGCATAGAATTATTAGTATCATAACCCAAAAGAAAATTCTATAAAATTTAATCATTTTATGTACAGATTATGAAATAAAAATACAAAAATGATGGCACTTTTTTGTGCAATGACAAAATGACGAACATATATATGTATAAAAACAAAATGGCAGTCTCAACAATAAAAAGATAATCATGAACAAAAAATAAAATCTCCATTTAAAAAATGTGAAAACAGACTTGATAACTCTCTTCCTCTTAAACAGTTCATTCATTTTCACTAAATGCAGAATACAAAATAAAAACATCATACAAACTTTAACATGTTTTCTGTGTTAAAGTTTTTATCCACTTCCTGTTTTGTTTGTACACTATTAAATCATTTAATACTTTGTTCACCAAAAGGCTTAATATTTCTGCCCTTCTTTGTCAATAATTTTTTTAAAATTTGTTCACATAATTATTTAAATTTGTTCACAAATTATTTAAATTTGTTCATAAATTCTTTAAATTTGTTCACAAATTATTTAAATTTGGTCACATATTATTTTAAACTTGTCTACAAACTATTTAAATTTGTTCATAACTTCTTTAATTGGTTCACAAATTCTTTAAACTTGTTCACAATTTTCACACTTTATAGTGTTTTTTTTTTTTTAACATAATGCAATGAAATGAAAGAAATAAATGCAAATTTCCTCTTTCAAAAAGAGGTAAATAATAATATAAAGTACATGTAAACAAAAAAAAATGTTACAAAAAGACGGGATGTTGGGTAGTCGTCCGTATGTTTTGATCAGGACTTGAAATTCCTTCTGACCAATCAGAATGAGCTGAATGAGGTGATGAACTTGACCATTGTCCCGGTGAATCTGGTGATGGTGTAAGATAATGGTCTGGAGGCACTGGATGATGTATAATTTGTGGTGGCGACCCCATGCTATGCTGGGAAGGAGGAGTCGGAAATTGTTCTCTGTACATTGTCTGTGGTGTCGGTGGGAGTTTTTGTACTCTCCCAAACGTCGAGAATGGTATGGGTTCGCTATGATTTTTACTTTGAAATGAACATGATAAATCTGTCTGTCTGTTTGGTGGGCTTCCGTTTGCACGTTCTTGTCGCGCACGTTGCTGCATTGCCTGAATATGAGTTGGTGATGTCGGCAAATTTTTCGGTGGTTTCGATGGTGTTATTTGACCAATCGGACTAGAATTAGATTGGATGCTCTGTGGCGGTGTTGGAATATTTGATGGTTGAGAATGTTGGGGATTTATTTGTGTATTTTGATGTCCTTGGTGCCACAAACTATATTCCTGCTCCATAAGAGTCTTATCGTAACAATTCCGGAGGTCTCTAGAATTATTATCGTAATGATTCTGAACGTCTAGCACTTGATTGATTGCACAATTTTTTTGCAGTTCTTCAATGGACTGCTGTAAAGTCTGTTGTTGTAAATATCTTTGTCCGTTGCCATACATGCTGTCGTACGGAGGAGGCGTCCGCTCGTAATCGAGTGGCGACTCAATAGAGTTCCCTGGAGAGACAGTTCCTATTGATCCTTCACTGTTCTGAGAATTTACATTTCCCTTGGGAGACTTTTTCTTACTTCTCGCCCTTTTTGTGTGAACACCATTCATAATAACACCATTATGCGACACTGGTGTTCCTGGGCCATGACCATGCTTGGTCTTCTTTTGTTTTAATTGTTTTGAATGTTTCGGATGCATAAAATGCAAGCCGTTCGGAGATGTCGGCAACGACATCGGACTACTTATACAGTATTCATCCAATAATTGTACAATGTCATGATGCATTCGTTCCGAGGCAATATCTCTCGGTAATCTATCCATGTGGTCGGTAATTTCTCGATTAGAATAATGCTCCAGAAGTATTTTGGCAGTTTCAAAACTTCCCTCCCTTGCTGCCAAAAATAATGGTGTTTCATCCTGAAATAAAAATAAATAATCTAAATATGTAAATCACAAGGATTCTCTAATGAATATTGATTGATTGATTGATTGGTGTTAATGCCAACTTTAGCAGTAATTCAGCTATATCGTGGCGTGTCTCTTATGAATAAAATATTATAAACTCTACTTTAATTCAATCTAGAGTTAGCAGTGAGTGATTGTTGCTTAATACCAAATGAGCAATTTTCCAGCTATGTCACAGCGAGAACAAGTTTTTTTGATGAGATGATAATGATATCCGCTTTGTACTAGATGAACACGCCTAGTTGAATTGTTAATAGTGCTAGCTCACTGAAACAACAGTTTGCTGGTAGACAAGTTGCTCCATTGTTAATAGTGCTAGCTCACTGAAACAACAGTTTGCTGGTAGACAAGTTGCTCCATTCGGACACATTATCCTGATTCTTTGCCTGATTTTCTATGCTCTTTCTCATTAATACTGTGTGCTTAGCAGAGAAGCAACAAATATCAAGTTTATAGTCTTTGGTTTGACCCAACATCTACCGCACTTGAGGCAAGCATGTTAACCATTACCTAAGGGGGGAAACGATTCACCGTATGTACCGAAATCGTGATTATTTTGGGGACGGTTCAGTTCACGATACGTGGAGGCCACTTACGATACAAACGATATGATGCTCATTTTTTGAAAAAAAGTAGTGTTGCACTTGTTTTCTTCTTTTGGTGATCATTTAATTCATATTTTGAGAAAAGTGAATTGATTAATTTACGCTTTTAAAATTAATTAATCAAATATTTATAATTTCCGCTAGTACGTAAGCGACCTCATTAAAACAAAACATGGCAGCGTCCATGTCGACCAGCATGGACTTCAAGGAATAGTTACAGTTTCCTATAAAACGTATCGCGATACGTATCGTAATACATATCAAATATCGCGATATGTATCGCTTGTGGAAAAAGTGTATCGTTACACCCCTACCATTACCCTAAGGATGCAGTGTGCATTATTTAAGTAAAAATCTTCATACTACACATGGTCTGTCAGTAGTATTAAAAAAAAACAAAAGTATCAAATAATAAGTACAGCTTCAAATAAAAGAACGAAAAAAATAATAGAATTCTGTTAAAGAAACAATTAAATAAATAAGAAAGTATCACAACGATATAGTCAAACCTGCCCATGTGGTCACCTCTATTAAGTCAAACCTGCCCATGTGGCCACCTCTATTAAGTCAAATCTGCCCATGTGGCCACCTCTATTAAGCAATTACCTGTATTAAAAGGTCACCTTTTTCTTGTCCTGTCTTAGGAAATTTCATATGAATTGAACCTCTTTTAAGAGGTCACCTGTCTTATAAGGACACTTTTTCTTTGTCCCAAGTGTGACCACTTAATACAGGTTTGACTGTATGTGCTTTAAAAAGAAATAAATAAACAGCCATAAATTATTTTGTATGGCCTCAACATACATAAATTCAAAATTCTCCATTTTGACCAATAGAAATCTCCCTACATAAATGAACTTGACCTTTATATTTACAGGTTGTATGCATGGTTACTATGACAACGAACTTTACCTTATGGTCCTGAGCGTCTCTATTGGCTCCGTGCTGTAACAAGACTTGAGCTGCAGTGTAGTTATTAACAGCTGCTGCCCAATGTAAGGCTGTCTTACCTAATAACAATAATATAAATATTAATTTACAATGTAAGGCTGTCTTACCTAATAACAATAATATAAATATTAATTTACAATGTAAGGCTGTCTTACCTAATAACAATAATATAAATATTAATTTACAATGTAAGGCTGTCTTACCTAATAACAATAATATAAATATTAATTTACAATGTAAGGCTGTCTTACCTAATAACAATAATATAAATATTAATTTACAATGTAAGGCTGTCTTACCTAATAACAATAATATAAATATTAATTTACAATGTAACGCTGTCTTACCTAATAACAATAATATAAATATTAATTTACAATGTAAGGCTGTCTTACCTAATAACAATAATATAAATATTAATTTACAATGTAACGCTGTCTTACCTAATAACAATAATATAAATATTAATTTACAATGTAAGGCTGTCTTACCTAATAACAATAATATAAATATTAATTTACAATGTAACGCTGTCTTACCTAACAAGTAGAATAAAAATAATCAATATCTAAAATGTAAAGCATACTGAATTGTTCCAAATTACTCAGATTTACATTGGCATTTTGCTAATAAATCCATTTGTTGATTATATTTTTAAATTGTGTGTGTGTGTGTGTACATGTTAAATAAGTTACGGTTAGAGGTGGTTGCTCGCTTTGTTGATATCGGTGGAATTGTTGACAATCACTGTTTAAATCTTCTTTTCATAATTTACCAAACCAATTCTATTTTTTTTTAAATTTGATCTTAATTTAAGCGAGTCTCCAACAAATATAATCATTTGTAAATAGAAACCCCCCCCCCCTTTTCTCTCCGTCAAAATATTATATTCAAGATCTAATTTAATCCTACCATATTCGTCACATAAATTTATGTCTGCATCAGCGTTGATAAGATCCTCGACCATTCCCTCCACAGCTAATCTGGCTGCCATAACCAGGGGCGTGGCACCGTCTTGCATTCTGGCATTTAGATTAGTGCTACGATTTCTCAACAAGATCTGAAATAATCCAATAACAACAAATGAAATTTAAATATTTTTACATTTTGAAATCATTTTTATATTATGCTTGAATTTAGACGAAAGTACGATACTGGAAAATAACAAAATTATTCTTAATAATTTGAGAATTTAAATTTGGCATAAACATAATAATAAAACTATTTTCGCAACATATTTGTCAAAATTGTGCTGACAAATGTGTAAATCACATAAAATCAAGAAATAATTTATAATAAAATATGATGAGTTTTGACTTTCCCTTTGTAAGATTGTTCGGAGTTCAGTAATTTTGTTATTACCCTTATTTATTATATATTATACTATTCATATAAAGACGTACAAAATGATCATACAATTTTTGGCTAATAAAGGCAATAAAATCCTGGTAATAGATATGTCTCAAAAAAACATAAATTTGTGTTTATTGTCTGCAAGAAATAATTACAATTCAAAAAAGGAAACAATGACATTCATTATACCTGGAATACACCCAGCGCATCTGCAGCCACAGCGGCATGAAGCGGAGTTCTTCCATTAATATCGGCTTGGTTTGGATCGGCTCCAGCATCCAGGAGAACCTTGGCGGCATCTGACCTGGCATATCTCGCTGCAAGGTGTAACGCTGTTTCCTCGGTCCTGTCCGTTGCTAGATTTATCGTGGCTCCTTGGGACAACAACGCTTGTATATAATCGGCACTTCTTTCTTCAGAATCTCCACTTTCGGCTGATCCTGACCCAGATCCACTCGATTCGTTATCTCCAACATCATATCCACCGCCTCTAAAAGAAGCTAACATAAGGGGAGTGTATCCATCTGGTCCTCGGACATCTATATCTCGTATACGTGTTTGATCACAATCATCTGGAGGCGTCAGGGCTAGCATTGAATCATTAGAGATGTTAGCTGCCGTAAGGTGCTGCTGTGTCCACTGTCTTTGATCTTTGTCCCCGTCCAATTTCTGTTCCAAAACTTCACAATCTCTTTCCATCTGCAAAAAGAAATCTATGTGTTGAGAATCTGTCTTTTGAATTAAAGAACACAAAAATACAACAGGTACCTTCAAATGTGACCAAAATATTTACAAAAAGTCTTGTAAGTTATTGGGAAACATGTGTTTACTTAGTTTATTTAAAAGAGTATTTTGGACTTTGTATAAACATGTACATGTATTTTCTCTCTGTGAAAAAGGTACAAAGGATGCTTAGGACTTTGTATATATTTTGTTTTCCTTGTGAAAAATGTAAAAGCAGGGATTAGTGGTCTTTGTATTTTTTTCTCTCTGTGTAAACAAGGGGAGATCAATTACTTATTTGTCTCCAAGTTTTCCAAAAAAAAATAATCAGTTACTTATGCTAAAATATTTCCAACCAATCACACATGTTAAAAGGGTTTTTATTTGTTCTTCTAACATTATACTGATTTTACTACAGGAAAAGAAACACATTCTAACCTTGATTCTCTTGGCTTTTGATTCGTTCTCATCATCATCCCACGGTGGTGTACTTGTTAAACCATCGAACTGTGGCATCTGATTTCCTTTCCTGTAAACAAACACAATTAATGTCATATTCTATTTATTGGTGTCATGTGATCTTAATACATGTCATGTGATTTTTATCTTTACATCTGTCATGTTTTCTATTAATATTAATAAGTGACCTTTTCAACTACAAAATGATTCACTGAAGTATAATCTTTATATTATTGTTGTTATTCTTGTTTTTGTTTAAAGCAATATAATTTCTCTTGCATTTGTCTTAATTTATTGCATTGGGTATTTTGAAAAAAAATATTCACACACTGACAGTCAGCGGGTAGACATGTCACTCCACTGCTGCATGCTTAGTGGACAAGCAGCAAATACCAATTTTATAGCCTTTGGTTTGACCCCATCAAGCTTCGAAATCACAACCTACCACATTCAAGAGTTAACCATTACACCACCCATGCGGTTTTAGTCAAGAACAGAAGGTGAAGGTCAAAGCAAATTGGGCACATTTAATCACAAGAAAATATTTCGAACAAAATTCATAAGTACCATAAACTTTACACAATTTTCTTTAATCACCATTAATTCTGCTTTTAAACAAACACTTACTTTTCTTCCCCATCTGGTACCCTTCTCTTGGATGATCTTGGTCCTGGTGATTTTGATGCATTACTGCTAGAAAAGAAACCTTCAGGGAACCAGGTGATCCCCCTAGCAACCCTCTTCCTTGACAACACAAGAACGACTACTATAACGAGGAGAAGTATAACAGCGACAGCGACTATGATGTAAGTAGTACTGAGTGATGTGGGTGTAGTTCCATCACGACCAACAGTATTATCAGCTAAAAATAATAACAAAAAAATTCCAATAGTTAAAAATAGTAACAAAATACCAATATCAACACTACTGGAAGTCAGCTAAAAATAGCAATAAATAAAAAATATTATTAGTTAAAAATAGCAACAAAATACCAATATCAACACTACTGGAAGTCAGCTAAAAATAGCAATAAATAAAAAATATTATTAGTTAAAAATAGCAACAAAATACCAATATCAACACTACTGGAAGTCAGCTAAAAATAGCAATAAATAAAAAATATCATTAGTTAAAAATAGCAACAAAATACCAATAGCAACACAACTGGAAGTCAGCTAAAAATAGCAATAAATAAAAAATATCATTAGTTAAAAATAGCAACAAAATACCAATAGCAACACAACTGGAAGTCAGCTAAAAATAGCAACAAAATATCAGTTTTATCAGCTAAAAATAGCAACAAACTATCAGTATTATCAGCTAAAAATAGTAACATACCATACATGTGATAGAGTAAAAATAGTAACATACCATACATGTGATAGAGTTTCTATGCTACAACTGGAGATTTGCAAATTTTTGGCTGGAGATTTGGTCTCATAACTGGAGATTTTTTATCGACGTATTTGATGGGTGTTTTTATTGTTTATTGATGTTTTCCTTTTGTTTGTTTCAGTATTGAACCAACTGCATCCCATTTCAATATATATTGTTTACATTTCTGTCTTATTAGTAGTGTTTCATATGATGAATGAAGGATAACAACTGTATTTATAATTTATTCATAATCATTCATAATCATAAGGTTATAACAAAGCAATAACAATGAAGACAGAATGTTCTGAACAATAAAGTCATAGAGCACTAAAATTAAAAAGTCACTTTGCTGCTGGTGCGTTGGGTGATAGCATACATTTCGGCATTTTTGTGGTTTATCAATTCCATCCTGGAACTTAGTCCTTAAATAATATTTTGATCAGCTTTGGTCCCAAACAAGCCATAACAACTCAATCCGAGATGAATTCATTGCACATTTGATCGAAATAAGAAGTTTTCCTCGGCATCAAAGGTTGTCCGACTCCTGTTTGCACAACAGTTTATAACTATTTTTAATTGCCGCTATCACACTTCTAATCATCTAAGCGTGTGCCACAAACCCACTTCCCAATTAACTGTCATTCAGTGGATAATTGTTGTATAATCATCAACACCTTAATTAATCACCATGACCCAATTTACCTGTAAAGGTGTCAAACAGATCAATAACCGGATATCATTAAATATGACATTCACCTTTACCATTTGTATCTCTCAGCGTTTTTCGTCAGCGCGGGAGTTCCAAAAATATTGATCGCAAAATGTAGGTCAAGATTTTATTGTACTTGATTTTTTTCACGGGCAGAAGATTTTGAAAGTTGACGGGAGGGACCCTCAAAATCTGGAGAAAAATGCTCCCGCCGGAAGGTTCACATGTATGACATACTATCAGTATTATCAGCTAAAAATAGTAGCAAAATTAGGTTATTCTGACTCTTTGGTTTTTTAGCTCCCATAGACTTAAAACTATTAGACTTTCTAATTGTTTATGTTGAGCGTACCTGATGCCAGTTATTCCTGAAATACATTGTCTTTTTTGCTCCCAAAGACTTCAATGATTTGGCTTTACAATCTTTTAACTTTGAGCGTACCCAATGAAGATTATTCCAGAAATACGTCATGCACACTAAATTAGATATCTCCATTTTGTTCATCCATATAAGATTTTAGATGATACATACCTTGAACTCTACTAATAGTGACACCATTATTGGACCATACAGACTGGTTCTTAGTGGCTGCTATTATTTGTATAGCTGTATTTACTGATGTTATACACTTTAATGTTTTATCCACTTTACACTGACTTGTATCTAACTCAAGATGTACTTCCAATCTGAAATGTATATAATTAAAACAATATAGAGGTTATTGATGTTTAATGCCACTTAAAAAAATATATACTCAAGATGTACTTCCAATCTAAAATGTATATAATTAAAACAATATAGAGGTTATTGATGTTTAATGCCACTTAAAAAAATATATACTCAAGATGTACTTCCAATCTGAAATGTATATAATTAAAACAATATAGAGGCTATTGATGTTTAATGCCACTTAAAAAAATATATACTCAAGATGTACTTCCAATCTGAAATGTATATAATTAAAACAATATAGAGGTTATTGATGTTTAATGCCACTTAAAAAAATATATACTCAAGATGTACTTCCAATCTGAAATGTATATAATTAAAACAATATAGAGGTTATTGATGTTTAATGCCACTTAAAAAAATATATACTCAAGATGTAGTTCCAATCTAAAATGTATATAATTAAAACAATAGAGGTTATTGATGTTTAATGCCACTTAAAAAAATATATACTCAAGATGTAGTTCCAATCTAAAATGTATATAATTAAACCAATATAGAGGTTATTGATGTTTAATGCCACTTAAAAAAATATATACTCAAGATGTAGTTCCAATTTAAAATGTATATAATTAAAACAATATAGAGGTTATTGATGTTTAATGCCACTTAAAAAAATATATACTCAAGATGTAGTTCCAATCTAAAATGTATATAATTAAAACAATTTAGAGGTTATTGATGTTTAATGCCACTTAAAAAAATATATACTCAAGATGTAGTTCCAATCTAAAATGTATATAATTAAAACAATATAGAGGTTATTGATGTTTAATGCCTCTTAAAAAAATATATACTCAAGATGTACTTCCAATCTGAAATGTATATAATTAAAACAATATAGGGGTTATTGATGTTTAATGCCACTTAAAAAAATATATACTCAAGATGTAGTTCCAATCTAAAATGTATATAATTAAAACAATATAGAGGTTATTGATGTTTAATGCCACTTAAAAAAATATATACTCAAGATGTAGTTCCAATCTAAAATGTATATAATTAAAACAATATAGAGGTTATTGATGTTTAATGCCACTTAAAAAAATATATACTCAAGATGTAGTTCCAATCTAAAATGTATATAATTAAAACAATATAGAGGTTATTGATGTTTAATGCCACTTAAAAAAATATATACTCAAGATGTAGTTCCAATCTGAAATGTATATAATTAAAACAATATAGAGGTTATTGATGTTTAATGCCACTTAAAAAAATATATACTCAAGATGTAGTTCCAATCTAAAATGTATATAATTAAAACAATATAGAGGTTATTGATGTTTAATGCCACTTAAAAAAATATATACTCAAGATGTAGTTCCAATCTAAAATGTATATAATTAAAACAATATAGAGGTTATTGATGTTTAATGCCTCTTAAAAAAATATATACTCAAGATGTAGTTCCAATCTAAAATGTATATAATTAAAACAATATAGAGGTTATTGATGTTTAATGCCACTTAAAAAAATATATACTCAAGATGTAGTTCCAATCTAAAATGTATATAATTAAAACAATATAGAGGTTATTGATGTTTAATGCCACTTATAAAAATATATACTCAAGATGTAGTTCCAATCTAAAATGTATATAATTAAAACAATATAGAGGTTATTGATGTTTAATGCCACTTAAAAAAATATATACTCAAGATGTATTTCCAATCTGAAATGTATATAATTAAAACAATATAGAGGTTATTGATGTTTAATGCCACTTAAAAAAATATATACTCAAGATGTAGTTCCAATCTAAAATGTATATAATTAAAACAATATAGAGGTTATTGATGCTTAATGCCACTTAAAAAAATATATACTCAAGATGTAGTTCCAATCTAAAATGTATATAATTAAAACAATATAGAGGTTATTGATGTTTAATGCCTCTTAAAAAAATATATACTCAAGATGTAGTTCCAATCTAAAATGTATATAATTAAAACAATATAGAGGTTATTGATGTTTAATGCCACTTAAAAAAATATATACTCAAGATGTAGTTCCAATCTAAAATGTATATAATTAAAACAATATAGAGGTTATTGATGTTTAATGCCACTTAAAAAAATATATACTCAAGATGTACTTCAAATCTGAAATGTATATAAATAAAACAATATAGAGGTTATTGATGTTTAATGCCACTTAAAAAAATATATACTCAAGATGTACTTCAAATCTGAAATGTATATAATTAAAACAATATAGAGGTTATTGATGTTTAATGCCACTTAAAAAAATATATACTCAAGATGTACTTCCAATCTAAAATGTATTTAATTTAACAATATAGAGGTTATTGATGTTTAATGCCACTTAAAAAAATATATACTCAAGATGTACTTCCAATCTAAAATGTATTTAATTTAACAATATAGAGGTTATTGGTGTTTAAAATGCCACTTTCAAAAATATCGTTGTTATGAGGTAGCAGTCAGTTTTATTGGTGGAGGTAACTGGAGCACCTGGAGAAAGCGACTGACCTGATGCAATTTATTGAAAATATAGGTACAGGGTTGATAAATGTATCCACTGACCATTTCCTCCTGTAGGTTTGGTTTTGTTTTGTTTTATGGTGTTTAATGCCACTTTCAACAATATTTCAGTTATATCCTGGTGGTCAGTTTTATTGGTGGAGGAAACCAGAGTACCTGGAGAAAACCACTGACCTGTCGCAAGTCACTGACAAACTTAATCACATAAAGTTGTATTGTTCCTCCTGTATCAAACAGAATACAAATAAATCTTGTATTTAGACGCAATATCTGTATCTTTTTTATACTGCAATTTGACAGTATTATGAATTGGTTTAAACTTAAAGGGGTCGGATCCAGAAAAGGAGTTTATAATGTTGTTATAACTCGTGCCCATTCATATCAAAGATAATCATTAACCTGTAAACAGACGTAATTCTAATTGCAGTAGATTATGATTTATAAATTATACTAACCCATCAGCTTGTTCTGTTTCGCGCTTCAATCTACGAACGAGTGAACTCCATATTTGATGTATCGACCTCTTTGACCTATTTTCACTATTCGCTGACCACGGTTTTATTAAATATTTTCCTCCAGAATCTTTTTTGATCTTGACAATAACTCCCAGCAATAGGCCCATATTACGAAGAAAATCTTTGGAATCCTTCAAAAATTGCTCTTTGGTCGAAATGACGAAAATAATCATGGTTCCTTTAAGGTTATTCATCGGGACGTAATTCGTGCAATCGTTCCCGTCCCAGTTGCATGCGGCATTGTTACAACCTTGATCGCAATGGCCGTTGTCATAATTTAACTCGCAGTAATCTTTGAAGTGTGGATTACACGTTAATTGGTTTCGGCAATCGTTACCGTCAAACAGGCACTTCTCGTTGTTACATCCACTGTTACATACTCCGTCTCTAAACACATCAGAACAGTAGACACCATTGATAGGTGCCAGACAATCTTTCCACAGGTCAGTGACACCTAGTGAGCAATCTCCACCGTCGTATTTACACGCCATGTAGTTGCATTCCTCCTGAAAAAATAAGATTGTAAATCAAGTTAAAAATGTTTTCGATCGTCTCTTATTTGAAAGCATTACCAATTAAAAATCTAAAGAAATTTTGCTTGCACTCTTGAAAATATAGGCAAGTGAATGAGTGATTGTTGTTCAACACCAACTCAGCAACTTTTCAGCTATATCATGGCGAGAACAAGTTAATTTTCAATGAGATGATGATGATGAGGTCCGCTTTGTACTAGTCCAACACGCTTAGCTGGATTTTAATAGTGCTAGATCACTGAAGCAACTGTCTACGGGTAGACATGTCGTCCCACTCGGACACATGTATCCTGATTCCGAGCCAACCAGTCTGTGCTCTTTCTCCTTAATGCTGCATGCTTAGCGGAGTAAAAATATTGGCATCATATGACAAGATGAAATATAAAATTAATATAATCTCATGTCAAACTTTATAATACACGAATAAACAATTAATGATGGAGTTAATTAGGAATTGAAAGATTTGATGTAAATTAAATTTGCAATATTTCAAAATTAGAAATACAGAAAACTGAAGATAGGGTCAACATTAAATATGAATAATAAGTTTGTCATATTCCTGTATTTTTGTATCATGTAACTTTTAAATTTTAATAAACCTACATCACATTTTCCATCTTTGGCTTTTGTCGAGCATCCTTGAGTAACACACTGCACCTGTTGTGGGTCAATCACGGGAGGTACTACCGTAGGTTTACCAATGCCTGGTGTCACATTCAGGTCATATATCTCACAGTTTACTCCTGTGGAATGACGAGGACACCAACATTCATACTTTCCTGTGAATAAAATTTTAATATTTAAAAGATGATCGCTGCTATAATCCAGTATTTCTGTAAAAAATTCTCTTGAAAATGCACCCTCATTTGCATTTGTTATTTTTGAAATACAAATGTATATGGATCAAAGCAGTGGATTTCTTTTGAGAGAAATACATTTATCTGAGGTTTTTTTCAATTGTTTTTTTCAAGGTTTTGTGTAGACATATTTCTACATTAAAAAAAAATTGTTGTTGCATTTTAAGAATCAAATTTTCTTGTAAATGTGACACATTTATATCTTATAACCGAGTATTCAAAAACTGAGATACCTAATTTAGTGTGCACGACATGTTTTGGAAATAACCTTCATCAGGTACGCTTGAAATTGAAAAATTTCAAAGTCAAATAATTTTAAAGAAAACCAAGATCCCTAAACAGGATAGTCAAAATCGGCTAACGTTACCTTGTGTATGAAGAAGGAAAACCTTTGTTTTAATAATAGCTACATGAATTAGGAACTGTGAATTTCAATAAATTTATCTAATAAAAATCATACAAGTGCCGAAGTGACAATTCAAAAATCAGAACAGCAATTTAGTTGACAAAATATAATTACCTGGTTTATCAAAGCAGGTACCTCCATATCTACAAGGAGATGATGAACATTCATTGAAGACATCGCTCTGACATAGATCACCCTCGGTTCCGGGAACACAGATACATTGGAAGCCTTGTCCGAAATTTTCACATTGAGCATTATTTTTACAAGGATTTTGACTACAAAGGTCAGAAATTATTTCACAATTATCTCCCCTGAATCCAGGTTTGCAATGACAAATGTGAGATTTTTCTCCGTTGGAGCATGTTCCACCGTTTAAACAAGGCTTGGTTTGACAATAACTGACGGCCATGCTACAATTCTGACCAACCCATCCTGGATTACATTCACACTTGTATGAGTTGACGAGCTGTATGCATGTTCTCGTACCAATGGGATTACACGGCTGATAAATAACACACTCGTTAATATCCCCTTCACACTGATCTCCGACGAAACCCGGCTGGCATTGACATTCAAATCCTCCGACTTTATCAATACATATTCCCCCGTGGTGACAAGCGCCGCTATAACAATCCTGCTCGTTTTCTTTACATAAATATCCATGTGTCCCAGGTGGACATAGGCATGTGAAATTGTCTATTAGGTCAATGCACGTTCCCCCATTGAGGCACATCTGGTTTTGACAATCGTCTACATTGATGTTACAATTTCTACCTTGGAACCCAGACTTGCAAACACACTCGTAATATCCATCATAATCATTGCACACCGCACCGTTCTGACAGGGAGCAGACGCACATTCATTAATTACAATATCGCAGTAACTGCCTTCAAAACCAGGTTTACAATCACAGATGTGGTGATCGCTAGTATCACGGCAAACTCCTCCATTTTTACACAATTGGTTTACCGGTACATTTTCAGTAGAGGCTGCAGCAACACACGACATTTTCCGGATGTCACATGTATGGCCGGCCCATCCAAGGGCACATGTACAGTGAAAAAGATTTGCTTCCTGTATACAAGTTCCTCTATTTTTACAAGGATCTGTATCACACCATTCTACAAATACCTGGAAAATATTTAATAAAATTAAATAATACCTCATAATAATGATCATATATGAAAGAAACAAACAATTATCTAATTGTTATTTGTTCTTAAATAATTAAGCATCTTGATCCTGTTATGTTTAAGCTACAGCATTAAAACTGGCAATTAAACTTAGCTCTTGTCACAATATGGCTGAGACATTGCAGCAATTAAACTTAGTTCTTGTCACAATATGGCTGAGACATTGCAGCAATTAAACTTAGTTCTTGTCACAATATGGCTGAGACATAGCAGCAATTAAAGTTAGTTCTTGTCACAATATGGCTGAGACATTGCAGCAATTAAACTTAGTTCTTGTCACAATATGGCTGAGACATTGCAGCAATTAAACTTAGTTCTTGTCCCAAAATGTCCCAGACACTGCCAAAATCAGTCTTAAACATCAATCTAACATAATAATCTGAAATTATATACAACATGCTGCAAAATGATGATAATTACCTCACAACGCGGTCCAGTGAAACCATAGGGACAGACACATTGCCATGACGATTCTTTATTACTACAGGTAGCACCACTCATACAAGGATTAGAGTCACATGGGTTAATCTTTGTCTGACAATTGGTTCCTGTATATCCTGTAGGACAGATACATTTGTAATAATTCTCCTTGTCTATACAGGTACCTCCATTTAAACAGGATCTATAAATAGAAACAGGTATAAAAATATCACTACTAAATATAAATTAAATCTATAAATAGAAATAGGTATAAATATAACATTACTAAATATAAATTAAATCTATAAATAGAAATAAGAGTATAAAAATTTCACTACTAAATATAAATTAAATCTTTAAATAGAAATAAGTATACATATAAATTAAATCTATAAATAGAAATAGGTATAAAAATATCACTACTAAATACAAATTAAATCTATAAATAGAAATAGGTGTAAAATTATCACTATCAATATGAATTAAACTATTTATATAAACACAATCACAAACATCAATACAATAGTACCCCTTCTTACAAGGCACCTCCCATTAAAAGACTACTCCCCTTATCAAGCGAGATACCAGATACTGTGAGAAAGTAAAATACTATTGAATCAAGGATTCAATTTTGAATATTGTGAATTTGAAACACATTTGAAAACTTTTTTGCTTGTTTCTTCACTTTTTATTTCATTAATTTCTGAAAATTTTCCATCATGCTTCTTAATTCCAAGACTAGGTTTAAATATGTTTCTTTATTTGTGTAATCTTAAGAGGATCCTATGCTAATATGGAAGATAATTATTTTTATTTCATTATTGCTGATCATAGAAATCTGTATAATATTTGCTTGGATCATGTGAAGAACCTGGGCCTTTAATTTAAATAAATTAAAATAAATTAAAATTGTAAATTTGATGAGATTGTCATTACATAAATTTAAATTTTAAATTTTAATCAAATTTGTATACACTATCAATACTTACGTAGCTGTGCAATCATTATCATCGTTCTGACAATCTTTGCCACTATATCCAGGTCTACATGTACACGTATATGAGTTGACGTAGTCCGTACAAACCGCTCCATTTTGACATGGGTTACTTGCACACTCGTTGATATCATTCTGACAGTGAATACCGCCAAAACCTCCAACACATATACATGTGTAGTTGTTAACCTGGTCGTAACAGGTGCCCCCGTTTTTACATGGGTTAGGGAGACAGTCGTTGTGGTTGATTTCACAATATTGTCCCTCGTAACCTGGTGGACAGGTACAGTTAAACGACCCGTAGAGATTGTGACAGGTGCCTCCGTGATGACAGATTGGCTGTGTACATTCATTATGATCCTCATAACAATGTCTCCCTGAAATAGAGTGAGCCAGTGAGTAAGTGAGTGAGTCAGTGTTTAACGACAAATGAGCAATTTTTCAGTTATATCATGGCGACCCTGAAAATTGTACAAGGATACTATCTATATATACCTTCACTTTTTATTTTCCTCCACTAATAAAACGGACCACTATGATATTACTGAAATATCGTTGAAAGTGGTGTTAAACATCATACACCCACCCACCTTCACTTTTTATGCTTCATAGAAAATATGCATTGTCAATAGCCATGTTAAAAATCTAGGATCATTCAACATTAACAATAACCTTTTAAAGGGAGATAACCAGTTAAAGAAATTTAAATGATGCTTATGCATTGGTAAAAAAAAAATCCTTATTTGTGTTTTCCACAATAAATATTGCCTTCCTTTTATTAAAACCCTAATATCAAGTCACAAATGTAAAATTTTTCTATTGTATCTTACCTGTAAACCCTGTCTGGCAATGACAATAATAATCTTGAAAATTACTTGTCGATTCACACTGAGCTCCATTACCACATGGATTTGGTGAACACGGATTCATCTCAACATCACAATTAGTTCCGCTCCATGGCGCGTCACAGTAACATGTGTATCCGTTAGGCATATCAGCACATGTACCGTGGGCACAGGGATTACTTGCACACTCGTCTATGTTGATTTGACAGTTAATACCTGAAAATATATGTAAATTACATCATTAAACATTAAAATCAAGTTAGTAACTAGATTAACACGACGGGTGCCACTAGTTGAGCAGGAACTGTTTACCCATTCAGAGCACCAGAGTTCACCCCCGTTTTTAGTAGGGTTCGTGTTACTCGATCTTTAGTGTTATATGTATGTTTTGTAGATCGTTGTTTGTCCTTTTTCTTTTTCCCATTGTGCTGTCTGTCCTTCGATTTACGGATTCTGATTACCCTTTTGGTATCTTCAAACTCTCCTTAGCAGATCTTTCCCATATTTCGTAGCACTATTTGGTATTATTTCTTTTTAACTTACATAAAAATTTACCGAAGTATTCAAGCTATAAAGGGCAAATATAGCTCATTGTTACAATGAAGGATCCATACTCTTAGCTTGAGCTATCTAAGTAGATCACTTAGTTGAGTCCGAGTTAATGAGGTTTTATTTGAGTCCAAGTTAATGAGGTTTTATTTGAGTCCGAGTTAATGAGGTTTCATTTGAGTCCGAGTTAATGAGGTTTTATTTGAGTCCAAGTTAATGAGGTTTTATTTGAGTCCAAGTTAATGAGGTTTCATTTGAGTCCAAGTTAATGAGGTTTTATTTGAGTCTGAGTTAATGAGGTTTCATTTGAGTCTGAGTTAATAAGGTTTTATTTGAGTCCAAATTAATGAGGTTTTATTCGAGTCTGAGTTAATGAGGTTTTATTTGAGTCCGAGTTAATGAGGTTTTATTTGAGTCTGAGTTAATGAGGTTTTGACTGTATAATAATGTTGACTCTTACCTGTAAACCCTGGTAGACATTCACATTCATATTTTCCGACCAGATTTTTACAAAAGGCTCCATGTTGACAAGGGTTGGATTGGCATTCATCAGTCAGGGTCTCGCATCGATTTCCTGTATAACCCACAGCACAGTCACAGTCAAATCTGAAAATAATAATATATCAGACATAAGTTTGATATTCGCCAAAATTGGCTGAAAACTCTACGGCACACTTACGACCTCAAATCTGAAAATAAATATATTAGACATAAATCATTTAAATTTAAGGTTGGATCATGTTTTTTTTTTGTGCATGTTGCATTTTTCATGCAGCGATTATGACATGACTTAAATTGGAAACAATACAATGTGCCATAAATTTAAATGACCACCATCAATCAAATATATACAGTTTTCTTCAACAAACATCAACACCTTCTAACATCATTAAATTTTCCCAGTCTACCTATAAAATGTTTTAGCGGAGCACCTCACAATAACAAGATTCAAGGAAATCGGCACAATACATATCCTCATCATTTTTCACATAAAACTTTTGACCAGTCTTTTCCTGAATTTATTTCATCTACTTGCCCGAAAGCCAAATTTAGAAAATTTTTCTATTTAATTCCAACAAATTCTTCCATAATCTTCATTTGTCCGAATCCAGTCGGGCAAGTAGGTTAGCACGAAGACTTGACTTACCTATTGAGTCCGTCTTTACAAACTCCGTTGTTCATACAGGGGTTACTAATACATTCGTTGATGGTAGATAGACACCGAGCATCGTGATATCCCGGCGGACAGTCACACCTATATTCATTAACTAGGTCAATACATTGACCTCCATTGTGGCATGGACTAGACGCACATTCATCTATGTTTGTTTCACAATGGCGATCTGAAATTAAAAAGAAGAAATTACATCTTTAAACTAAATGTACACACTGAAACATAAATTACATGTTTAATTTAAGTGTACACAGTAAAACATTAATTACATGTTTAATTTAAGTGTACAGTAAAACATAAATTACATGTTTAATTTAAATGTACACAGTAAAACATAAATTACATGTTTAATTTAAGTGTACACAGTAAAACATAAATTACATGTTTAATTTAAGTGTACACAGTAAAACATTAATTACATGTTTAATTTAAGTGTACACAGTGAAACATAAATTACATGTTTAATTTAAGTGTACACAGTAAAACATTAATTACATGTTTAATTTAAGTGTACACAGTAAAACATAAATTACATGTTTAATTTAAGTGTACACAGTGAAACATAAATTACATGTTTAATTTAAGTGTACACAGTGAAACATTAATTACATGTTTAATTTAAGTGTACACAGTAAAACTCTGTCTACACAGAACCCAGAATAAACCAGAATCCTGTATAAACTGACCTTAAAAGAAAGTCCCAATGTAGGTAATCTTTGTTAATTTAGCCTGTATAAAGCAAATACCTGTTGATTTGGATCAGAAAAGTTCCTACCCAGAAGGTTCAGTTTAGACAGGTTTCATTTCTACTTTGTTGCTGTTTTAATTGTGGAAGATTTTTTTTTAAATTATCACAATTGTTTTCTTTAAATTATTGACAAACTTTACTGACAACTTAAAAGCTTATAATAAGATACTATGTCAAAGTTTAAAAAAATGCAATGTATACATAAATGTTTAAAACTTTTTTAAAAACTGTCTTTCATAACATTATCGCACTTCTCCTTTTCCACATTTGTGCATGATGGTGCTAACTATTACTTACCTGTATAACCAGGTGTAACTATTACTTACCTGTATAACCAGGTGTAACTATTACTTACCTGTATAACCAGGTTTACAGTCACAGGTATAGTTATTGATACCATCAATACAAGTGGCTAACTATTACTTACCTGTATAACCAGGTTTACAGTCACAGGTATAGTTATTGATACCATCAATACATGTGGCTAACTATTACTTACCTGTATAACCAGGTGTAACTATTGCTTACCTGTATAACCAGGTTTACAGTCACAGGTATAGTTAATGATACCATCAATACAAGTGGCTAACTATTACCTACCTGTATAACCAGGTTTACAGTCACAGGTATAGTTATTGATATCATCAATACATGTGGCTAACTATTACTTACCTGTATAACCAGGTTTACAGTCACAGGTATAGTTATTGATACCATCAATACAAGTGGCTAACTATTACTTACCTGTATAACCAGGTTTACAGTCACAGGTATAGTTATTGATACCATCAATACAAGTGGCTAACTATTACTTACCTGTATAAACAGGTTTACAGTCACAGGTATAGTTATTGATACCATCAATACAAGTGGCTAACTATTACTTACCTGTATAACCAGGTTTACAGTCACAGGTATAGTTATTGATATCATCAATACATGTGGCTAACTATTACTTACCTGTATAACCAGGTGTAACTATTGCTTACCTGTATAACCAGGTTTACAGTCACAGATATAGTTATTGATACCATCAATACAAGTGGCTAACTAATACCTACCTGTATAACCAGGTTTACAGTCACAGGTATAGTTATTGATATCATCAATACATGTGGCTAACTATTACTTACCTGTATAATCAGGTGTAACTATTACTTACCTGTATAACCAGGTTTACAGTCACAGGTATAGTTATTGATACCATCAATACAAGTGGCTAACTATTACTTACCTGTATAACCAGGTTTACAGTCACAGGTATAGTTATTGATATCATCAATACATGTGGCTCCGTTTAAACAAGGATTGTTAATACAGTCGTTCATGTTCTGTTCACAGTTCTTTCCTGAAATTTAATGCACAAGAAATAATTTATAGAAAGAAATAATGATATTATTATGTTGTTCAACGAAATGAAATAGTTTTTGTTTATGACATAATTGCAGAGTAAATAATATTATCCTCAACAGAGCAGACCAAATAAGATAAGAGAGGTTGAACCAATTTGCACTGCTGGCTGGCAAATCAAAGTCGCACACACAAATTACCATGCAGTTTTGCAAACTTTATACCTGTATCTAACAATTAAGAAATTTGTTCATTGTAGACAAAAAAAAAACTGTATGTTAATGTACAACCTATTTGCTTCCCTTTTTCAAAGAATTAACTAAATAAATTATCTCCATATTTCAAACAAGTAACTAATTGAGTTATCTCCCTTTAACTACAAGACTTCAATTTTTAATTTGATAAATGAATTTGTCTTTTTATTGACATTTAAGATGTAGGTATAAGTTATCTCCCTCTTTTTAAACCAATTAACTAAATGAGTTATCTCCCTTTGACTACAAGATTTCCAATTGTAAATTTGATACCTTTTATTATTGAAAAATAAATTTGTCTTTAAAGAGAATAATGTATTGATATTTAAGATGTAGACACTTAAAAAGAAATAAATAAGTTATTTGTGAGATCAATTCACCTTAAATCTTCATTTAATAATGACCACTCATGCATATCGTTTACCTGTAATTTCACCTATGTTATTAAAAACTTTAAATCACACATTTTAGAACTCTAACATAAATATTATTCATTCTGAACCATTTTCTATTTTCTCAACATAAAATATTCTAATGTGCATAAATTAAGTGTTCATTAACGGCAATTCTTCTTATAATATTATCCAATCAGTTTTTAAGATGTGAGCAGGTGCCCCTTTTTTTCATGTCAAGTTGCTAAGTGAAAAGTGTAATAGATGACAAAAATTTTATCTCTAGATTTACCTTACCTAGCCATCTGTTCACACGACCTTCAAGTGTCATATACAGTAATATAACGGGAAAACTTTGTCCCTTTTTATGTAGAGTTACACCTGCTTATATGATCGTTCAGTCATAAAAATATTTCTCAAAATTTTGAACGGTATTTGCTCCATTTACTGGCTACTATTTATCAACAAATCAACAAAATTTGAGCCTTATTAATAACAAGAACATGTTTAAATAAAAATAATTAATTATCACACAGGTATAAAAGGTAGAACTGAAATGGGTGGACATTTTGATTTTCAAAATGAAATCTTTGAGATAATATATGGGTTAGAAAATGTTGACTAATGGCCACATTCAAATATCATTGCTTATTAGGGGATAGAGGCTACTGAACACTTTCCTGTACAGAAAGAATGACCATTAGCAATTAATAAGAAAAGATATGGATGTAAATAAACATAAGAGACTATCTAACTTTACACTTAGGCCAAAAAAAAATATATGTCTGTTTATGGTTACCCGACCGACCCTATTTTCAATGGCAACCCTAGTTCATTTTATCGGTAAATCAAAAGTGAAAGTGGACACATCAGAAATCTTTGGCCTAAAAAAACTGTTTCCGGTTACATCCTGAAAAATAATAGGCATCAATTTTTTTATTATACAACCGCAACAATTTTTTTGAGGTATTATAACACCGTCACACCGGAGAGCAATCAAATATATTCTAAAGTCCGGTACCTTTTCCGGATACGAATAGGTCCGCAATGTAACCGTAAACAGACATATATTTTTTTTTGGCCTTACACATAAATTAAACTGATTTTATTGCTGTTCTACATTTTACAGTCACGATACGGTCTTCAACAATGAGCATAACTCACACCCTAAAAGGAGTGTGAAAAGGGTACCAATGCTTTTGAAAGGGACACCTGCTAGTACATGTATTAGATAAACAAGATTCTATTTTTTTTTGCTAAAAAAAAAAACGGTACATCAGTAGACGTACACAAAGTGTAGAGAGACATTTTAAGTCTGTCAGGACATGTACCCCACAGCAAGCCTTTAATTTCTACCTAAAGTTGGAATCCAGTTGTTTACAACGACGACGTACCGGTAAAATCTACCATACTGAGAAACTGGAAACTCGTTCTCACCTTTAATCTATCTAAATTGCAGATGTGGTTGAAAACAGACAATAAAAAATGTTTTAAATTGCCTGCAGCAGATTTGTATGTATTGATACTTACATATAATTATCTTGCTAGGAGATTACTTGATCGTTGCCAATTACGAATGAATATCATTTATTTAGATATAAATCATTAACCAGTTTAACGCTAGGACAAGGAGTAAATTCAAACAAAATAACAAAATCGTCCTTTTAAATGAAAACTTTACGGTCTCGTGGACAACAATGATCTACAATCAAATTAAAGGCTATCGTTCCACGGTGATGTAAAATTTATCTTCCGTATAATTCAGTATTACTATTACTTTGTATGGGATGGACAAAACTTGTTTTGTGGCCATCACCCTTTTCATTTTTTAACAGTAATAATTAATTGTCTTGAAGACATCCAATGCAGGTGTTCTCTATAAAGATTCAAATTTAAAGACATCACTCAACATGGACAGCACAGTGTTGAAGGTACAGTATTTCCCTTCTATAAAGGCCAGTCCAACCAAAGGTTGTCTCTCTTATTAGGTCAGATTGCAGATACACTGAGATAGTAAAATAGTACAACATTGTTCCCTCTCAATTGAGGACACCTCTCATATAAGGTCACTTTTACACTGTAGAAGTGTTCGTCTGAGAACTTTCTCTATTCGACCTTCGAACCAAATTACAATTTCAATCTTAAGAAAAACAAGAACAAAAAGACCAGTTCAAGATTCCACAACAGAAAAGACAAAAAATGTCAATTTAAGCACAAACCTGAAGTTCCTTTCAGACATCGGCATTCATATCTAATACCCAAATTGGTACTAAAATTAAAACAGCTTCCTCCATGTTGACAGGGCTGGGAATCACATACATCAATGACTACCTCACAGTGGGAACCAGTATAACCTTGTAAACAAGAACAAGTATAGGAACCCAGTCCATCAACACATGTTCCACCATGCGTACAGTTGACATTATGACATTCATTGATGTTCTCCTGACAGTTAATTCCTGTATATCCTAAAATATTGTTTAAAATTAAAATAGATTTGAAGTCAAATTAAAAACGTTAGTTTACTGTTTTACAACCTACACAACTAAAACTGTCTTCAAAGTAAAACCCGTCTTGAGAGATCTTGAATTTCTGGTTCTACTCGACAAGTGGTCTCTCCAAAGAAGCTTGTCGAAGACACAGATTGAAAACTTAAAACATTTTGTTTGGTCTGAGAAACAGAATGAAAAACTGAAACATTTTGAAGACTTTGATCTAAAGACAGTTTCACTGTACCTTTAATTCAAAATATGATATTTGAATTTATCTTTACATTTCAATAACAAAATATAAGTGTAAAAAAAAAAAAAAAACCTTTGAACACAAGAAATTTTCCAAATAATGAACATTTAATAGGATATAAAACTCTTTACAAAAATTAGAAGCAAAAAAAATTACCATTTCTACATTGACAAACATATCCATTTATTTGGTCTTGACAGGTGGCGCCATTAACACACGGAGAACTTTCACATTCATTGATATCTTCTTCACAGGTCACACCAGTATACCCTACAATAAAATATGTTCATCATTGGATTTTGTTATCAAGAGATATCTCCCTTACAGAACCAGTCTTCTTGTCAAAAGTTATCTCCCTTTATACAGCAATAAATAAACACAATATTTCATTTAACTTGAAAAGGTATTTTCTCATCTAAGAAACAAATACACCACAAGTTTTTTTTTCTACCTTGAACTCTCCATACGTGAGGTAGTATAGGTATTCTCTTATCTGACAGAAAAGTACACAGGAAGTAGTTGATTTTTCTTACCTGACAGACAAGTACACCGGAAGTTGTTAATTCTATCTTCGCAGATGCCATGGTTTTTACAAGGATAAGTCGCACACTCATCTATTTCATTTTCACACAACACCCCAAAATATCCTGCAAAAGAAATAGATTAATTGATTGATTGTTTATTGATTAATGTCCAGCACCAAATATTTCATGCATGTTCAACAATATATAAAAGATGGGACAACAGGGGCAACAACGCTTGACTACCATTAGAAAACTATGGGGATTTAAATAAGGATGAAAAAAATTAGCATTTTGTAGCAGCCACAATGTGCCTATTCATTTTTACAAATCACCATGAGGTCTTTAACATGCAGGAAGTGTGGCACTTCCCAAACATGTTATCCACACTATGTTTCATGGTCAGGTTTTCTGTTTTATAACCCGACACCCCTCCCCACCTTCCCCTAATGTTGCACAAGGAAATACTATGATCTATTCAAGACTTTTTACGCTAGCCAGCGTCTATGACACTTGAGAACTGTTATGGCCTAAAACAAAAATAATCATAAGATTACACCACAACGTAAATGTGGACAGGGTTAGGGGTAGGTTTATGATGTTTAATGCCACTTTCAACAATACTGGATGTGGACAGATACATACAATGCCAATATTATAAGTGTGATATATGTTTTTCCAAACCATTCTACGTGACACGTCTTCAAAACTCCTGTTATTTGATCATATTCACATTTACTGCATTTTTGGCTGCGCAAATGCTTTCATGAAAAAGTACAATACATAGATCCTAGAATTATTGTGCTACCATATTAACCTCTAAAATAGACAATTCTTTGTGTATCGCTTAATTTTATTTAAAGTATCAATGTCTATGACCTTGATTTTTTTGGGCTGTACAAATCCTGTCATGAAAAAGTACAGTTTGTAGAATCTAGTATTATTTTGTTACCATATTTAACTCTAAAATAGACAAATTCTTTCTGTATCATTTAATTTTAAAGTGATCATTACGATGCACACGATCGTGCTAACATTTTTGTTTCAAATTGAATAGTTCTTGAAATGATACTTCCTTAATATACTTCGCAATATTTGTTCAAAAAGCATTCAATGGGTTTAAGGACAATCATACTGTTTGGTTCAAGGGTCTGATAGAAATTAGACAAAAACACTCATGGTAAAAATTATAAAAGATGAAGAGTTGAATTTCTTTAATGTTCAAGCAAGTCTGGGGTAGACAAAGACAGTTATTAAGTATTTGAATTTTAAATATAAAAACATGCATATCATTTTGATGATTTAATTGGACAAAAGAATTTGCAAATCTGACAAATTTGAGAAGATATGTAAAATTTTAATATTGAAGAGTTTTTTTGTTTTTTTTTTATAATTGAGGAATTCAATATTGTTTGGTTATAGACGAAGCCAGAGTACTCAAAAATTATTTTTCAAAATGATGGATAAAACCCAATCTAATTAAAATTAAATGTTTGCTGTTTTATTATTATCACATACAGGGTTTATATTTTCAACCGTCCAATCAGTGATGAGCCTACCAAATCTTGAGGTATTAAAATCGAGCACACGCTGAGAGCTGTTGGATGGGTCAAAGGTGAATGAAAGATTAGCTGACATGACCCTATATGGACTGGATGTTGTTGGATTTTAATATTTCCTTCATCAATCTTATATTTTACTGTTGCAAAATATTCTTTTAACTAGACTCCCTATGCCAGAAAAAAATTTGTTTTGTGACATTAAAATGTCAGATTAACAACAGCAATCAGATTTGAATATTCTCCTTCATCAATCTTATATTTAACTGTTACAAAATGCTCTTTAACAGGCCTCCCTTCTTCCAGAAAATATTTGATTTGTGACATTAAAATGTCGGATTAACAGCAGCAATATAAAAATGTAACATATGATAAAGTTAATAACTAATAGATCATAAATTCACATTTAAGTGGATTTGAAAACTTCCCAATCAATAATACATGAATTTAAGATATTTTTTACAGAGATGTATTTTAAAGGAGATCGTGAGAACTGAAACAAATTTTACTGGATACCCAATTCAGAGCCATAAATGAAATAATTTATGTCTTGTAAAACTATAAATGATTTAAGAGATATATGTTCAATAATTGGTCTCATAAACTGAAACAAATTGACGAAAATAATAAGCCTTCCTGAACTAAGGAGGCACATTAAAAATAATCAGAAACAAATTCTAACTTTATTGTTAAATAAGATAGTATATCTTATATTAAAATTCTTTCTTTGATTTTATTTCCATTGGGGAGGGGAAAACTAAATTCGTCAAAGAAATTCACAATTCATAGAATTTAATGTTACTAATTTATTGAAAGAAAAAAAAAATTTATTTAATGAATTTTATTTTTTTGATGTATTTACATTACAATACTAGCAGTAAGTTTTTAAACGATATTCTTGCATATATAATTATGAGAAAACGTCTATTATCGGAGCGTATATTTTTCTGATTAAAAAAGGCATTTTTTTTCTGTGTGTGTGTAACGTATATGTAATTATTTAGACTATAGATGTTATCTGACAGAAACTTAAGTAACAATTTAACGATTTTGTAGGTCGTGGGAAGAAACTGATGACTGTTAAAAACTTAACCATATGACTTTAACATATAGCGTCACCTCGATGGTGAGAAAATTATATGCAACAAATTTAAACGGGATAATTTACAAAAAAATTGATACTTGTCAAAATCGAGGAAATTACTTTAACTATAGGTGTAGATCTGGTATTATTTCAGAGAGAAAGATGTCAACAAAAATAATTTTTCCTAAATTACTGAGGTTAATTTTTCAGACAAAAATCTGTCAAAAAAAAAGACCACTTAAAAGAGGTTCAATTCATTATACATATGAAATTTTCTATATTTACAGGATAAGAAAAATGTGATCTCTTAATACAAGTGACTGCTTAATATAGGTGACAGCATGGACATGTTTGACTGTATATTGAACAGAAGGTGGATTTTGATTTATTTTCCTCATTTCTACATGTATACAACTTTCTGAAATGGGGGGGGGGGGGGGGGGGGGGCTAGAGCTTGTTACTGCACAGGAATTTGGTTAGGGGTTATGGTGTTTAACGCCACTTTCAATAATATTTCAGTAAAATCGTGGCAGTCTTTCTGAAATGTTAAAGTTTAAATTACAATGTCATAAAATTAAACATGTAAATAGCATCCATTTATTACAGGTAGCCATTCATTTAACCAATACATGGGAGGAATTAATTTTTTATTTATTACCATGTACTTTAAAAAAACAAAGATGATCTAGACCACAACACATTGTTAAAAATTTCAAACAGTATCTTTCATAGGACAAAAACTGTTAAAAAAACTTTTTGTGTTTGAAAAAAACTAGCCCAGATCATGCAAAGATACAATGATCAACAGTTATTGTCTTGGTGTGTTTTGTAACTCATGAATTTAATTGTAGATCTTAGATGTATCCATTACAATGCGACTCAAATAGATAAAACATTTTCTTTTGTATTCTTCCCCAAATTCAAATATTCAATGACAAAACAATTTCTTCAACTCTGGTCTTGTTTCAAATAAATATTCTAAACATAGTAATCTTTCTTCATTCTCTAACAAAGTTGCTGATTTTTGTTGTTAACTTTTGTCAGTGTTTTAAATGCTTAGGGGATGACCAACCAATTAGCCTTTGAAAAGGGGGGTGGGTGGGCTGGGTATTTCTTTAAAAATATTTTCTAATGCCAAATTGTATATATACAAACATCAATTGACCTGAAAGATGCAAAAAATAAATAATATGAACCTGTAAATTTCAACAATTTTTTTTTGTAAAATTTGAAGAAAAAAAATTCATGTAAAAAATTTTTTTTTTCAAGTGAATTTTTTTTTAATAGTTTTTTAGAGGGATTGCCTACACCCCACACCCTAATAGTTAAATGGTCAGTCCCTATGTTGATTTTAATATTTCTTAATTTGACATCTATACTAGTGAAAACATAAAATACAGTTTTTATTTACACTCTTTATATATAAATATTTTTTAATTAAAAGCAGACAAATCTTTCAACAACAAAACATGAATTACTTTCTAAATAAAAAAAAAAAATCAATTTTTAAACAACTTTCTTTTTTTCATCCCTGCTTGGAGCCCCACATTTCACATTTTCTTATTTTCCCACACTTCAGTAGTACAGCCTATGTGACCTTATGTAAACAGATGCAGGAAAAAAAAAACTAGTATTACCATAAATCTTTAGAACCAATGATAAACAAAACTTATACAATGAAAAAAAAATCTAAAAAAAAAAGATTAATAAATTTCTTTTTGATCAAATATAGGTATATTTAAATTGAAATTTTCAACAAAGAAAAGTTGTTTATTTCTTGTTTCCTTCAACACAAAAAGGTGAGATATTATATGATTGATTGTGTGTCTTGAATTTCTTACTATTATTTAAGAGTATGGGCTGATCAAACTTGTATTGTGTTACGAGGAGTCCCCCAAACTGTATTAAAATTTAACATTTTTAGAAACACTTTAAAAGTACATTATAAATGACATGTGACAATGTTTTTCATATTTTCAGTCAAACCTGCACATGCGGTCAAATCTATCAAATAAAAGGTCACCCTTTCTTGTCCTGTCATAGAAAATTTCACATGAATTGACTCTCTTTTAAGAGGTCACCTTTCTTATGAGGCCACTTTTTCTTTGACCCAAAGATGACCTCTTAATACAGGTTTGACTGTTTGGTAAATTAAATAATTAACTAGATTTATAACAAGCTCCGTTTTACCTGATCCAGGGGAGGGGTTATGTCATGATAGGGGGCAGTTTCCATATTTAAAGCGAGATATATTTTTCCAGTAAGCAACATATAAGGCCGTATCTTCTGAAAAAAGACCAAGAGGGTGGTTTCTCTTGAGAGATAATAATTGATTATTAATTTACTCAGTGCATCTGAGATCTGGCCTGATATGAGAGGTGGCAACAGGGACCTATTGTATCTCCACAAAACTGGAGTACGATTTTCCGGGGATTTTTTGTATAAAAACCGTGGTTAAAAAATTTTTTTTGTTCAAAAGTTAATATGAAAAGCTAGTATCATCCAAAAGTTCAAATAAAACAGATTTTGTTAAAGAGAGTAATTTATTTCAACATTTTGTTAAACTCCAAATAACTGTGTTATAAAATATCTATATAAATATATTTCTATTATTATTTTATCCCAGAAGTAATGGTATACCAATATATCCTGAAAGAATCCGTACATATATTTTTTTCATTTTAAATAAACAAAATAAGATTTAAAATAACACAATAAAATTTATGACAAAAATCTTTAAATCTTGAATTCCTCTATAAAGACAGGGTAAACACTCAGGTATTTATCTAAATTACTCATATTTGATTTATTATATTGATACAAGGTACCGGTAAATGAAATGAAATCGTACCGTTACAGAATATCCAACACTAACATTGACTCCCTGTGATCCTTATTTTCCATTTCGAAACATATTGACCATCTTTCGTATTAAACATTATCTTTTTTTAATATGCAATATTGAAAATCTATATTTCACAAGTTTAAATTAAAATTTTATATATAACATCATCATATCTTCAAGAAAGCACTGGAATGTACATTTTATTAGTGATAAGAGTGCTGGAGATATTAATCTTCTGATTTGTACAAATTAAATACTGTTCAAAATTTCTTAGTCGTATGTAGCATAATTATGATGTAGCCCAACACTTATTTGTTCATGAGGGTTATGGTGTTTAATGCCACTTTCCACAATATTTCAGTTTTATTGGTGGAGGAAAATCAGAGAAAACCACCAAGCTGTTGCATCTCACTGACAAACTTTATCACATAATGTTGTATCGAGTACACCTCGCCATGAGCGGGATTCGAACTCATAATTTCCGTGGTGATTGTCACTGGTTGCATAGGTAGTTATAAATCCAACTACCATACAATCATGACAACGACAGCCCCCCTATTTTCATGAGAATAAAAGGAACACCATATAAGGCTGCAATACCCTAGATCAAAATTATGCACATTTTTCAAATTTAAAGATACTAAATTTCATATACAAATAGAAAAACTCTCAAATATCCTGAATTTCACATTGTGGAATTGCCCTGTCATCTCAATATCTAAGCATCAACAAAACGTTTTAATTTACCTGGCATACAAATACATCTGAAAGCTGCAGTATCATCTAGACAAGTTCCTTGATTCTGACATGGATTGGATTGACACTCGTTGATGTTGGTTTCACAGCGCGGTCCAGTAAATCCAGAAGCACAATCACATTTAAAACTACCAGGAATGTTCACACATTGTCCGTTATGTTCACATGGCGATGCAACATCTTAAAAAAAGAGTGACACGATATGAAATTTGAATTAAATGATTTTGGCTATCCTGTTTAGTCCCCCTCCCCTTTGGTTGTATTGCCCCCAAAACTTTAAATTATTTGGCTTTCCAATCTTTTGATTTTGAGCGTACCTGATGAAGGTTATTCCAAAAATGCACTGAATTTAATATCTGTGTTTTTATTTGTCATCTCAAACAAGTTGTTTCTTTGTAAAACTCGAGAAAAAAATAATTTGGTGCAATCGTAGAAACTATTATTAACAATTTGATTACTGTATAGTGTCTAGTCTATATCGGACATGGATTTATTTTGGCGATATTGGGTGTATTTTACCAAAAGAGCTAAATCTAAACACCACCAATAAATCGTTATTTATTGAGATCAGTTACAACTAACAACACTTAACGGAAGCACAATTTACACCTGGACAGTTCAAATACAATAATTACCACTAAAATTGGTAACATCTAATTTTATTGGAGAAAAATACATATGGAGTTATTGTAAAAATCAACATGTCTAAGTTGGTATGTTGGTATAAGTCTTAATAGTTTTGATTGCTGAAGAATTAGAAGCTAGTTTGAAGTCACATACACCAGAATAACAGAAGCAAACACAGCCTTTCTTACCTTCTGAGCACTCGTCAACATCTACCGAGCAATCAGTCCCCGTCCATCCTGTCCTACACGTACATCTAGGATCCCCGTTGATCGGAGACGTGTCACAGATAGCACCCGAGTGACAAGGAGCACTTATACATGCATCTTCTAAATGGCATCGAAGACCTTCAAAGCAAAGAAGAAGAAACATTCACATGCGATAGATTCATGCAAAAAAAAATATGTGTCGGTCGTCTACCAAAAATAGTCAGATAAACAGAAGAAATTGTCTGCATAGATAGACTAAGGCAAAAAAAAAAACCTGAAGATATTTTGGCTTCTGTTTTAGGCCTCTTGGTTTTCTTGCTTCAAGAAACCTCTCGTGTGCACTAAATTTGATATCTATATTTTTATTTTTATTTCATTAATCCATATATTTACAGAATAGTGCAAAAAGACACATGTGTTTCCGCTAACCATACCAACCCTAGTTTTAAGTAACTTAAAGTTTTTATTGTCATTTTTGGACAAGCTCTGTTATAAAGTCAGATCCTTGCTCTGTAGGGGGAAGGTTATGGTTTTTAATGCCACCTTCAACAATATTTCAGTTATATCGTGGCAGTCCTTGTCCTGTATAACCTTGATAAAAATAATCCAATAAATAAGAAGCTTAGCCTACCTACTTACCCACTATTACTTTTCAAGAAAGTTAGCAGAAAAACAGGTATTTTGTTCTTTGGCCTAAATTAAGCTGAAGATTATCCAGAATGAAGTGATGGTTGTCAAATTTACAACACAAAAAAAATCTAGTGTTTAGTTTGTTGATTTTCAAAGTCCGATAAAATCTACATAAGTCTTTTAATAAGGAAAATCATGATCATAAATCGTCAAAAAGAGATTAACTTTGATATTTATGAAGAAATACAGTATTCAAGCAATAACATGCTGACAAGTTAAGACAATAAGAGTGTTTACTTTTTATTGTGACATTAATTTTAATCCCACTATTTTTTTGCAGTTTCACACAATTTTCGCTTGTTTCAGAAATTAGTCTTAATTTAAAAAAGTTCACACAAGATAATGAAATCGATAGAAACTAGAATCAACAGGTGTTATGGTGACAGTAGAATTATTTTTCTTTTAAATTTCATGTTAGTTAAAAAAAATTCTTTCCTATAACAATAATTACCCTCAACAGAATTTGACTGAAGAAATTTATCTGAAAACATACAGTTAAATACTAAATGTTCAAATCCATAAAATGTTTATCGTTGGTAACCGACAGCCGAGCATGCCCTGATTACTATACACTAATCAGTATCAGTAGAGAAAGATCAAAGTATGATCAGCTGTGGGTTACTGATCATGTACAATGTCTTGATGGTAACTTTCTAAGAGAACAGTTATTCCAGAAATTATCTAAAACATTATATTTTTAGACCTTGAATTTCCAGAATATACATACATTTCTAGTCAAACCTCGTATCAAAGTCGATGGCACCTATAATTTTAGCTTGAATAAACTGAGAGTGAGTGAGTGATTGTTGTTTAACGCCAACTCAGCAATTTTTCAGCTATATCATGGCGAGAACAAGTTAATTTTCAATGAAATGTTGATGAGGTCCACTTTGTACTAGACCAACCTAAGAAACAGAGTTATCAATGCAACTTAAATTAGATAAACAATTACTATGGATGGACCATATTTTTACTTAGACTTATCTGACACTGAGTTCAAGATGACATGGTTTGACTGTATTTTAAGACTCATGAATTCCAGACTTTTTTGGGATACATGAATCATTTTTTTGGTGTGATAAATTTCTGGAAATTTTAAATGAGAGACAAACTCTGCAAAAGTAAACAATTAAATAATAGTATATGCCTATTTTAAACTTACCAGTTTTACCGATGGGACATTCACAAAAGTAGTAACCGACTTTATCATGGCATGTGCCGCCGTTGTAACACGGGTGGTCTGCGCAATCATCGATATTCGTCGTACAATTTTTCCCGGTCCAACCATTAACACAAATACAGGTATAACTACCGACCGGTGTGTTCATACATGTAGCACCGTTCTTACATATCCCTGGTTGTGTCTTACACTCGTCTACGTCTACATTACAATAGAAACCTGAAAACACAAATAAATATCTGACTCATTACAATAGAAACCTAAAAACACAAATAAAAATCTGACTCAAAATCTTAAAAAAAAACTTTCTTAAATTAAAAATAAAAAAAATCTACACTTTCTTAAATTTTTCTTTTTTCCTTTCTTATGTATTCTACACTTTCTTGTTAGATTGATAGGGTTTGGATTTTGATGTTTAACACCACTTTCAACAATGTTTCAGCTATATCGTGGCAGTCAGTTTTAATGGTGGAGGAAACCAGAGTACCCGGAGAAAACCACCGACCTGTCCCAAGTCACTGACAAACTTGTTAGATTGATAAATAATAATAAACTTTATGGTCATATAAACTAAATTAGTTTGTGACAAGAACATTTACAACAATTATAAACATGAAGAAAAACAAAACAGAGGAGAAAAGTTCACTAGTTTTTCAAGATTAAGCTATAAAATCAGGGTTTTCTTTGGTTAAATCTTTGAAAAGAATATTTCTTTGAGATTCATTATTTTTACATAATAGTAAATAATGTTCGTCATCTTCCACTACTTTATACTGTAGACATAATCTTTGGTTATGGGGAGTTAGATTGATTAACTACAAGACAGTGTTGTTATTGCTTGTATAGGAATATAATACATAGCCTCTATGCACATTCTCTACTCATTGAGTGTTTAACACCACTTTCAACAATATTTCAGTTATATCGTGGCGGTCAGTTTTATTGGTGGAGGAAACCGGAGTACCCATAGAAAACCACCAACCTGCTGCAAGTCACTGACAAACTTTATCACATAATGTTGTATCGAGTACACCTCGCCTGAGTGGGATTCAAACTCACAACTTTAGTGGTTTTAGGTACTGATTGCATAGGTAGTTGTAATTTCTACCAATTGACATGTTCACTGAGATGGAACCTTTCTGTCCAAGATCATAACCCACTCCCACCCCTACTTTGTATGTCATCTAAAACTCTTTGATTTATAGACTTTTATACAGCAATAAAAAAAATGTACTCCCATTGAACCAAAGTAATAATAGATAGATTAAAGGGTAGACAACTTCAATTAAAAGTATTAAACATCATTAATTTGACATCCTAATTTTTGTCTCAAGATATCCACATTGACAACATGAAACATATGGCAACTTCTTGAAATCAAAGAAAAAGTTGGAGGTGTTGTCTTACCTCAATTACACATCAAACACATTCTGTAATGTTATTATAAGAAAAACATTTTCCCATTCAATTACACTGTACAACATAAAAGAACAATTTATTACAATTTTATGACAATTTACAACATTTTATGACAATTTATTACATTGATTGTTTAAATCAAGATCTACATGTCAATCAAATTATTTCTGATAAATAATGTTTAATTAAGGGAATACATGATGTCTTGAGATAAAGACATGATGTTAGGACAAATTTCCCATGTTCTTGGTGGTTTTAATATCATGGGTCTGGTCATTGTATTATCATGTCCACTTTGACAGTCATAGTGTACAGCCTGTTAGAGATAACATATCACCCCTGCTAGTTGCAGGGACAAACACAGTCATAGTGTACAGCCCGTTAGAGATAACATATCACCCCTGCTAATGTGCAGGGATGGAACACAGCATGAAGAACAATACTGGAAATCACAATTACAACAAATGAGAACAAAAATGTACAGTGGTTACAGGGTTATGGTGCTTAACTCCACTTTCAACAATATTTCAGTTATATCGTGGCGGTACAGGGGTTAGAGATAACATATGACCCCTGCTAACTACAGGGATGGACACAGCATGAAGAACAATAATGGAAGTCACAATTACAAATGAGAAAGAAAAAAACAGTCAATTTGAATCATGAATTGAAGGAAAAAGTTAATTATTTTAAATATCATATTTTTATCAATAGATCACTTCTTATTTTCAGTGTGTGAAACAAAATTTTGTGGTATCACAGACCAATCTCTATTTTACATAGACCTCACTGTACATTATATACAAAATTTTGAAAATTTGACATAAATATAGTCCAGCTTGATTTTACGTAGACATTGTCTACAGATCTACCACTAATTGCACACTGTAAGTACAAATAAGAAAGAAAAAACAGGCAATTTGAATGCAAGGAATATAATATGCTAATTATTCTAAATATCATATTTTTATCAATAGATCACTTCTTATTTTCACTGTCAATCAAAAGTAAATTTAAGATGGTACATTATACACAAAATCTTGAAAATTTGACATAGACCAGCTTGATTTTACATAGACATTGTCTATAGGTCTACTACTAATTTCTAATTTCGCACACTGTTTTCACTGTCAATTAAAAGTAAATTTAAGATGGTTCTTAATTATAAAGTCATTTTATATTTGCCTACACTTCACACCAGTCTTCCTGACTTTCATCAAGATTTGTATCTACCTCTATTTTCTACATGTTCAAGAAATCTAGTATTTTTTTTCCCACAGGCTTTAAGCATATCCCACACAGTTCATCATAATTTAAGCCACATTTAAATCATTTCATCCCCAGGGTCATTGAATGAAAATATTTTATCTTTTTATGTGACCTATTCAAACAGGACAGCCCAACAAAATATCAAATCATGTGTTAAATTTTAGTTTTTCTGTCTCTGTGACGATTATTGTTGACATTTTATTTGCAGGTCAACCCTCCATGTCTATTAATGACAGTCCAGTTACTTGTCTGTCTGTGGTCTAACAACCCCTTCTAAGGTGAAGAGTTTAGGAAGCTTTATTTGTATCATATTTTTCTAAAGGGATTACACTAAAACATGCTCCCAAATCTTTATAAATGTTTTTCAATGCTTCAAATAAAATTTTGGCAACATTTTCACATCAATTTTTTTTCGGTAAAAATAATAAAAATTTTAAATCTTTGATGCTTCTTATCCTTCTCAATTTTGAATTTAAATACAAAAATTAATGTAAATACTGCATTTAAAATTTAAATACAGAAATTAATGTAAATACTGCATTTAAAATTCCTCATACAGAAAATCATATTGTTGGGTAAAATTTCAATATCATATTTAACACAGTAAATCCAAAGATAAATGGCCCAGCTTTCAAGTTCTTTTCTTTTGCTAAATTTCAGTGCATCATTTAAAAAAAAAAAATCCTTGACTAACTTAATACATGTTTAAGAAAATTTGTCCTTGAAGATGATATCATTGCAATAATGCCTTAATAAAACAGCTAAATAACAATGATATTATCAATTATGGATGCATAACATTTTTAAAAATATTTCAATTTTAGGGACCAACAATTTAACCTTTAGGGTAAAAAAAAATGCTGATCCTGAGAACCAATTCAATAAAAGACAGAATCTTCACATAACAGTTGATAGAGGAATGCATTTAAAAAAAAATCTAATTGGACTTTATTTGTTGGGGAGGGGCAAATTACCGTAGTAAATACATTCTTAGGGGGGGTTGTCCAAATTTTTAAGATAAATTAAAAAATCTTGTTCACATTTAAAAGACAAGGGATGCTACATCTCTTTGCTCTGATTCTGCACCTGGTAATACTATCAGTATTTTCCCACAAATTTAATATATATACACATACATAATGATATCACTTTAATCCAATTTTGTTGTTTTAGCCATCTGCCAATCATTACTGTATTATATGTAAAATGTGATATATTAGGTTTGGCACTTGTGCCTCATTTAACTTCTAAATATATCAATTCTTATAGCCCTAAATTTGATTTAATAAAATAAACAACTCTAAAACAAGTTCACTTATTTTTCTTTGGAATTATTGTCGCATCTAAAGCTTGCTTCATTAGGCTCATGGCCATTCATCCTTAGTTGACATCAATGAAATGTTTATTCAAGGGTGTTTTGACCATTAAGGCTTGACTAATCGGGATGATAAAGATCAACAAATATGGCTACCTGGAGGAAGAAATGTCCACCTTATTAAAAATGGCATGTTAACCTGTTAGGTATCTGATGCACTCAATAACTTTCTTTGATCTTTAAAAAAAAATCTAAATGCACTTCCTTGCGCTTTCCTCCTCCTCATTTTGGTAGAACTCAATACACATTGTACCTTGAACTGCCAGGTAAACTGGTATCAATTTATAAACGTTCTTTGCATGTTAGGGTTATGGTATGGAGTGTAACGCCACTTTCAACAATATTTCAGTTATATTGTGGGGGTCAGTTTTATTGGTGAAGGAAACCGGAGAAAACCAACGACCTGTCGCAATATTACTGACAAACTCACATTTTAGGGAACAACTGCTTAACTTTTAGGGGGCATAGGTTTTTTTTTTGAAAAAAATTTTCTGTTGCCAAATGTCATAGAAAAAAATAAACAGACATGAAAGATGCAAACAGAAATGTAATTTCATCCTACAGTTTTAAGTGAGAAAATTTGGTTAAAAAAAATGACCAAAAAATTACTGATATTACATGTCAAAAACGTAATCTAAATCAAAATGTACTGCTTTGCACTTTTTTCTCATTAATTTGGTAGAACTTGATACCTTAATTAACTGACAGGTAATAAACTGGTACTTATCATTAATAAATTACATGTTGGGTACCAGTCCATTATCAGGGATAATTCTGGTTAAGAAATAAAATCAATGAAAAACAGCTGAACCCATCTATACCCCCTTTAAAAAGATCAATATTTGACCTGTTCTGACCATGTCTTGTAACTTTTGGAACTTTTGTTTCATAGGAAAATAGCTGAAAGCAGTTAAATAACTGACAAAAAACATCTCTGCATTATCATCATTATATTCAGTGTTGAAACTTTTTTTTTGGTGCAATAAGAGACCTCTATTCAGAGTTAGTTTATTTTTAGCAGTTAAGCACATCTTTTCAGAGGCCATATAACTTTTTCATAAGTACAGAAGGTGGCTTTATTGTCTTGTCAACAATGATCAACAATGGGTGCCATACAAATTTGCTGTCCATCAATTTTTAGGAGACTGAAAATGACTGCATCCACAAAAAAAATAATCTTTATACTCTTGTCATTTTATCATGTACATGTATGACGCATATTCAGGTACAACATATTTACTTTTATCATACTGTCAGTATAAAACGCTTTAAAAGGGGGGGTTATGGTGTTTAACACCACTTTCAACAATATTTCAGCTATATTGTCAGAGGTCGCGAAATTGCATATGGGTTTGGTGGTCCTAGTGAAAAAAAATGTCAGTCCTCATTAATTTTCTATTGCAAAATACCAATCTTGTGTCAGTCCTTAGCAAAATCTGCCCAAATTTTGCTGGTCATGTCTGACAGGACTGACACATTTCGCGAACTCTGTATTGTGGCAGTCAATTTTATTGGTGGAGGAAATCAGAGTACCTGAAGAAAACTATCGATCTGACGCAAGTCACTGACAAACTTTATCACATAATGTTGTATCGATTACAACGCGGTAAAAGGAAGTAACTGTGTATTTGATAAAAATTCACAAAATATGTGAACCAATCAGCTTTTCAGTAACCATGGTAACAGAACCTGTCACATTTCTAAGTTCCGCTGGTTGGCATTATCTTCAAATATATGATCGTAAATGTATCAATACTTACCAGTATGGGTCAGAGGACATGCACACGTGTAAGAATTATCTCCGTCAATACACGTGGAACCATTCCTACAGCTGTTATTGACACAGTCGTCGATGTTTGATTCACAATTCACACCACTAAATCCTGCGAAAAAAATTAAAATATCTTAAATATAGAAAAACAAGACCTTCAAAACTACATTACTTTCGTTAGTTAAAACTAACATTATTTTCATTGCGTTTTATCCCTTGCTATCGCTTGGGATAAATTTTTTACAAAAATATCGCTACCCATGTTAAAACTGGATACAAACTATGGCTTCCATGAATTATTTCTTAAATGAACAATCATCTCTCGCCCTAACTCACTGAACACAAATAAGGGGGGAGGGCAGCAATATATTTTTAAGATCATAAAAAATTGGGGGTTTTTTCCAAACAAAATGAACAAAGAATAGTAAGGAAAGACATTTAAAGTGTGAACCTAAAAGAGCAAAAAATGTGTAACAAGTATGATCAAATTTCAACATTAGTATATTAGTAAATATTTTGTCTCAGGGTCACATTACCCATATTTTCTACTTGATAAAATTAAAGGGTCAAGACAAATAATAAAGACACACAAAATTATTTAGAACAATTTTGGTACCAAACTTTCTACATTTCTTGTCATTCAATTAAAAAAAAAAGTGATCATTTCACAATATTAATTATTAACATTTTCCAATGTAAGTTGTGAATTTTCTTCACTTTTCCTATACGATTGAAAATTTTCAGATACTGTATATAATTTACTAGATTTATCAGGATTAGAAATAATTCCCACAAAACAATGAGAATTGTCTTATTTTTGAATCATATAATAATTTAACAAATTACAAATGTTAACTGCAATCCACAGAAATTATAAAATGGTGACATATTTTATTTCTCTCTCCATAAAGCCATGCGGCATGTGAGAAAAATTTAGCCTGTGTATTCCCACAAAAGTTGTATTCATGTTTAGTTCACACTTCTAGCCAGGCCCTCTCCATCGATATTTAACACTATTCCCACAACACTGTATTCGTGTTTCATTCACAGTTCTAACCGGGTCCCTTCTCCACCGATATTTAACAATTAAATATATCACCATCCCCTACTGTCTAACCAAGTCTTTGTCAACTTTATTGAGCTAATTTCAATAATAGCACATTATAAATATAAGGAAGAATTATAATGAAACGAACCCCAATTAAACAATAAATTTGATTCTAATTCAAGAATTAAATGTCTGTTTTATTGTTACCGCTGTTCAATTCACATCCCAATGTCATAACTCTTAGTTGTGAATAATCTATAGCCATATGCTAATAATTTGTTTTTCAACACAATTTCTGGTTTTTCCTGTTACAAAACGTTTTTCTAATAAGATTTTTCTGTATTAAAATATAAGTACAGTAGTCCTGACAATGAGCACCGGTCCTCTGGCCTAAGACCATTATAAAATATAAGTACAATAGTCCTGACAATGAGCACCGGTCCTCTGGCCTAAGACCATTATAAAATATAAGTACAGTAGTCCTGACAATGAGCACCGGTCCTCTGGCCTAAGACCATTATAAAATATAAGTACAATAGTCCTGACAATGAGCACCGGTCCTCTGGCCTAAGACCATTATAAAATATAAGTACAGTAGTCCTGACAATGAGCACCGGTCCTCTGGCCTAAGACCATTATAAAATATAAGTACAGTAGTCCTGACAATGAGCACCGGTCCTCTGGCCTAAGACCATTATAAAATATAAGTACAGTAGTTCTGACAATGAGCACCGGTCCTCTGGCCTAAGACCATTATAAAATATAAGTACAGTAGTCCTGACAATGAGCACCGGTCCTCTGGCCCAAGACCATTATAAAATATAAGTACAGTAGTCCTGACAATGAGCACCGGTCCTCTGGCCTAAGACCATTAAATTTTTTTCAATTTTTATTTAGAATTATTTAAAAATAAATTGAAGAATTTGATTCGGATCAGTAAATTCAAACTTTCTTTAGATGTTATTGAAAAGATAAGGTTTTTTTTATAATAAGGTGAACCGCAACGAGCCCCCATGCAGGTCAAACTGAAATCTATCAAATAGATATTAGTTGCTTCTCCACTAACTACGCAGCATTAAGAAGTAAGAACAGAAACTGGATGGCTTGGAATTAGGATAATGTGTCCAAGTGAAGCGATATGTCAACCTGTAGACTGTTGTTTCAGTGAGCTAGCACTATATGAGTTGGTCTAGTACAAAGAGGACATCATTTCACTGAAATGTAACTTGTGTTAACTAGGGCTCACCACACATAGTAAAAACAGGGCGACTTGACTTCTCTCTCTCTTGACTTAAGGGCGAAGTGAGGGAAAATCTGGGAGACTTCCGAAAATCGATCCAAATTTTAACATTTCTTTCCCCACTACCGCATGTTCCCCTACCTTTCACAAAAACGAACGTGCTGCACTATGGTGGTCGGTAAAAAGTGTAACCCGAACCCGAACCGGAAATTGACGGAAATTTCCCAAACCGGAAATCTTTTATTGTTGATATCTTCTTTAATTTTACGATGTTTTTCAAAAGCTTTTTCATTTATTGTGTATTTTTATATACTTGAAACACATAGATTATAATAAGATGTCGAAATATATTCAAAAAGTTGAAAGGTGCAGTTTTCTGATTCAAGGTCGGTAAAATGTGTAACCCGAACCACAAAGGTAGATAACTCTGTTCTTCCCGAACTGGAAATCTTTTCTTTTATTACGAGATTTTTATTGGAAAACCGTGTATTTTTACACTTAAAACGTATAAATCATAATAATTTCTATTAATACATATTTTTGTTTACCTTACTGGAATTTAATAAATATAAATGAACTTGCAATGGATAGAAAATGGTGAAATAACTCATATATACCTTATGCTTTTATTTGTAATCAAATATCAAATCAAGTAAGTTTTATTTAAAGTCGAAATATCTATAACACATAACATAAGCTCTAGTGAGCTTTTGAATCGACTATTACATAAAAAGCACATACAAGAATAAAATAACTTTACAAGCACATATTACATGACATCACAAAGCAAAAAAAAAACAAAACAAAAAAAACCATGCATGCATAGACATTAGTATAAAACATAAGCTCATGTATACAATAAGGAATTGAATTCATGTCAAACAAATACATGGTATTCTAGTATATTACTAATATTAAATAAGATTAATATATCAAATGTTAATGTCTATGTAGGCACTCTATGTAACAATGTGAGAAAAAAAAAATTATGTGATAGTTTTCTTAGTTATTGGTATAATTTAAAAAAATGTATAAATGAAGACAAAAATGGAAAAGTCCGTACATATTTTACATTCAAGGAACATTTTATTAGAGAAAAATATACATTTCTTAATGATTTCAAAGTAAGACGGGCAATTTGTAAAATCAGAATTAGTGCACATCCTCTTACAATTGAAATTGGTAGATATAAAAACTTGGAAAACGAAGAACGATTATGTAAACTGTGCATAACACAAAAAAATTGAGGATGAATATCATTTTTTAATCGATTGCCCCATATATAATAATAGTAGAAAGATTTGTTATCAGAAAATTTCAGAATTATGTTCTAATTTCAATAATATGTCAGATAAATCAAAATTCTATTATTTATTTACCAATGAAGATCTTTCAATAATCAATATTTTTGGAAACTGTATAATAGAGTGCCTTGAGACAAGAAAACTGAAACAGGGTTTATGATACTGAAATATTTTTTCTCTTTCTGTTTATATTATTAATTATTTTTTAAGGCTCTGAACCCGACAAGAAACATTGTATTTATATATATATGTATAATTGCCTCCAATGACAATAATCAATATTCTTATTCTTATTCTATATAGTTGAAATAATAAAATATAGTATATTAAAAATTTTAAACTACCTCGATATCCTGCACATGGCTAGGGATATCATAAGTAGTCCACGAAGTTTCTCTTTTATGTCCACTAAATATTTTATTATAATTTTCTAATAAAATACAACAAGTAATTCCGCAGATGAATATCTTCAATAAAAATAAGATATACATGATGTAAATTGACAACAAAAAAGAGGATAAATTCAAATTTTTCCCGAAATTAAATTAAATCTTTTTAAATATTTATTATAATTTTCTAATAAAATACAACAAGTATGATTTTAACACACTTAAATTCTGCAGATGAATATATTTGAAATGAACTATTACTTGTTTATTAAAATTTATTTGCACAGTGAACTTATCAATTTAATAATTGTAGGTAATGAAAATTTCTGGTTCGGGAAGAACAGAGTTATCTTCCTCTGTGTTTCGGCTTTTCGAGTTCCCCTAATAAAAAAGATTAACTAAATGAATAAAAATTAATATACACCCCTTTTCAACAAAAAAAAAAAGGAAAGAAATAATGAAATAATCAACACATAGCTTGTCAGTTATCATTTTTTAAACTTTTTATCACACAAGATGAATACTGTCAAGATTAATTGACCTGTTGACTTGGGTGCCTTCATGTCTCGTATATCACCGTATATTCTAACTGTCATAATAGTGCATTGAATTACAATATATATTGATTAAATTCCAGTACGGTAAAAAAAAATGTATTAATAGAAATTATTATGATTTATACATTTTAAGTGTAAAAATACATGGTTTTCCATTAAAAATCTCGTAATAAAAGAAAAGATTTCTGGTTCGGGAAGAACAGAGTTATCTACCTTTGTGGTTCGGGTTACACATTTTACCGACCTTGAAATCAGAAAACAGCATTTTTCAACTTTTTGAATATATTTCGGCATCTTATTATAATCTATGTGTTTCAAGTATATAAAAATACACAATAAATGAAATTTTTTTGCAAAACATCGTAAAATTAAAGAAGATATCGACAATAAAAGATTTCCGGTTCGGGTTACACATTTTACCGACCTCGAAATCAGAAAACTGCACCTTTCAACTTTTTGAATATATTTCGACATCTTATTATAATCTATGTGTTTCAAGTATATAAAAACACACAATAAATGAAAAAGTTTTTGAAAAACATCGTAAAATTAAAGAAGATATCAACAATAAAAGATTTCCGGTTCGGGACATTTCCGTCAATTTCCGGTTCGGGTTCGGGTTACACTTTTTACCGACCACCCTGCACTATGATCTTAAAAAGGATGTTTGGAATAAAATATTGAACATCAAACCCTGTATGGGTCACATTTCAAGAACATGGGAATGTGAATATTGAAGAAAAAGCATGATTATTGGTGAAAAAAATACGGACTTGAAAAGACTGACAGGGCGACTAAAACTTCGCTTTTTGACAGAATTTGGGCGACTTCATTGACACTAAGGCGAAGAAGTCGCCCACTTCGCCTGGTTTGGTGAGCCCTGGTTAACTGAAGAATCCCTCCCTTATCATTAAACAACAATCAATCACTCTAATACAGTCTTTGCCTTCATTTTTTTCAGCTACCTGCCCGAAAGCCAAAACAAAATTCTTTCATAATTTTCACTTGTCCGAATCCAGTTTTACTTGTCCCGAGCTTCAGGCAAGTGGGTTAGCGTGAAAACTCCCAATATGGATTATAAATCAAGATAGCAATTAAAACTCTGTTTCCCTCATAATGCATTCTTTGTAGAATTGATCAATAAGCTCTATAGTTTCTGTACATGTATGAATCAAACAGATATCATATGATCTTAATTTTCAAATTTTAATATTCAAATAAAATTACTTAAACAGCAACTGGCAAATGTCATTACAAAGTGGCTACTAAAATGATGATGTTAAAGTGTCGATTTAATAATCATCACCAGCAACAGCTGTATTTATCTAGATTTGACACAAAGTTCTATAATGTCCCAGATTGTTAAAACATTTACTCTTTCTTTTATCCAATTCTCAGGGAAAAATTTCATGCAACTTTGCATAACTGTCAGCTCTACAAGCACAAATAAATTTTATGTTTTGATGCTAAAACCATTTCACATCTATTCACTGGAACAGGGGTGCTATGTAGGGAAATGTCTTGGGGAACAGGGGTGCTATGTAGGGAAATGTCTTAGGGAACGGGTGCTATGCAGGGAAATGTCTTAGGGAACAGGGGTGCTATGTAGGGAAATGTCTTAGGGAACAGGGGTGCTATGTAGGGAAATGTCTTAGGGAACAGGGGTGCTATGTAGGGAAATGTCTTAGGGAACAGGGGTGCTATGTAGGGAAATGTCTTAGGAAACAGGGGTGCTATGTAGGGAAATGTCTTAGGAAACAGGGGTGCTATGTAGGGAAATGTCTTAGGGAACAGGGGTGCTATGCAGGGAAATGTCTTAGGGAACAGGGGTGCTATGCAGGGAAATGTCTTAGGGAACAGGGGTGCTATGCAGGGAAATGTCTTAGGAAACAGGGGGGCTATGTAGGGAAATGTCTTAGGAAACAGGGGTGCTATGTAGGGAAATGTCTTAGGGAACAGGGGTGCTATGCAGGGAAATGTCTTAGGAAACAGGGGTGCTATGTAGGGAAATGTCTTAGGGAACAAATAGCAGATTTTTGGCTATCCAGTTTAGGCCCTTTGGTTTATTTTCTCTAAAAACTTGTAAACTATTTTGCTTTTTGAGAGTACCTAATCAGTCTTTGCCTTAATTTTTGTCACCTATAGCTACTTGCCTGAAAGCCAAATTTAGAAAAATTATCTATTTATTCAAACAAACTCTTTCATAATTTTCACTTGTCTGAATCCAGTTTTACTTGTTCCAGGTTTCGGGCGAGTGGGCTAGTGTGAACACTGCCTAATGATGGTTATTCCAGAAACGTGCAAATTAAATTAGATATCTACCTTTTTATTGCAAGTACATGTATGATAATTACAGGTAATCAAATTCAGGTTCAATCTGATTCTTTTTTCAACCCTTTTGATGATACATTTTGTATTTTAAACCAAACAAAATATATCTTAATTATAAAATGGAATTTAAACCTTAAATCATAATTTTAACAACCTCTATAAATTAATTCATAATTAAAAGTCTGTACTAAAGTATAGGAGTATCAATAAAAATACTTTGAATTTATTGAACTTAGTCAGACATCAATATCAATAATTCTGGGTACAACAATTACCTACCAAACCATGAAATAAAGAGTACTCTGTGACTTATACAGTTAGTATGGAAAGTGGGGGGAGTCGTCGTGATAATATGGTAGTTGGATTTACAACTACCTGTGCAATCAGTGTCTATGACCACAAAAGTTGTGAGTTCGAACCCTACTGATGATGAGGTATACTCGATACAACATTATGTGATAAAGTTTGTCAGTGACTTGCAACAGGTCGATGGTATTCTCTGAGTACTCCTGTTTCCTCCAAAAATAAAACTGACCGCCACAATATAACTGAAAGTGGTGTTAAACACCATAAGCGTAGCCTAGCCTAAGCCATAAATATATATCATCGTTGATTTGTTTTGCGAGAATAGATTTCTAAGAGCAATATCACATCTAAGCTGAAGCTTAAGCCAGAGATATATGTATGAGATGCGATGAGAAGTCAATTTCGATCCAAACTTGTCAACGATGGTATGTTTGTTGAGAATTTGTCAAAGTAACGTCTGTGACATCAATATGTTGAAATCATTCCCCCAAACATTTTCATTTTCAAGAATTTATTTGTTTGACACAAAGTAAAGTTTCATCAATGATTTAAATTACAAATTAATGTAACTGTGATTCAAAAAACTTAAAATTGAAAAACTGAGCTTGACTATAACCCATAATTGTAAAACTGAGCTTGACTTTAACCCATAATTGTAAAACTGAGCTTGACTTTAACCCATAATTGTAAAACTGAGCTTGACTTTAACCCATAATTGTAAAACTGAGCTTGACTATAACCCAAAATTGTAAAACTGAGCTTGACTATAACCCATAATTGTAAAACTGAGCTTGACTTTAACCCATAATTGTAAAACTGAGCTTAACTTTAACCCATAATTGTAAAACTGAGCTTGACTATAACCCAAAATTGTAAAACTGAGCTTGACTATAACCCATAATTGTAAAACTGAGCTTGACTTTAACCCATAATTGTAAAACTGAGCTTGACTTTAACCCATAATTGTAAAACTGAGCTCGACTTTAACCCATAATTGTAAAACTGAGCTTGACTTTAACCCATAATTGTAAAACTGAGCTTGACTTTAACCCATAATTGTAAAACTGAGCTCGACTTTAACCCATAATTGTAAAACTGAGCTTGACTTTAACCCATAATTGTAAAACTGAGCTTGACTTTAACCCATAATTGTAAAACTGAGCTTGACTTTTAACCCACAATTGTAAAACTGAGCTTGACTATAACCCAAAATTGTAAAACTGAACTTGACATTAACCCATAATTGTAAAACTGAGCTTGACTTTAACCCATAATTGTAAAACTGAGCTTGACTTTTAACCCATAATTGTAAAACTGAGCATAAAGAGACTAAAACCTAAAAATTGTAGAATTACTGCCAGCAGATTGTCAACTATCAATTATAATAAATAGGGATATTCACAATAAAATAAAGTGTACTCTTTTGTCATGGATGAAATTCTTCCTTGTATAGCTAATACAACCCTGACAATAGATATATATATATATATGTTTTAAGTGTGAGGAGACCACACAGGTTTCATATACATGTATATATAATTAGATATAGAAAAACATCAAGGACATTTTAGTGCTTGGGAAAAATAGTCATTTCTTGTTATACAGTAAAGCCTGTCTTTACCGAACCCCTTTGAGACTGAATAATTTGTTCACTTTAGACAGGTTCAAATTACATAGACTGTATTAGATTGGACTGTAAAGTCTGTCTGGTTTTCGGTTTACTCAGGGTTCGGTTTAGACAGGTTTCACTGTACCTGTATAATCTGACAAGGCGTCCAAATTTACTGCTTAAACCAATCAGTACTAGAACAAAACAACCAAATACCATCAAATTAAATGTAAACTGAATTGTTGATATAATAATTAACATATATGTTAATTTTTGGTTGTGGGAATGGTTATATGGTTTATGGCGTGTAACACCATTTTAAACAATATCTCAGTTATATTGTGGAGTTCAGTTTTATTGGTGGAGGAAACCAGAACCTAGAGAAAACCACCGACCTGCCGCAAGTCACTGACAAACTTGATCACATGTTCTGGGAATATTTTGATCTGAGTGCTAGTTATGAAAAGAAAGTGTACACAGTGATGGTCAATAATTCCACCAATATCAACAAAAGTACCTGAAATCATTGAACATGACATACCGGTATGATGTTGGAAATCCAGGTCCTGCCTTGTAACAGACATGAAAATGTGGCAGGATAAAACAGGATGATGCTATCCCAACCCTACTTAGCATGATTAGAGTATTACACACAAGAGGAGCAAAACAAGTTATTTATATCTACTGCCAAGTGTGCAATTTTTCATGGTGAGAACCAGTTACACATTCAATGAGATGATGATGATGTCTTTGTACTACACCAATATGCTTAGTTGGATTTTTATTCAGCTAGCATCATCGTCTCATCGAATGTAGCTTGTTCTTGCCATCATATAGCAAACAACACTCACTCACTTAATCTGAACAATACCATTTGGTTCAAAGGATAATCTTTGTAATTAAAAAAACCTGCATTGTCTGAACAACAAGTGATGTTTGTTTTGATTCAGCCGAATCTTTTTAACGAATTAACAATATTCATTGACACCTTTATAAGTAACTACAATGTGTATGTAACAAAGATATCAACAGCATCTATTAATATTCTACCGCTGGGTTTTTAATCTTTAAACCACTAATGCACAATAGCCATTAAATTCAATTTCGCTTTTATGAAAACAATCAAAACATAAAAAGTTTTTTGTCGAATGTAATAAAAAGCACATTTATTACATCTGATAATCGTTTGGCAGTTTCATATTTCTCCCCGATTTAAAATGGTCAACCAAGTTCATATGTTTTAATTTACATCTGAATAATAAAATCTCATCGACTTTCATTCATCAATAAAAGTATACACGATAAAGTTACACATTACCCTTTAAAGCTTCATCGAGTTCGCATTGGCAAGTTTTACAGTTGTAGTAAAAAAAAACGTAACTGTTAGATTTTGACAAAAAGTATGTATGCAGACCCACCGATCGTAAGTTACTAGGTACAAACTGGGTCAAGCATTAAAAATGTGTGAGATAATGAATATCAAAATAAACGAATTTACATGAAAACAATTTGCAGTTACCTTTGATAATTTTCAAAATTCCATACTTTGAAGATTTCAAAATAAAATATCTCCAAATCAAGATAAATGATTTGTCAACATGGAATCTATTAACTCAATATTTACAAGGGATATATTTCTCTTGCTTCTCAAAACAAAAATTTTCATTCAATTTAAGGTAAACTCCAAGATATCATGGACATTAAAGACAGGGGTTTATATGGATCTAAATATGTAAACACATGTGTCATAATACCTCTTGTCTTAGGATAACAAAGATCTAGAACAAAATAGTCATTGATTTAAGTAAGAACAGGCCCACCACACTGATGGTCCATCTAGAACAAGGTCTAAAAGTAAGAACAGGATCATTAAATTGGTGCTTTATCTAGAGCAAGGTAGAATAGGACTACTAAATTGGCTTGGTTTGGTTTAATGGTGTTTAACACCACTTTCGATAATACTTCAGCTATATCTTGGCGGTCAGTTTTATTGGTGGAGGAAGCAGGAGTAACCAGAGAAAACCACAGACCTGTCGCAAGTCACTGACATACTTTATCACATAATGTTGTGCCAAGCACACGTCACCATGAGCAGAAGTCGAACTCACAATTTTAGTGGCACAGACAGCAAAGGTAGTTATAAATCTAACAACCATACAATCACGATGGGCCTGCCACTAAATTGGTGCATGATTTAGAACAAGATCTAAAAGTTAAAACAGGATCATTTAATTGTTGACTGATACAGTCAAACCTGTCTTAATTATACGACCTTCCAATGTAACATTGAAAAGGGTCACATAAGAAAGGTGGTCACAAAATACAGGTTCATTTAATATGAAATTCACTGTAAAGGGGAAATTAAAATAAGATTACATAATACAAGTTATTGCTTAATAGAGGTGGTCACTTAAAACAGGTTTGACTGTATTATCCTGTTTATAAATTTGTTTTTGGGTACATGACAGACCTTACAAATTACAAGACTGATTTTATTAAACTGCTTTAATATACTTTATATGGTGTCATTATTCTGTTCCCAGACAATATATTTTTTCGACAGATTATAAACTGTGTATTTCACTGGGCATAATCACGGCTAAATATTTAAAAGAACATTCAAGTAAAGTACTGCAAAGAGCTTTTCCTTTTTACGATTTATAAACCACATGTTACTAATTAAATAACTATGATCTTCTTAAAAGTTTGAAATGTCCGTTAAGTTTTTAAAAAGAAATTGCCATTGTTAGAGTTACTCTTTCTATAAGCTTATCCTTCAAAGACCAAACGATCTTGAGGTCATATTAACGATTTGTATGTACACCTGAGCCATATAATATCTGTTCATTATCGTAATTCCATGTCAGGGGTGTATATATATATATATATATCCTTAAGGCCACTTGTTATTTTTTAAAGTTCTATGACTAATACCGTACATACTTATGTATTGGATGTCTTGTATCTTAAGCTATTGTGTTACCTAAGACAATGGTGTCATGATCAAATGGATTAAGAATTTTAAGCCTCTAGTAGCTAGATTTCAAAAGATTTCTTATTTTACCATTAGTAAATCGCAACATTGTTTTTGATTACCGGACACTGTTTCTGATAAAATTTGTAGAATGTATAGTGTTTCCTTGTTTTTTAGATTTGTAGACCAGTCACGTCATATTTATAACTTAAACCATCTGAATGACATAGACCTCCACGATCTATTGTATTCACCAAGATCCTAACTGAACGATCAGAGAAATAAATCGCCTATCTATGAAAATAAAAATCATAAATCTTCACCTCACAAAAATTGATAAAACAGTCCACCAATCAAATTAGAAGTTTGCTATATTTCTTTTAAAAAAAAATTTGGGGGGGGGGGGGGGGGGGAAGATACACTAACATCTAATATCATCTATCAAGCATCCAATCATTCAAAGACTGTTAAAAATATCGACCAATTGACCTATAGCTCTGAGCGTGTGCTCGGTTTAAATATTGGTAGGCTCAATGCTGATTGGTCAGTTGTTAATATGAACCCTGACATGACCCCATACATGATGTCATTAGATGTTTGTATATCACAAAAAAAAAAAAAAAAAATAAAAATATGCAACAAACAGATTGCAAAAAAAATGATCAATTCACCTTTTTAAAATTTATTTCATATAACAGAAATTCAGTACATTATTTTATGATTTGTCTATCAAGCGCAGAGCATACACAGAGCAAGTGCCACTCAACACATCAAATAACAGTCACCATTAGATGAAGAACAGCAACCTGCTCTATATAATGTTAGTTTTTTAAATTTACCATTAGATGAAGAACCACAATCTGCTCTATATAATGTTGGTTTTTTTAATTTACCATTAGATGAAGAACAGCAACCTGCTCTATATAATGTTAGTTTTTTTAATTTACCATTAGATGAAGAACCACAATCTGCTCTATATAATGTTAGTTTTTTTAAGTTACCATTAGATGAAGAACCACAATCTGCTCTATATAATGTTAGTTTTTTTAATTTACCATTAGATGAAGAACCACAATCTGCTCTATATAATATTAGTTTTTTTAAGTTACCATTAGATGAAGAACCACAATCTGCTCTATATAATGTTAGTTTTTTTAATTTACCATTAGATGAAGAACCACAATCTGCTCTATATAATGGGTTTTTTTTTCAACTTTTGTATATTGTTTTATTGTACTGTATGTTTGACATATAACTATAAATTTCTAGTTATAAACATGTCATTACCACGGTGATTTTGTTTGACATTTTCGTTTAGTATTAGGTTTCAATTGTTCTGGACCTTGTACTGTTTCAATAAATTATGTGTCATAAAGTCTACACTCCATAAAATTTATAATTTGAAAGTACATGTATTCCACTTGATCAAGGAGATATTTATCAAGAAGATATTTTGTTATTTAAGGAAACTCCAATCATTCGTCACACCTCTTTCTTCCAAGTACTTAACATAGTTTTCACTTTATGAAAAAACATCCAAAATATTTATTAAACAGCTTCTTTTTTCTGAAAATAGGGAGGGTATGGTGTTTAGTGCCACTTTCAACAATATTTCAGTTATATAATGAGTCAGTTGAGTCAGTTTTATTGGTGGAGGAAACCTGGACAAAACCACAGACCTGTCGCAAGTCACTGACAAACTTTATCACATAATGTTGTATCGAATATATCTCACTTGGGCAGGATTTGAACTCACAACTTCAGTGGCGATAGGCACTGATTGCATAGGTAGTTGTAAATCCAACTACCATACGATCATTACCATGACAGCCCTGAAAATAGGGAGGGTATACCAATAATGTGAGAATTGGTATAACCCACATGTGGTAAACACTTGTGTGACCACATCATTTTACTAATGGGGAGGGGGGGGGTTGTGCCTGTAAAGTAAGTTTAACCCTGCCACTTTTCTTGTGGGAGGTGAAAAAAACAAAAGTACATATGTAGCTCCCAGAGTCAAAAGTTTCAAAGAGAATAATTGGAATACAGATTGATGATACTGATCAAAATATAATAATAGTTGGGTCCTTTTTTTCTGAAATTAAGAATAAAGGTGAAGTTTTTAGGTTTCTAGTGTTTAACAGCACTTTCAACAATATGTCAGTTATATCGTGGTGGTCAGTTTTATTGTTGGAGGAAACCGGAGTACCCAGAGAAAACCACCGACCTGTTGCAAGTCACTGACAAACTTCTATCACATAATATTGTATAGAGTACACCTCACCAAGAACGGGGATCGAACTCACAAGTATACTGGTGATAGAGACTGATTGCACAGGTAGTTGTAAATCCGTGTACCATACGATCACAGCCACAACCGACCCCAGGTAAAGTTTTTAATAAATAGCTCCAATATCACTTGTCAAAAACAGAATTCCTTAATTCTTATTTTTAACATATTGAATTTTTAAATATTTTTTCTTCAAGGTAAATTTGACATTTTAAATGATCCATGGACCTCTAGCTGACCTGTCCATAAATCCTTTTAATAAAATGATAGTTGTCGACCGAGTGGTGTGCTTTAATTCAACATACCGATTTTCAACTTAAATTTAAGGTTCTAAGTAATCAATGAATAATCTAAGAGCACTTATGGTCCACATATTATTGATTTTATAAATCCAAAAACTTCTTCAAAAAATAAAATTGCAGAACACTTTTTGAGGGGTTAAGGGTTATGGTTTTTTAACGCCACTTTCAACAATATTTCAGTTATATTGTGGCGGAAACCAGAGTACCTGGAGAAAACCACCAACCTGTCATAAGTCAGTAACAAACGTCTTAGGATAAACATTTTGCCAGTTTTAGTACAAATTCCACCATTTTTTTCTGTTTTCAAAAAATCTATTATGCATTATGATTATTTTTACTTTTAAGGTCTTCCCCTCACAGACTCATCAAACATATCCATAATTCACCCCCCTCCCCTGCCATCACAATGAGCACTGGTTTATAAACCCAGTAAATTTTTCAGTTTTTTTTTTAGATTATATAAAATAAATTCAATAATTTGATTCGGAACAGTTAATTCAAATTTTCATTTCGAGGACTGCCCCCCTCCCCCAATTTTTTCTGTTTTAAATTCTGTTTTAAAACAATCTCATACAGATTAGAATATTTTTTACTTTTACAGTTTTCCCCTTTTCAGACTCATCGCTCAAGGATTGTAACTAACCCCATTAATTTCTCCCTGTATGTACCCCATACAACTTTCCCTTATCTAGTAAAGCAAGCTTAAAACAGATTCAATTTTTTCCACCTTTCACCCAAATCCTAACAACCTTGTAATTGGGCATAAAATTCAATCTCCCTGGAGTTTAAATTAATAAATTTCTTATCAAAAACAAGGTATGCCAAGTCAATAAGATGACCTTAACATCCCATCCTATAATTTGTTGTAATGATTCAATGATATGCACTAGATTTATAGTAGATAACTGCCAGGGATCCTTGATTATTTTAAATAAAAACATTTTTAGAGAATTAGAGTACATTTGAAAATAAAAAGTTCAAGAATATAAACGGCATTGATGGTGTAATGATTAGTGTGCTAGTAGCCTGGAATGTGTGTGGGTTTAGAGTCCTGGTTGGGTCAAACAGAAGACTATAACATTGGGTTTTGTTGCTTCTCCACAAAGAATGCAGTATTAAGGAAGAAGAACAAATACTAGTTGGGTCAGAATCAGGTTAATGTGCACAAGTGGAGCAACATGTCTACCTGCAGACTGTTTCTGTGAGCTATCACTATAAAAAGAATTCCAACTTAGTGTGTTACCATCATCTCATCAAATGTAACTTGTTCTCACCATGATATAGCTGAACAATTGCTCATTTAGCGTTAAACAACAATCATTCATTTATAAGACCATTCCTTCTGCAATAAGAAAGTGGCCTTGTTCTAGGGGTTGTCTCTCTTGATGGGAACAATCTATCAGTATTTTTTGCTTATCTCAGACCATCTGCAATCTGTCCTGACAAGAGGGGTGGCCTATTGGTAATAGAGGCCTCATAAGATGGGGACTACTGTATTCAGGTGTTCAAAATGTGATGCTTACAAACTGTAAACCGTGTGACTGACAAAGAAGTCTCAACTCCAGGAGTTGGCACACATCTTTTCAAAAGTACCATAACCGTCGACCATTCAATTCTCATCGACGGTAAGTAACTATTATATCCATCCGAATTTGAAAGAAGTTGTTCAGAGTTACCGTAGTTCAAGTGCTGTTCATGTCAAAAGAAAAAATCCATATTGGTGTAATTTCCCCTTTATATGTTTTTCACTTCATTCAAAATAATATAAAAGTCATTTTAATCGCAATAAAATCAAATCAATGACAGATCTTAGTTCCCATGGTAACTAATGAAAGCCCCTAACACTTTACACTTTTATTTACTTTTTCAATATATTTTTTTTATGTCATGCTTCGTAACTCTTTTAAAACCCACTGGTCAATCTTTGTCAAATCTTTTCCCATGGTTACTTGCGGTTTTTCGCTATTTGTCAAATTTTTTTAACGCTATTATTTAAGGTAAATTTATATGCAGGTAGATACAAAAAAAAGTGTTATATCTAACATTATGATCGTTGGCGACTTAATTTTTGATTTTGCTGTCAAACTTTCTTGACTTATCAAATTTTCGAATCAAAAGTTTAGAAAGAAATCACGTCTCTGTACTGTATCAATAGACAACATTGTTTGATTATTTCAAATCATACTAAGGCACCCTCTACTTGAAAATTTAAATCCTTGACATGTTTGTCTAAAAGTAACACTTTTGTTGAAATACATACCTTGTATATAAATCATAGCTTAACTATTTGAATTATTTTTAACTTTTACTTCACGACTGGATTATTTAAAAATTTGATGCACAGAAAAAAAGTTTTTTAACAGCAATGTCTCATTTTGCACACACAATAGGCACAAGCTGAAAAAATATTTTTTACAAAATTTGTCTTTAATTTAAGCATATTTGATTAATTAATTCACCATAACATTACAATATTCAACTATATATGATGATACATAATAGAAAGTAATTAATAGGATTGGGAAACAAGTTGCTAGAACTTATATTAAACCCTATCCGTATTTGTCTTTGAGGGTACATGGTTTCTTGAATCCAAAATAGTCAAAATTTCAAAACTTTACAAACTTTAGTTCTTTCTTGATATCTTATTCTGATTCCAAATTAATTAAATTTTCAAAACTTTACAAACTATGGTTCTTTCTAGAGATCTTAATTTTGAAAAATAAAAAAAAATTCAAACATGCTTTTTTTTTGGACTGACTAATCAGTGTTGTCATCTGAGTTTTCCCTCCAAAAAAAAAGTGCACTCTTAGTGTCTGAAGCTAAAAGAGCAGCCACTTTTATCATCAGATATGTTTATAATTAAGAACATAAGTTTTAGCAGGTGCCCCTGTGGTGAATGTGATATATGATAGGCTGAGAAAGTCCCATAGACCACATGTAACTTGTCTAATATCTCATGTCTTCTTTAAATCAACTAAGATTGTTTGTACAAGTGGACTAAAAGTCAGTTTCTCTTCTCATATTACTTTTGATACTATTTATCAAATATTTTCAGTTCCGTTAACTCATTTATCTCTCAATCCATATATCATTTAATAAATACAAATTATTTATACATTCTTTGACGTGTTTATTTCTCTAATTTCTCTAACAGTATCTAACATAAATACTTACAATGAACATTAGAGGATATTCCCTCCAGAAAACTGTAGCAATCCTATATTGCTAGCTACCAAGAGGGATATCTTTATTTATTTATTTTTTTATTTATTTTTTATTAGACAATTATATATCATATCCCACCCACTAAAGAAAAGTTTGAAGATGATTTGATGGTTGATTTATGGTGTTTAATGCCACTTTCAACAATATTTGTTATATCATGATGATCAAATACCAATGGGTTAATCAGAAATTGTAATTCTAAGAATGACAGACAATACAATGATCAAATCAAAAGGAACAAATAATGGTCTACAAAATACTACCTAGAAAACTCAATATTAAAGACGCATTAGCTACATGTACGATTTTGACCCAAAAAAAATGTTTTGGAAATTGGTAAATAGCTTTAAAATGATGAAATAAAGGTAAATATTTCACATTAAACAGCTTATCGTACCACTTTTCGCCTTTAGAGAATGAAAATTACCATCGATTTATTATTTCCTTGCAAGCAAATAATTTGACCTCGCTTTCTCCGTATGCAACTGACCTTACTAGTGACAGGTAAAAACGAATAATTTGTATTTTGTCGCTTAATAACTGCAAACTTGCATAGTTCTTTGTCCGTAATTAACGCCGACTAAAAGCAGATTCACAGAAAATAAGAAATAAGTGCATTGTTGTACTGATTTAATGACGATTTGGCAAACTCTGTAAACAATGCCGATAATTAATAAGATGACGTCCATTTCTTGATTGATTTCAAAACACGAGCAGTTGCACCTTTTTCCCCCCAATGCGCATACATTTCATAACATTTATAAGTTACAGAAACAAGTGTTATTAAGGCATCAATCATATCTGATAGTTTTTATGGGCAACAAAAATTTACGATTTTGGCAGATAATGCCCCTTTAAGATTTTGGAACTGTTCCGACAATGTGGCATATCAAATATCAATATCAATAATGTATTAACCAATCAAGGGTTCTGGAGGGGCAACAAGCTAAACTACAAATACACATATAAAGGGGAAAGAGTTGTTTGATTGATAGATAGACATAACAATACAATAGTAAAGTAATATGTATGAACATACACAAAAAGGAAGAGGGTTGGCTGTAAAGGTGGTCATGATTTATAATTTCTTTTCAATCACATTTATTGAATATATACAATGTATATAGTCCATAGTTATTTATGGAAGTCTGAAGGACAGGAACAAAATAAGAAATTTGGCAGTATAAAAGTATGTTAATTGTTAAAGAGATCTATTAAAGATATCTGCTCTTTGAACAATTAATCTTACAAAGAACTTCAAATGGAAACTATATTTTTCAAGATAAAAACCAATTTGCAAGGTCTTTTTAAGACAATTTTCACCCTTCAGAATAAAACCCTGATAAGTCATAAATAAAGTCTTCTTAAGCTTGGGTAATATTTCATGTGTTCTAATCCTGGGAAAAGACCAACAATTCACAGGAGAATAAAAAGCTTATCCAATTCTCACTGCCTGGTGAAAATCCTGTTTGACAATAAAACAGATTAGCAGATCAAAAGAGCTACAATGTATTATAAAGAACTACAATGTAATTACTTCAATAAGATTAATGTTATCCTTAATTAGCTGTATAAACCCAGTCTACAATTATTAGTCTCCAGAGACTTAGGGTACCAGGTTAATTAGATTAAACCAGGTGAGATCAATTAATTAACACTCAGGTAAGTGACACCACTTGATGATCTGTGAAAATTAATTAAAGAATAACAAATTTGAAAATGGCAATTTGTCACCTTGTACAATTATTCTTTTGAGTAAATTCTTTTCTTTTGTGTTTGTTTTTCATAATCCCCATTTTTATGTAAACAACTGAAGTGTCATCTATTTTGTGTAAAAAATGACCTTTTCTTCCTTTGTATATTATATAACTGAATTAAAATGCAATAAAAATGTAAATAAAAGCATTTAACGTTGATAGCTACCAATTTCAATGGTAAACAACATTTTGTCATTTCTGGAAATTGACAACAGATGAGATATTGACACACACATTAAATTTGGTGACTTTTTTGTAATACCCGCTTAGAAGAAAATATTTTCTTTATCTATAGTTAAAAAATTATACTTCTATATATACATATATTAAAAATAAGGAAATTGTTGAACATACATATATTAAAAATCAGGAAATTGTTGAACATACATATATTAAAAATCAGGAAATTGTTGAATCAAGTTAAACTACTCAAATATTTTGGAAAACAAACAAATTATTTTATAATCGCAACAATTTAGAAATTATTTTTGTCGCAAAATGACATTCATGACAGAATATTTATCTTAAAAAAAAAGATCAACTCGTAGCAGTCATGACTGGTCAACATTTTGAGAGAGAAAAACAACAAAATGTGAACTCCTTTAACCCTGTCAAAAATACAAAAGTTTTTTTTAGTAAATTTACTCATACTTACCAACTAAAATAGAACAGAAAATTATAAATCCCCTAAGAATCTGGAAATCACATTTTTCCATTGTCAATTTCTGTAATACATTCCTAACATTAAACCGTTTGTTTCTTTTCTTTTTCCTCCTTCTTTTTCCGTGTTATAAATATCTATCCCAGCACTATCAGTAACATGTATCACTATACTTAAATCACAATAATAATCCACTTGGGTTTACAAAATCTCTGTCATACTCTTTAAACATCAAATCTTTTCAAGTGCAAAAACAATCAATAAACTCTCAAATCTTTACTCTTAAATCCCAACAAGGTAAAAAATCAAAAAAAAAAATCACTAATTTTCGTCTGAACAATTAATTAGTAAACGATACAATTTACTCGAAAATAATATATAATATAACTCAAAAATAGTTTTGTTGTTCTCCTGTCCATGTACCTAAAGTTATTAGACATGTGTCACATGGTCTGTAAGCAGAGCTATTGATAGGTTAGTTTAATACCAGTCAGTCAGGCATGAGAAAGTTTTGTAAGACTTACCCATAATGAAATCTAGGTTAGATACAACCAACACCTGATGGAAAAGAATGTCTCACCAAAACAACATTATAATTTAAATACATTGAACATTTTATTTCAAGATTTTTTTTTAAATGATAATTATTTTTTTCAAACAGTTTTTTTTTCTCCTTCTGAATCATAACAAGTATGAAAATTAAATTTTAAATGTCTCTATTTTATATCTTTATAGTGCCTTTGTTATTATTTTTTTCATTTCACAATTTCAAGTAAAATACTAACTATTAACATTTTTTTTAAAAGCTGAGCAGATCTTTATTTTATTTACTATTATGCTTGCTACCTGAAAACTTAATTACATCCAGATTGGTTTATAGTGTTTAACACCACTTTATTTAGATTTTGCAAAAAAAAAAAGGTTTAATCATATAACCAAAAATATACAAATTTCTTATATTTTTATGAAATGCATCAATTAAAAGAAGTTGTACATTTCTTGGACTTATATCTTTTGTGTGGTCACAAATAAAATACAGAAACCGAAAAAAAAATTCCCAAAAAAACATTAATAAAATTCATGAATTTATATACCTTCAAGTTATATTTATAGCCTGTCATTTTTTCTTATTTACTGTTAGATATTTCAGTAATTGAAAAGGACAGATATACAAAATAATAACTTCCTAAACAAACTGACAGGTATGATGGCTGGGTTGTCATACCTGATCTTAATTAATGATGATCCAGGTAAAAACTACAGGTAACACACCAGGTATAAATTCTCACCTTCCCTAATCACATCTACTTCATTTATATACAATTGATACATATTGTGTCTGCATAAATACCCCCTATACATCAATTCACCGTTCACGTAGGATTTAGGGACAAGACTCAGTATTATTATCATTGTCGATTTTCAATAATTAAATCACTTAACCGAAAAAGAAATAAAAAATAATTTGGGGGGTATTTTAATGATAAATCACTTCATCATAAACAATGACTAAAGCTCATAGTACAATTGACCTATGTGTCAACCCAACGATCGGCTGCCAGATTTAGAGTGACGATAAGTTGCCAGAATTGAGTCTTAATACACCTACTGTTCTTTAAATTTTTTCGATTTTGCCATTTTAGTTTAACCAAAATGATGAGGAAAATTCCATCTTACAAAGTCTTCACGATCAGCACCGGGTCCTATGACCCAAGACCAGTAAAACATTGTTTGGACCAGGAAATTATTCAGTTTTTATTTAGAACTATACATTACAAAAATAAATTCAAGAATTTGATTCGGAGCCAGTAAATTCAAATTTTCATATCGAGGACTGCTTACAGGGATAAAACTTAACAGGGGTCCAGGACTGCTTACAGGGATAAAACTTAACAGGGGTCCAGGACTGCTTACAGGGATAAAACTTAACAGGGGTCCAGTAGCCCAAGACCACTCAATTTTAATTTAATCTGGGCCTTTAAACATTTCCATACAGCAGTCCAACTTGGCTACTGAAATTTTGAATATTTCAAGTGCAAAGTAGGTTGTTGGGCCTCATGAATTTTAGCTGGGCTAATAATGTTGTTATTTAGGGAGCCTAACTTACAACTGCAGTGAAAATGCTAAGCTTAGTCCCTGCCTTAAAAGATACAACTGGTAAACCATATACATGTATGAAATTGTTAGTAATTTGTTTTCTTTCTGCAAAATGGTATATCTAACCCTTCTGCAATGAAAAAGTGGCCTTATAAAAGGGGTGATCTCTCTTGAGCGATCAATTCAATAGTATTTTACAATTTGTATTGCAACATCACCATATAGCTGAAATAATACTAAAGATGGCACTAAACACCAATCAATCAATTTTATTGCACAGATGTCCCCACTTCCAGCTAAAGTAAAAAGGGGCATAACTCCAGAACAGAAAAAGGAGTCCGAAATCAAACTTGGCCTTCCTTTTAAGGTACCAGACTTTGTGTGTAAATTTCAAATGATTTTCTTAATTACTGAGCAGAAACCAAATGCAGAATGTACACACAAACATGTATAAAACTTACCCCCCCCCCCCCCCCCCCCCCCCACACTCACCAAGCAGCAAAAAGGGGAGGGGGCATAAAAGAAAATAATTGCTATAACATTTTGGTGCTGACAAACTATTTTTGTTTATACATAGATGCAAAAGTGTTATTTCTAATATGGACACATGTGATCTTTTATTTATAGAAATTGTTGATCGATTGATTCCTGTTTAAGGCCAACTTTAGTAATATTTTAGCTGTATGTAGCATTCAATAGATTTTGTCCTTAGATGACAAACTCTGAACTTTCTATATGCACCACGCTTCCATTTTCTGTTGAATCATTGCGATAATTGAAAGAACTAAATAAAAAAAAATTGATCATTATAATATCAGGAATTATGTAATATCAGGTAACAGTTGGTCCTTGTGATCCAATTCTAATGTATTTTTTTGTACAATAAAATACTTCAAACATACAATGGCCCAAATGCAGAAAATCTACAAATGAATTTAAAATATTTTAAAACTCCCCGACATAAATGGGTATTAAACAAAAAGCTTCAAATATTGATCTAATGTTGAGAAAACATTGATATAAAATTTCAATATCAGATTCAGATTGGTCCTATAAATCTACATGCAATGCTAATTTAATTTTTAAAGAAACATTATCTTCTAGATTTATAAATCGTAGCCTCTCTTTGATTCCTTGGCACTATTGTCAACGATAAAAGCCTGTTCAGATTAAATCGACGGCATCGAGCTAGGAATCAATGCCCTATGAATGGTGCTGTAATTAACTATTAGCCTTTTGTAAAAATTATCACGTTTGCATGCGATACCATTGCTCTATTCAACATCAAGTAACTGCAGAAAATTCTGTTTGCCCATTGCACACCAAACGCAAGCATTGATTTTCAAAAGTGTTATCCAATAAAAAAGATAATAATCGCATCAGTTAAACAAATTAGTTTTCTAAATAGTCATCAAACAAAATGCAATATTAACAGGTAGAAAGTATTTTATTTTGAAATTGAAGGATTTTAAATTGCTCGCTAGCGTACGTACTCAAGGATGATGAAAAGAAAATGGCTTTTATTTTACAGATATATTGTGAGCATCAATAAGTTTCATATTGCAAGCATCAATGAGCTTCACAGCTTACAATTAGAAGCATGGGAAAAAGAAATGACTTTAAATCACTGAGAATTCAATTGTAACTGGTTTATAATGACTTTTCTCACTTTCTACCCTTTCTTTACTATCAAAAATTATGAAACTAGTGACAGATCATAGAAACCAAATAATATCTTCAAACCTGGTCAAGCGGTCACCTGTATTAAAAGGTCACCTTTTTCTTGTCCTGTCATAGAAAATTTCACATGAATGGAACCTCTCTGTACCAGTAGTATCTGCTCTGGTAATACACTCGTAATTAAAACTGGACCACAAATCAGATCAGTATTGACATTTTTGGCATTAACAGTATGATATTTAAAGAAGAATATAACCAAAAGTTAGTGTGCAATATTCCCTTAAATTTGCACTAGTGCAATATCACTAATATTGTCCCTCAAAGAATGCCAATTGCACTCCCAAGCTTGTGCACTATAATATTCTGCTTGGGACAATATTCAACAATATTCACACAATAATCCTAAAATACATTATACATAAAAGGGGAAAACAGTAAAAATAGTAGGTCCCTTCCACAACTTCCACTTTACATCCTTATTGTCCAAATACTTCATGAATATACTTGGTACATCGTACATCTATTACCAACAGCAGTTTTGGAGACACTGGGTCATAATAATAAAGAAGCAAAGCTGAAGATCATCAGCCATTACAAAGAATTTCAATATCGTAATTAGGTTGGTCAATTGATTGGTGTTTAACACCAACTTCTGCAGTATTTCAGCCATATCGTGGCATGAACCAAATATATAAATTTATTTTCATAACTACAAGAGACCCTTGAGATATAAGCCAAATTTGAATATCATATACATGTATTGGCATGTTGTATGGCCGTATTTGTTTTTGTAAATGTTAGTTACTTTCCTTTTTCCCGCGTTTTAGATTGTGACGTATTAGTTTGAGTGTGAATAAAGTTGAAGATGGCAGAAGATGTCTTTTTGTTGTGTTATGCCATAGAATATATATATTTATAGTAGACGATGGATGTCTATTACATGGTGGGGAAACCCAAATGTTCCTGTGCTTTGTATGAGCTGGACTAGTTTCCCAGAGATATTTTGAACATTGTGAAATTACCGATCGACCACATGCTCTCCATGGAACCTGATTTTTATGGAACTTCATTCAATTTTTTGACTTTATATTGGTGGAATTTACATTAAGTTATTTCATTTGATTGGATTTTTACATTCGATACTTTTATTCGACCTGTTGATTTTATTCGTACGTGTATACCAGTGGTAAGGCCAAAAAAATAAATATGTGAGTTTACGGTCACCCGACCGACCCTAATTTTTGCTAGCAACCCTATCAATTTTTACACAGAATTCGGATAACCATTTTTGTTGTTTAATTAGCAGCAATGTTTTATTTATTCAACCGCTAGCTTTTTGTCGAAATTGAGAGCAAAGAAGGTAGAAAAACTGCGTAACTCGTCATAAAGCAGCTTCAAGACAAATGACGGCTTACTGGAAATTTCGAAAATGAAATATCAGAATCGGATTCAGGAACCGGGAACGACTATTTCCGGTTTTGCCGATAGTTAAAAAAAAAAAAATAATGCCGACTGACCGACCCTAGATTTTTTTAACATGTGACAGTAAACACACATATTTTTTTTTTGGCCTAAGTGCCTTGACTGACAATATTTTCATGGATTTTTGTTTAAATTCCATCAGTTCAATTTATTTTGCCTTTGAAGATATATTTCATCGAATTATTCTGATAACTAAGAGATGAACTATGTGTATGTGTATTGCCGTTTTCAATGTGTCTCGTTTTGTGTACTTTGCACGTGTTGTGTCGATGCCCCGCCTCCAATTCTATAGAAGACTCGATTTCAACTTTGTGTATTGCCACGACTGTTTGAAGATATTTGTGGTGATAACTCCATCACCAACGCCCGAAGATTTTTTTCATTGTTTGAAATTAAGAAGATTGTCAGTGACCTTCTATTGTGTATTGGTGATGATTGCATCGCCATGCCGTTAAAATAATTTTCTGATGTTGATGCTGTGTGGAGCCTTGACAGATTTGACGATTGACACAGTTTTAACTCTTTATTGGTGATGATTGCATCGCCATGACAACTTTAAATTGTGAATTTTAATTAAAGTTCTTTGGATACTTCTATTTTGGGTTAAATATGTTTATGTCATTGTCAATTTTTACATTTAAATTTAATGCTGAATTGATTGTAAATTGTCTGTAGCAGTGTGATAGTATGTCATAAATAAAACTTCGGTTGATATTTTCTTTTCTGGAGATTTTATATGTTCCATTTTATATTTTTTGTTACACTGTGAGCGAGTTGTACGAGTTCTGGACGATAGGGAGAGGGGAATAGTCATATTTTTTTAATTGATCTGAAACTTATAATATTTTCACAGGAGTTATATATCATACCATTTTTAAAGAGTTTAAGGTCTCCGATGGCTATATCAATATTTTATTCAGCTACATGTATGACAATTTTCCTGAGGATGTTGGGTAAAGTGTCTGGTTATGCATTGTTTTTTTTGTATCGTTATATTGTATGTTTGTCTCTGTATGGAAGTAATGCGTGCATTGCAAATCCTGTGGTGGATACCTGGTGCCAGACTTAAATTTTGTGCGAGAGTAATGCGTGCATGAAGACCTAAGTGGGAGACTTTTCGATGCCAGACTCTCCGTTTTTCTGCATAGCGGTACTGGATTGTAGTTGCCGATGGATGCTAGATTTTTATTTTGGAGAATGTTCAGTTATCATTTTTATGAAAAGTTATAGTTTATTGTATCTTAAAAGTTTTTATCTATTTTCAAAAAACCAATAAAACATTTTCATAAAATTTGGGAAATTTTATTTTTGTGGGACGGGATGTTATGTATTTCCATGTTGTATGGCCGTATTTGTTTTTGTAAATGTTAGTTACTTCCCTTTTTCCCACGTCTTAGATTGTGACGTATTAGTTTGAGTGTGAATAAAGTTGAAGATTGCAGAAGATGTCTTTTTGTTGTGTTATGCCATAGAATATATATATTTATAGTAGACGATGGATGTCTATTACAGTGAGTCACCTCTTAAGTGAAGCAGCCAAGCCAAATCTATTTATAGAATCAGTACTTATTACAATGTCAAGTGTCCTACATGGTCAAATAATAATTCAAATAATAGTCTAAATAACAGATGGTAGGATTTTTTTTATTTTGGTGTTTATCCCAAATTCAACATACACAATCAAAGTGCAAATAGAAATTTTCAATAAAACCTGACAGAAAACAAATATACTAATGTTGACTAAAGCTGGTGGTTCAATTTTCTGTAACAAAAACTTACAAATATTTGACAGTATATTGTACAAAAGATCAAATAAGTACTAAGGTAAATGAACAAGTAAATCCCCTCCCTTCCCTCCCCCATTGTTGAGAAACAAGATATTCATATACAGAATTATCAGAATTTGTCCTATTCTAACCATGCTTAACAATTTTTTTTTTTTTTTTTTAATCACCATTTCTGAGAATTCAGGCCAATTACCTGTGAATGTCTTCTTGGTCGCAGGAGGAACAGATTCTCCTTCTAATACTGTATAATATGCTCACTCAATAGTTAAATTTTCAAATTTAAAACTTTAATTAAAGCTCGAGCTTTAAAATTTTAAAATGTAACTATCTCGAGTGGAGAAATATCGTAATCCACTGTTAGCATCTATATACAGTGGAACCTGTGCGATCCGACACCTCAGTTTTCCGACATCCTGTGACTTCCGACAAGAATTTCAGGTCCCAAAATATTTCTTTTAACATTCTTTGTTAAAAAACCTTGAGTATTCCGCAACCTGTCACTTCCGACATCCGACACTGTTTTACGGTTCCAGTGTTATCAATTATACTTAATTAATCCCGTCTTATCCGACCCTTTGATCTGCTCATTAATAAATTATCATCATTCCATGCGTATCATTAAATAAATTGATAGGCTTAACCCACAAATAAATTGTGATTTTAACTAATTGATTGGCAGGTAATTAGAGGCTCATTAATAAGGGTTAAAAGTAAGTTTACAAAGAATGTAATAAGTAAAATATTACAGATAACTGACCATTTGTACTTTCTTTGTAAATGACATGTCCACAACCATTATCTGATATATTATGAAATTATTCTAGGCTTGTGTACACAAATAAATTATGATTTGAATTTATTGACTGGCAGGTAATTAGAGACTCATTAATAAGCGTTAAAGTAAGCTTACCAAGAATATAATAAAGTTTTACAGATAACTGTTTTCACTTTCTTTGTAAAGGACATGGCTACAATCAACAATTATTTGATCAGATTATAAAATTGTTCTAAATATATTAATTTTGTATAAATTAAATATTAAATGTATTTTCATCTACATTGTAGTTCCAATTATTTAAACCATCCTACATAATCAAACATACACAATTTCTTCTCTTGTTCAATTTGTGCAAATTTCTGTTAACTAAAAAGAAAACCTGAGTTTTCCCCGACACCCTGTACGATACGACACATTTCCCTGGTCCCTTGGTGTGTCGTATTAGACAGGTTCCACCGTATATAAAACACTCCCAAGTTGATTATTGACAATTACAGAAGTCTCCTTCTCATTAGACTCCCTCCCCCATCAAAAGCACCCCTCTCTTATGAGGCCAGATTTG